>OX336892.1:9253391-9640891 GCA_946959425.1 Argyrosomus regius | reverse complement strand
TTTTTTCCAGGTAGTAAACGAACACTGCTCAATTGTATATGAGCAAACTGTTTTTATAATCGTTAGTTGACTTGAGTTGCAGTTATGTTGTCATAGCACTGACAGGTTGGTCTCTTAGCACTGACAGGTTCTTACTCAGTTTGCAGAATGGGAGTTGCATGGTGCGCCTCTCCCATTGTCTATGAGTGGTTGTCTACACACGAGCGTGCATAAAAAGAATATTATGTTACACTGTTGGCTGCAACAGAAGGACAGTAAAAACTCTTTATATTGAAAAGACAAACACTGAGGGATACCTTCTTGATTTGGTAAGAAGTAACCAAGCCAGACTGCTGAAGACTCATATTAGCTTCACTTGAGTCGTGTTGGGACGAGTTAAATTAATAAAGAGCTTAATTTAAGTCAGTATGGACTGTATTAATGATTACAGCAACTAAAAACTGTTTCAACACACATATTTTTGAGTATTGTATCGTGATAGACTTGAAAAAAAAAAAGACCTGGTCCTTTAATATTACTATAGTAGTTACGTTACCCTTGAATCAATCTGTTCAGACAGAAACGCAAATATTAGGTGCATATAGATCTGCACAAGTTGTTCAAACTCAGCATGATTTCATTTGCTCTGTGTTCTAGATTATAACCAGCCCTTTTGTCTGTTTATATCTTTTAAAGGGGCAATACAACTAATAAAATGCAGGTTTGTTCTTGCCAAGATGTGATTGCAGCTCCCACCTTGTGACTGAAAGGTAGTTTCTGCCTCACTGTGCATTTGTCCACTGAAACAATGTAGAAGACTTGTACAATAAAGAGTTATTGTCTTTATGCACAAGTTGAATAGCAGCATGGTTTTATTTGCTCTGTGCTCTAGATTATAACCGGACCTTCTGCCTGTTCAAACACCTTTAAAGGAGCAAACAACCCATAAAATGCAAGGAGTGATTGTAGCTCTTACCTTGTGACTGAAAGGTTGTTTATGCCAAAAAAAAAAGACTTAGTTTCCTCTTGATGGTCATATTTGACAAATTACAGTCAAACACAGATTTGATTTTAAATTCTAGTGAAGATCCTGAAGTTTCCAAAGACACCAAAGGCCCATTTTTGCAACATGTTTCACTTATTATAGTTTTAATGAAGAGCTGAAAGAAGAAGACAATGACGTTCTTGTGTTGTGTCTTGTGTGTCTATTTTGAGTCAGTGAGATACAGATCTGGTTATTGTGAGTTTTCTCTGTAACGCACACATCATTTCACACCTACATGCAGAGGAACTGAAACCACACAGGAAATAAAGAAGATGAGAACAGCAGCCGCAGATAACAGAGATTATGTGAGAAACCTGAGTAAAAGCAGCAAGTGAACTGTTTAATGTCTCTTCTACGTGCTTTATAATCTAAATGACATTCAGAAAGGCTGCAAAAAGCACATTTAGCCTTTTGAACTTCTTCAGTAGCTCATACTGTAATGTCTAACAGCAGAAGAGGTGGTCGTTGCCTGTGAACACATCATTTGAACCAGACCAACAGTCTGCAGCTAGCTGCTCTGTGAGGCTGTACTTAAGCACAGCTAAATGCTAACATGCGGATGTTTAACAGGTGTAATGTTTACCATGTGCACAATCTTAGTTTAGTGTGTTAGCATGCATTTGCCAGTTGAAACTAAACACAAAGCAGAATTGAATACCAAAGTCTTTTAGTTTTTAACCTGTATAAAATATTAAGGGATCACCAAGCCCTGAGGGCAAATTTAAATGGTAAATGGACTGTACTTTTTAGTCTTCCGACCACTCAAAGCGCTTTACAGGGCATATCTCATTCACCCATTCATACACATTCATACACTGATGGCATTGGCTGCCATTCAAGGTGCCAAGTGCTCATCAGTTTGAGGAGCTAACCATTCATACACATTCACACACCGATGGCACAGCCTTCGGGAGCAATTTGGGGTTCAGTATCTTGCCCAAGGACACTTCGACATGCGGACTGGAGGGGATCGAACCGGGGATCGAAGAGCCAATCATCTGATTAGTGGCGACCCGCTCTACCTCCGAGCCACAGCTGCCCCATTTAGTGAATTTCTGTACCAAATTTCAATGAAATCTATCAAATATTTGAAAAAACAAACAAACAAACAAACCCCCCCCCCCCACCAAAACCACAAAGTGAGCTGGTAGGGCACATACTACCACCACATGCATGCCACATGTACTGAGGTACTAAGGCCTTGCTGCAGCAACCTGGTTTCGAATCCGGCCTGTGGTGTTGAGCGTCAACTCCTTTCTGTCTATCTTTGGTTGACCTGGATGAATAAGGTCATGGATGTCCAAATAAATAATTCAAAACTAAACTAACTAATCACTGAAAAAGAGAAACAAATGTCTCATAGTGTCACTAGATTAACAGTCAGGGAATCACCAAAGTTGGTAGGCTCCATCCTCTGGGGAACATGAATGTCTGTACAAAATCATCAGATTCATGGTAACACAAATTTGCTGAATATTTAAAATATATTTATCTGGACCAAAACGGACCAACACTACACTCCCTAAAGTTGCCTTGTGTACTCGTGGTTTGTGGTTTGTCGTTTTGTGTATGCACGACTGAAGAGATGGCGCTACAGCAGCAGTGTGAAAATTAAAAGCAAACGAGCAAACACGTTGATATTATCAAAATAGATTTTATTCTAGACCTTGAAATCTGAGTGATATTACAACAGTCAGATCAGGAGGCTGCGGACCGCAACCATGTGAGTGAGAGAGAAAGAGAGTACAACATAGGTGAGGGCAAAGACAACACAACGAAAAAAAATATCTGCAAATTGGTATTTACATGTTCTGTGTTATAATACATCAACAATTAAATCCAGATTTTATTTTTATTTTTTTTTTGTTCATTTCGTGTATGTAACTACAAATAAATCAGAATTACAAAAGTTTTGAGAAGTACAAAACCTTCAAGGGCTCTCCAACATAGCAAAGATAGAATTAACGTTAGTACTTTCGGTAGGAACAAAAATAGCAAACACACTTAAATGCAGTGTAAAAAGCTTATCGTCTAAAAACAAAACATTATAAAATACCATTCCACTGTCATAGACATCATTTGAAATAGTGTCTTTGTGGTACAGTCCAATCACCGCTGACTGCATTAAAGCAAACTTCAAAATAGTCTTTAGCTTTAGTACAAAATTTTTTTAAAACGAGGAACATTCGGAACAAAACCTCTGAAATGTCCGACGATGTGTGTTTGTGTGTTTGTGTGTGTGTGTGTGTGTATGTATCAAGCCGTTAGCGAGATGAGACCTGGAATGCCATGAAGTTGGCTTGGTTCGACTTTGACGTACCCCGAAGAGTCAGACAGGACACTATTCCCCCTTATTTACCCGCTGCACGTTTTCTGCATTGATTTCTGATTCATCTTTAAGAGCATTTTAAACATCAGATGTGTCTACGGTGGCTTGATTCAACACACCTCCCTGTTTCTCCATTTGTCGTCTAAAGTGCAGGAAAAAAACCACACCCTTCTAAGGGCTGCTCTTTTTTTTAAAATTTTTTATTTCGCTATGACTGTTTAATGGTATTTTATAAAAAAAAAAATCATTCCTCATGGTCACGACCCCTCGTGATGCACAAGAACATCACGCACTGTATTTCAAGCGTCTTGAAAAAAAGTTACTTTAAAATCCACTCTTAGTGTGGCATACGAAAGAATCCCCTGTGATAGCACAGATATATATTTATATATATTATATGCAGATACCATGTTACATCAAGTCATATGCTGCGAGTCTGCTTTTTAACAACAAGCACAGACTCGCCTCGAAACGCCAACTCTGAACACTACAAACGAAAGCGCCGTCTATCGGTGCATAGGCCTGAACGCAGCCTGTCTCCAGAGCGAGTGTGTGTGTGTGTGTGTGTGTGTGTGTGTGTGTGAATGCTGGACCGCCTGACAACAGCAAACCAAAGCAGGGACTGTAGTGTGTACTTAGGTCAGAGCTGGACATGAAAGCAGTGTAAAACCAGGACGTTTTTAAGCCGACTGCTCGACGAGATTTGAACTCCAGCATCGTCAACTTGCCGTTTTTTTTTCTTCTTTTCTTTCGGTTGCGATGTGAGCGAATGTTGAGCCATGTTTAATAAAGGTGCGATCAAAGACCCTGTGCCTGCAGAGGAAGTGATACTCCAGATGATGTCCTGATGTTTAATGACCAAGCAGGGGGAACAGGACACAATTAGAAGGGCTTAGTCTGATTATCATTCAGCATTGGTTAGCAACAAGCCATTAATTGAGGAAGCAAACACAATTATGCTTATTAACTGTCAGATGGATGCGAGCGGTTATGGGCCTGTTTTCCCGTCTCTCTCTCTCTCTCTCTCTCTCTCTCTTCCCCACAGACTCCAGAAGCTGCACAGACGCCAGAAAGCAAACTATTCCTGTCCCACGTTACCTCACTACTGACGCTAAAGCACAGCAGTCTCTACGTAAGCTCAGGACACAGATCCAGGACGAGCTCAGTGACAGAAACCCGAAGCCACGGGACACGGGAGCGACGAATATTATCTTTCAGCCTAGAGGTTTTTAGAGCTCTATATTAACCTGATGAATTATTGTGAACACCTGAAAACCATTTCTGAGGATAAAAGTTGCAAAAACAAAGGTCTGTTCACCCTTTGATTAACTGCTTTATACTTTTGTTAAAAAAAATGGCAAAAATGGAACAAACCTATTGGATAAAAATAGTTGACAAAATTATAAACCATTCATCTTCTAAGTTATACAGCTGCATTTTTTGAACCTTAAAGAGTGCCAAGAAGTGGATGAATGAATCTCCCAATGAACTGCTTTGACCCCCCCCACACACTGTAAAACTGTAGAAGACAAACAATTCTCAACCCCCCGCCTGCCTCTCTTCTCTCCCACCCCACACGGAATATAAAACCCACAGAGATCAGTAAAATCCAAATTCAAAACAACAATGTCCACAGGACACCAGATGCTGACATATGCAATATGCACACACCAACAGAGAACAAAAAAAAAAAAACTTCAGAGTTCTGGTACAAAGGATAAAAAGAGGAAAGCAAAAAAGAATCCCGGTGTTTTGGTTTGTATGTGACGAGTCCGACAGCTTTGTACTGAGCGATAACAGAAATGTGTCTTCCTGCAGGTCTGTGAGAGCAACGCGAGTGTCCGTACAGACCTGTTGTATGTCTGACATGTGCCTATAAACTATATGTGGCGAAGGTGTGGTCCTTGTGTGTACATGTGAGAGGGGGGGGAGCACTCCTTCTGGCTTCAATGGTGGGCCATGGCATCTGATGAGACTACAGCAGTGTGGTGGACAGGCAGGGACAGTCAGTCATTTTGGCTATGTACACATTCGTAGTCGGTCCATGGCTCCCCCAGATGAGTGTCATTTTCTCAGGTCTAATACACAAACCTGAAGGAAAAAAAAAAAAGTACAGGAAGAACCAGACAGTTAGACACAACGATACTTTCTCACCCAAAGGAGTTTTTCAGTTTCTGCCACATCAAAGCAGCATTTGCTGGCACAAGCGTGAATAACGCCCACACACAAAGTCAGTCAGTCAGTCAGTCAGTCAGTCAGTCAGTCAGTCAGTTTGAGATGCAGCCCTATATCATTTATTCCTAGTCATAAAAATATACTGAACGTTGTTTTGTTGAGTCGCCTTTTCAAATACTGAACGTTTGGAGTGTATAAGAGCTGAGTACATTATAAATGGAGTACATGATGGCCATTCACTTGCTCTATTGTCTCGTAAATTGTTGGCTAACAAACTTATATTTGACCACTTGAAAACTAATAAAAATGTTCAAATTTCCCTCCAAAATACGACCACAACACCAAGTGCCTGACAACAACAAAAAAACTTCATGCTCTGGAGATTTCTGTAAAAAAACTGCAGAAGTTTTTTTTTGGCAACTGAACGGCGAGTCCGTATTACCAATATACCAGTTTAACAAGGCTGTGATTATCTTTGAGGTCGTTTAAATTTAAATTTAAATAGATTTAAATAAGTGAGGTGAAGTCGAGCTCATTGAATCCACAGAGTCTCAGCTAAAAGCTACAATTATAGATTTTGATGGTACAATTTTAGTTTGAAGGAAAAAAACTATACTGCATTCATTTATTTTACAACACTGTGGATGTTTAAAAATCACTTGAGCATTATTTGTTCGTTCTTTGCAGCTTCACTAAAAATAAAAGGTCATTGAGAACATCTCCACGGGGGGATTACCGCTTTCTTGTATGTTCATTTAGAAACTGTGCAAGCTTCCTTTTCCTGCTTTGTTGTGGTCAGTATACGTGCACTAAAGTCGAACTCTGAACGCACCACTACTACGTTGACTCTGAGTGTAGCTGAGCCGTTTTAAACTGTGGTTAAAGAGTGGGATCGGCTGTCTCAGTGTTAGAGTCCTACCAAATATATATAAATTTAAGGACCTCAGTATGCAGAAATATTTAAATACACTTGGCTAAAATAAAACTGCATGGGAATAGTGTGTGTGTTTGTGTGTGTAAAGAGGAGACTCATGTGTACCCATAGACACTTTCACTCACATATCTGGAGATGACTGAGATGAGTTTTTCACTTGTTAAAATTTTACCGGACTTTGGAGTTATTTAGCACCCTTCCCAACAAGCTAGCATGACATGGTTAGAACTGGGGCTGGATAATATGGTTTAAAAATAATCTCTCAATATTTTTAGGCTATGCAGCGATACATGATCCCATTGGCTATCGTCCCCCCAAAACATTTTGTGTCACTATGAGATCAAAATTCAGAGGCTAGATTTATGAAGAACTTTGTGCTCTTGGTCTAGTCAACAATTTAATAATAAACACAGCGGTTGGGATAGGTGTGAATGGTTATGACGCGGCAAAAGAGTCCCCCAGATTTTCTTTTATACATTTAAAAAATAAAACACTATTTCATATGAACTCGAGCTGTTGGCTGGAGATCTTATTTCTGAAAATATTTTCAGTTCATTAAGAAACTGAGACAGGACATAAAAATGGGAAATGGTGCTTAACACGCTTAGCCTCTGGGAGAAACGGCCAGTGCTTCTGCGCTTCTAGTATAACCAGCGGATATCTAGAAAATAGATCACCGATATCAGAGCCAGAGCTTCCTCTGTAGTCATATTAGCTACATGAAGAAAAAGACATTTCTGCTAATCTGCAGATATCTGTATATGAATGCCAATGCGTTCCACCTCTTGCTCTCCAAGTGTACTGTTGAAACCAAACCTTGCTTAAGCGTGGCCGATCAATGCTACTTGGACTACAAACGAAAACCAGAAAGCTTCCGGTGTCAAAAGAGGTCAAAGATCCTGTACTCATATGCAGATATTGGAGATTACTTGTCCCCAGATCAGCTCAGTGCACGGTTGTTTGTCTGCTGCTGTGCTGAAGTGTGCAGAAGCAGGGTTTGTTTTTTTAAGGGTCTCTGTATATCATTCTCTCATCTTGATGCTAAGGAGCATCCTCACAGCATTACATATTCTCAAAGGGATCTGATTAAGCAGTTTGTTAGCAATACATTTTTACATTTTTATCCCAGGTGGAACTTTTGGTGGAACATTTTTGTCTGACTCTTAAATTATGTTCTCCAGATTCTTCTTTCAGCGTTACTTGGCGCGCGACCAGATGGCTGTAATATCCCTTTAACTCCGCAGTAACTTCTGTCTGGCTAGCCGACCATGAACGCCTGACTGATGGAGTGTTGCAGTAACCTCCCTGATCTCAGCCCATCTTTCCTGGCTTCTATGTTAGCCGCACAGTCAAACACTCCTCAAGTCAATGCATCAATGCTGTTCCATCTCAAAGGTTTTGTGAAGCATTCTTGGGAATTTGGCTTGCACCAGTGTGGAAACTTTTTTTAGAGCTTGAAATGCATAGCTAGAAATGCACGATAGTCGTCATGGAGTTATGATATTATAACTTCTATACATTCAAACGAAAAGCACACAAACAATAGTACATGGCAATCATTCTTTTTATCTACTACTTCTAAAAGCATGGAAACTTTTTTCTTTGTGTCAGTTGAAACCACTTCCTCCTGTGTGACATCATATCCTGATCTCGTTGTCATGTTACTGAAGGCCCCCCCTGTGAAGCCCACGCCATGTGCACATTACCAGAATTGTTCGAATATTGAACTTTTTTCAAAATACTATCAAAGAGTTAAGTTTTGTTGTCCTTTGCTGTGACTTTATATTTTCAAAAAACTGAACTATATAATTATGGAAAATTATGTAAATGTGTCTCGCTAAATGTTAATGACAGGTTAGCTCGGAATAGCAAGGACACAAAAGACTGGAACATCCTTTGGTCCTTTTCAGTGTTTCTACATGTAATAATTGCATTAATTAAAATGTTTTTGCTGCTTTTAAAGAGATGAAAATGAAAATAAGTATAAAATATGATAGTTGACAGCAGTGCAGAGAGAAAATGAAGTGATCCACAGAATGGAGGAGATCCTAAGAGAACGGCTAAGCAAGTAAATAGAACTGAAACACTTTAAAAGACTTATTCACATATCTTCATGAAAATAATTTGAGTATTAATCATATTTATTTGTGTCATGCAGCGGGCGGCTCGAGAAGAGTTTCAGTAACATACTGATTGAGACTAAATAACTACTAATACTACTATTATTGTTATAACTACTATTGTTGAACAGCTCACACTGGGTTCACCTAGTCTTGTTTAAACTAAGTTTTAATAACACTGGTGCATAACAAGCTAATCATTTTATGATGAGTTATGATTGTTTTTAGCACATGAATAATTGTGTGCTTAGAGCTATAATGTTATCACATTGGAATGTTTGTATAGTTAGTCTAAATTACAAATTTAGAATTTAATTTTTTATTTAATAAAGACAATATTGTTTTGACTGGTTCATATTGTTTGAATCAAAATGAAACTTTCTGCCTCTTTGAAATATTCAGAATACTTAAATGTAATACCACTTCACTTTCTCTCCAATGAAATAACCAGAATGGGAAATTAACAGCAGTCAACAGCCAAGTCAAAGTAGCTGACAGATTTCAGATTTTCAGAAAAAAGTTAATTTCTTGCCCAAAAATTATGATTTGTGATACACATAAAAGAACCACAATATCTGTTTTTATCTCATTGCATTGTGGGTAATATTATAATCATGTCATTTTCAACAGTAATAAATGAGAATGATTTCTTGGGAAAGTCCACCAAGTCGTGGGGGAAAAAAATGTGCTATTCATAATTATATTACTTAAATAACACATCAAACAATGAACATGAATCTCTCATGGTATTTGTAGAAGAACCCCCCCACCCCCTCCTTTTTTTAAACGTCACACCATGGAACAAATTTATGATGCAGTTCAATGAAAATGTTTCCAAAAAATGAAAGAGTTGACAAAGTTAGTGACCACTTTTTTTTGGACATTTTTTTAAAATAGCAGATTTCACACAACAGAAATGTACTAAATCCTAAAAACAACAACAAAAAAACATTTTTACATATTTGTCAACTCTTAATGCTTATCACAGGCTGTTATTAGCAGCTTATAGATGGCGAGCAGTGACTCATTCTCCACACTAATGGCTCTATCTAGTGTTAACTATCGGCACTGCAGCATCAACTTTTATGTGACATTTTCATTCAGTTTTTGAGTCCATGTTTCAAACTGTCGGCTCAGTTTAAGCTGAGTTTACAGCTTACAGTTTACTGCTGTGTTCAAGTGCTGATCAACTTTCTCATGTGAATTCATGCACATCTTTTAAGCCATGAATGAAATAAGGAAGTCCCACATCATAAGTCAAACACTTAACTTTTATTGTCAGCAGAACTAAGTTGACCTCAGTGTCGTCCCGGTTTCTGACCAGAGACATTTTATGGTGTCAGCTTATCTCGGTCAAACCTTAAATACACACTGACCCACAAACTTCCTGGGTCAGCAGTCTGGTGTGGAAGTTGAACATAGAGGCCAAATGTGCGTGTGTGGTTGCTAATTTCAGTTTATATATGTAATGAAGCTCTCTGGCAGCACAACTCACCGATCCATCTGATGCACTGGCTCCTACTTTGTCCCCTGTGGCGTTCCAGCAGACCTCGAAGATCCCTCCTGTCCCCCGGTAGCTGTGGACTAAAGCCCCCGTCTGAAGAAACACACACATAACATATTTATCCTGTGTTTTTTTTTTACATAACAACTATAATATGATGGCTAATGTTTATTGGTACATGTACTAATTAAGTATTATCCAAGACCTGAGTGTTCCAGATGTGGACACATTTGTCGAAGGAGCCGCTGGCGAGGTGCCTGCCATCGGGGCTGAAGGCCACGCTGTAGACGGGCTCCTGGTGGCGGGTCAGTGTGTGGATACACACCCCGCGCTCCACGTCCCACAGGCGCACCGTTGAGTCAAATGATGCGCTGGAGAGAGGACGAGAAGAGGAGTGAGCTAAGTGTCCGAGAGTCATGTTGCGATAGAATGAACTGCCATGCGTCACACGGACATGTCGGCTTTCATTAGACGAAACCACCTAATTTATCACTTGTTCATGCATTTCTTCCACGGTATGTATGAACTGTCCAACCTGAGACCATGTCCTGGAAGGCCAACATGACAGGTGCTGTCTTCCAGTAATAAACCGGGGATGGCATTGTCAGTTTGTCAATTCTGCTCATGCACCGTAGAATTTTAGGGTTGCTCAGGTGGAAAGCCCGCTCTGATCTGCTCACCCCCGTCTTATTTCTTCAGACTCAGGTGAGCCGCTGCGGCGTCATTCACAGGTACAGCTGAGAAGCGAGCTGGCCGTGTGGTGACTCACAACCGACTTGAGTCTGACTAAATCTGTAACTGAGTGATCTGCAAACGCAGAGGCTAATTCTGGTGCCTCAGTTCCAGAGTCCAAGTCAAACTTATTACGGCAAGTCAAACCTGAATATTATATGAGCAGCAGCCTGAGGTCACTGTCAAATATTTTATTGATGAAGTTCTGTCAGAATTGGACTGCTACCAAGAGCAGAGGATAGAGAACTTGTACAGGTTATTAAAAATTCAGGAATACAGATTAATCGAGGGTATCTTTATATCCTGATATCTCCTCATAGTTATGGGAAATATATCATTAATTAGAAAGAAACTGCAGACTTCTTTTTTTATTTTTCCAATTTAAGGATGTAGGATTACGCACACAGTATTTGTGTCGTTGTATTGCTATAAATACTGAACTATCCTGAGGCATATTAGGTCAAAATAACACAAGGAGAGTGAAAACGCTGCTTTTTTTGGACTCACCTGGCCAGCATTAGATTGGCGCTAGGGTTGTTGGTCCCGGGGCCTGTGGGGCTCCACTTGATGGTGTAGATTTCTTTACTGTGGGCCTGGAGGTCATGGACGCACGAGTCCTGCTTCATACTCCAGATCTATGCCGGAAAGGAAGAAGCCAGCTGTGAGTATGGCTTTTATCATAATTTATCAATATATTCAAACAGGAATTTGTTTGATTCAGGCTCATGTTACGTGGACTGACCTTCAGTGTCATGTCGTCCGAGCAAGAGGCCAGCAAGCTGCCAGTGGGATCCCACTTGATAGCGTTCACCTCATTCTACAGTGAGTAAGATAAGTGTTAGAAATCGATATTTGACTGATGTACACAGGCAACAACATAACAGACATTAATATCCACTTTGTATATTTGTTTGGAGGATTTTCCACTGACAGTCATACATTTTTAGACTTGATAATCCTCCTTGAGAGTTAATAACATCAGAAGCTACAATGAGGCAGAGCCAGAATTCATTTTAGTTACTCTTAACAGGAGTGTATTCTGAAGGTTTCCATTTCCCTCCCTGTCAGAAAGCTCACACAGGAGTCCTGTCTTACCGTGTGTCCCTGGAAAGTCTTGACAGGTCTGTCCTGACCCAGCTTACACACATGGATGCACATGTCTGTGCTGCAGGAGGCAAACGTGTTGTTGCTCTGCCAGTCCACGTCCAGAGCAGGTGCTGTTGGAAAGCAGAGAGCTTAGGGTTGCCGCAGCAGCAGGTACATTTCTTATTGCCACATTGGATCTGATAATTAGCTATAACAACACTGTTAGGTGCAGATAGTTGTCACAATGCCGAGCTGTTGGGCAAAAACGTGTAAAAATAAGTCGGGCTTCATATAGCAGTCACGACGTGTGAAGCTGTAAATCTGAGTTTATCATCGCTGTGGTCTCGCTACGGTTCAGCAAAAGGTAACATCTGTCTAAAAACAGACGGACTCTTGCATGAAAAGTCACGTGCAACGATCCAGCTGACTCCTGTCACTCACCCGAGTGGAAAGGAAATTGTTGCTTTGCCTCTCCCGTGTGGGCGTCCCAAATAATTGTTGTCTGTGTAAAGAAGGAGATTCTCATTATTTATACTAAACTTATACGAAGCTCATGATGTTTACATCAATAACAACATCACATAAAATATAGAAAAGGTGTTCTTATTTTTAAAATGAATAATGAGCACAAGTTATATACAGGGAAGTTTAGACATTCACACACATGAAGGCATTTCTATACTTGAGCACTAGTGCATTAATATGTATGCTGAAGGGGACACTGTGTGAGTCATTATACTTCAGGTCACTAGATGGCAATGTTGAACAATGTCCATAAATTGTCATTTTGTGACAGCGCCTCGGCACGTCTGTCTGACTCTCACGAGTCAGCCCTTAGGGTTAGTTTAATCAAACAGTGTGACGCAGGTACACACTGAGGACGGCACACAAAGTCTGCACAGACCTGCCTGCGGACTTAACACACGTTAACACATGAAGACCCGTTTAATATTTCATTCTCGTAATAGTATTCAAACTATCCACAACTGTTTCTGGACTACAGTTAAATGTGTGACCAACCAGAGAGTGCAAAAGTTGAATTTAAAACGTAAAAATGTTTTTGGCCACTTTAAAGGCTGCAATGAGCTGAAAGATGCTAAAATGATCCATACAGCTGAGTGTAGTGAGAATTCTCTGAGATCTCATCAATACGAGCAACTCTTTTCACATTTCATCAACCGTTAATATAAAAATATTGATCAGCGCAGCTTTAACATCACAGCAAATATTGCTTCCTAGAAAACAGTTTTACCTTTTACAGTACAGCTGTAAAACAAACTATAAATAAAAAAAACAGACCATATTCAGATATTCAGACCAAATCTGGCATTGTGGTGAATAGCGTTAGGGCTGTAGAGTGTGGTGGGTGTGTTTATTTGTGATAAACGTAGCCGCTATGAAACCATTCACCAGCGTTCTCGCTGCAGGCGCTCCTTCTCTCATTCACTGTCTATATCGCTTACCAAAGTAAGCATCTTGGTGTCACTATTTTGCAGCACAGACTGCAAGCCAGACGCCATGGAGAAGTAGGTACACAAAATAAAACAGGCCAGGACACAACTGGGAGACTATCATAGTTCATAGTAACCCCGCCTGGATAGTGTTTAGGGTTCAGTGATATTTCAGGCGCTGGAGCAGTTTGACCAGACTGATTGTCAGGTTAGCGCCCACAGCGTGACGGTTCTCCTGAAGTTGATTCTGTTTCAACTTTACAGGTCGTTGCATTATTTTGGGCACACCCTACACCCACCCATGAATGAATGGGAAAACCTGCATTTTTGCTGCAGTGCCTGATTTGGTCTGAACCAACCCATAAGTTCACTATGTGACTTTCCACCTCAACATCCTGTTTTCATGGAAAATATGTCACATTTGAATAACTTTGAATACAGAATAAGATGCAATGCTCATAAGGTCACCCCAGATGCATTTATCAAACTTTAAACTCTAAAATCGATGTGCCTTACCTTGTCTACACCGGCACTGAGGATGAAGTTTCCTTTCTTATTCCACTTGAGTGCAAATATAGGACCTTTATGCTGACCCAAAGTACTCGCCAGGTTACCTGAAAATATATAAAAAAAAACAACAACCTCAAAACCAAGAAACATTTCACTATCCACACATCCTTGCAAAGCTATGACGCAGTAGAAGGTAAGAATCTTACCGTCTTTTGTCCATATTCTGGCGAAGCCATCATATGAGCCTGTTGCAAGCAACGTTCCCTCACTCTGAAAGAGACAGATGAGTCTCATTAGTTTGAAGTTCAATCTTTCTCAGCTTTATTTGCATATTCTGATTCAGGTAGTTAAACTGTTTATATTTTCTGCTTTGCTCATGTACAAGGCTCACATTAAGAAGTAGTTAAAGACAGATAAGACGTAAGTGCTGATTTAGCATTGTGCAGTGACTTGTACTACTCAGGGAAAAAATAGTTTGCAGCTGAGCGGCATAAAAGGCTTTTTCCCCTGTGGGAGTGACTCGCCCCCATATATCTGGTTGGAAGGAATGCCTTCAGCAGAAGTGGTGGTCATAGACATGACACACACACACACACACACACACATACACACACGATTAGATTACTAAAATCTGCACTCAGTGGAACAGACACACGCACTCATACTCACATTCCAGTCTAGTGAGGTGACGTCTTTGTTGCTGGGTACGTCCTGGCCCCCTTCCCGTATGCAGTGCCTCAGAACCAGCTGGGTGGACCCGCCTGTGCTGTTCTCACTCAGGTTCCAGATCCGTGCTGTCGAGTCTCCGGACCTGCCCGAGTCAAAAACACACACAAAAACACACACAGATCCAATCTAACATTAGACACATGATACAGCTTTGTTTTTTTTAAATCAGTACTGAAAATGGTATAAAACTGACCATCGTTGCTCTTGAGTAGGGTTGGGGTTTGAAAGCATTTTAGCGAACCTGAACCCAGTATCAAATCCGAAATCTTTTTAAATCCCTATCAAACCTTTTCCCATCATCTGTTGAGGAAAAAGGAGAAGAGATTTTACAAGCACAAAACTCATTAACTTTTACGTGGTCTGTTTGGACATTGGCCTCTCTTAAATTACTGGACTGTGCCACGAGTAATCGCATTTTTCTCCATTTTCATTTCATTTTGAGGAGTGGGCCCATGCTTTGGAGGAGGACTGCTGAATATACAATACACCCAGCTGAATACTCACCACTGTTAGCCTGGCTATTTATTTATTTTTTTTTTATAAATGAGCACTTAAAGGTTGATTTAGGACGGGGAAAGTTTAATGACAGTTTAGAAAGATAATGAATCATTCCGGTCCTTGATTTTGTTTTGTTTGGCAACGTTAAATCACTTCATCCTACTGACAAAGAGCTTCGATCCATCCGCTGTGAAGGAAATGAATGTTATGGATTAACACTTAACTGTTAATTATGGCTTAGGGTGAGGACCATTTTACAGTTGGACAAAACCTATACCTGTGATGGGTGTTGATGGGGGCAAAGAACTTAAAATAATTTCATTATTTTATTTGCTCTGATGGAAAGTGAAAGCTGTAAAAGTCAGACCAGGAGATGCATCTTGCCCAGTCACATATATTTTGTTGCACTTTGTTTCTGACTGTTTGGGGAATTTAGGGGTCTCCCGTGAGGCGTGTTGACAAAAATACTGGGAAATATGGGTGAAGATGTAAACATGTGACATCAACAAAGCAAATCATTGTTTCGGTGACTAACAAAGCTGTGCATTTTACTTTGTTTGACTCTAAACATTATATAAGAATACAGTTAGATGCAATAATTGCCAGCTAAGATCTGCACCATGTTAACAGAACCCAACCCTAGTCTTGAGGCTATCTGTCTGGTTTTGTTAGAGCCAAGAGAACAAGTAGTGCAGACTTCTAAATATGGTGAAACCGCAACAAATTATAATGACTGTTAGCCGACCGGTTGCGCAAAAAACCTTTAGTCATTAGTTACTGGAAAAGTCGTCACATTTCCAGCAATAATGTGAAATATGCTTTCTTCTTTAATAAACATTACTTTGTAAGAGAGTCTTCTGCATGACTGCACTCATCTTGAGAGGGATAATAACCCTGAAGAACAATGACTTTAGTCAACAAAGACTTGTTTAGTGGTGATTAATGAGGAAGGACTTGCTCTCCTCAGACACCCCTGAACAATAATAATAATAATAACATGTTATTATTTTAAACATCTGTTGTTTGAATGTTTTGAAAATGAGCTAGCTGACCAAAAAGAGATCAAAGTTTTTGCTTTAAATGAACTCACAGACGTTCAATACACAAATAAACCTCCTATTGGCCACAAAAAGAACCAGAGGGACTAATTTGAACAGTTGCTGCTGTGCATGACTGTCCCAGTAACAATCACGCGTTTCCAGTGACACCAATGAAGAGGAATGACGTGAGAGATACTGACCCGGAAGCGAGGAGGTCGTTCACTGGGTTCCAGGCACAAATAAAGACTTCGGATTCGTGACCTCGCAGGACCATGGCTTTACTCTGAGGGATCTCCACGTCTCTGTCCACCTCCATCATCTCTGAGTGGTGATCTACAGGAAGGAGCGACGAGGAACATGCAGTATTTATTAACTTCAGTCCGAATGTTCTGAAGGTAACAATGATGCAACTGTTTCAAAGGTAATGGAATATAAACAAGATAATAATAAATCACTGCTTCTAGTAAAATCGCCTATTACTTTTAAACTGAATTACCAGTGCACACAAAGTCTTTAGTTGGGTGGACCGGCAAACTATATTAGCAACCGGGGAAGCAAACTGCATTCATTTTAGCAATGGCAGTGGTCTGACATTATCCAATTTCCTACAAACCAGACCAGCCCCACAGCGGTGCACGTGTACGTCATCGTCTGATCTCGTTAATTCAAGCAGTATGGCGACACCGCCGTTTCTCGACAAGACTCGGGTACACTGTGCTGCACTGAGTGAACAGCAGCCTGAACAGCTGACAGCTGTAGAATTTAAGAGCAGGCTGTGCTGTTATTGAATGACCAAGAGTGTTTGTACCAAACCGCAGCTTGTGCAAACTTAGGCAACTGTGCAATATTTAAGTCACAGAGCCCATGTTAGACACTGTTAGTGAGTAAGCGGAAACGTTGCACCCATCTTTAGACCTACCTCTACCTCTCAGTACAACTATATAATTTGATTCTGAGGCGCAGTGCATTACTGTGATTAAAACATGTTGGGAAAGGGAGGAAGGTTTGAGGGAGAACAACCAGAACACATTTTTCCTTTTTACGCTAAAACAAACAATTGTATGCTAGAAAAAGGTGAGTAAAGACGCAGAGACCGAGCTGCACGGCCGGACCAAAACCACAAGGAAACACGTGTGTGGATGCAGGGAAAACACCACAGTGACTTTATGTAATGTCAAGCAAGCCACAGACGTTTACAAAACAAAATCCCAAAGTTGTACTGTGGCTGCACACACACAGAGTTAAACAGAAGTGATGAACTCCATGCAATCAGATATACTGTGATATAATCCATGTTGTTTAGGGCTGGGTAATCGGTTCTATTTTCATATTGTTCAATCATGGTTATTCGGGATCGCCAGTGGTAGCAGAGCAGGAGGGAGTGAGGGAGTATCCCAGTGAAATGCCAGCATGTGTGACTGAAGTCTGGTTTGGTCTAAGTCTGTAAAAATGTAACATCTTGTATTTGGAGATATTACGGGTATTACCAAGATGCCGAAAGTGAGTCTTAAGGATATTACACAACCTACATAAAATGTGTGTGCCAATGAAGGACATGCAAACCAAACCACTCGTTTATTTGCTGGTTCATCTGCCCTCTGAGGCTCTAGCGCCACAGGCACCTCGCCAGCTCTCAATATTGGGAGCTTTTGTGAATTACTTCAGATACAAGCCGGGCAGCACGAGATGGGTCCAGTGCACTGTTGCGAAATATCTCACAAAGGATTCAGTCCCATTTCACACAGTTTAGAAAGAAACTTGAGACTCAGAGTCTCAGACGGCCCGGACGAAAAATACTTTTAGTAACAACACACATTCATTTCAAAAGTCAGCGTGTCTGTGCTTGGTGTGATAATATCACAGCATGGCCGGCTTATTATCTTATCTTAAACATTACAATCCAATTCATATCCATAATGTGAACTGCTCTTATGGAGCGCAGAGCAGATTTAGGTGTGCAGACATGTGGAGAACGGAGATGTGGGGTGTCAGATCCATGAATAGAGATGGCAAACAGGTTTGTAATGAAGGACTTAAAATCCATTTGTCACTCATGCTGATAAATGCGGCTCAGTGGACATACAGCGGGCTTTTTTCAGTCATAGTTCTGATAGTAAGTTGGCTCAAATCGCCTTAATATCAGTGGAGGACAAACCAATCGTCAAACTCTTTTGTCTGCTTTATAAAAAACTGTCATCCCTGCCACACATTTTCACGTGAAAGCGGGCAAGAATACACAGAAGTCACCCACTGTGTATATCCCAAACAGCTTGCACAGCGTCTTATAAACATAAAACTGATTATGTCAAGACATCTAACCCAGGAATAACATCCTGCATAAGAACAGAAAAAAACTATCTAGAACACACCAGTTTGTTAAGGAGCTGATTCAGAGATTGTTCAGAACCATGAGTTAGCTTACTGGCTAAGGCGTGGGATCCGTTTTCCTCCCCGTTGGCAGCGCCCTCTCCATTCTTGGTGCTTCCCTGCGGCCCTGTGACACTGCCGCTGCCTGCCGCCTGCTGCTGCTGCTGCTGCTGCTGCTGCTGCTGCTGCTGCTGCTGGCCAGCTTGTCCCTGTAGGCCTGCTGCCTGGTCTGGACTACATCTGGCATCACAGCGTCGATCAGAGACAGCGATTCGATTGGCCGCCCGTCAAATAAAGTCCCGTCCTACAGAGATAACATGCAATTTTATACATTCACTCCATCCTTCAGATTATCCATCAAATACGCTGCAATGTATCAGCCAAAGAGTTGAAACATAAGGCTGGCAGTGCACCTCTTCTTGCCAGTATATTGTAAGGTCACACTAATTAGTAAGTGATGGTTTAAAGATGGAGCCTGACCTCATTGATGCTGACTTCAGCCTCCACATACTGCAGGCCCTTCTGGATGATGGAGATGAGGGCAGCAGGGGGCACCAGGGCTCCATTGATGTTGGACTGGCTGATGTGGCTCTCTATGCCAAAGGTGAATGCTGAGTGGGAGAAGCCTGGAGGAGGCAGGGATCATTTGAAAAGTAGGAGTCAAAGTTAAATAGAGCAGCGGTGCATAATATTACATTTGAAAATGAGAGGTTTCTACAAAAACAAATGTGTGTAACACCTACCTGACTCTTGCAGGTATCTGTAAACCAGGAAATTGACCTCATCACTGCTTATGCTCATTTTTAGTCCTGGTGATTAAACCATTGGGTCAGCACAGGATAGGAGCCTATAAAAACAGACCACAGAGTGTTTAATTAAGAGCTGATGGTATTACACATTATAGAAATGAGCATCTAGTTAGCATCTTCATCACTCAAGTGCACTAACATCCCACAGGAACATTAATGGAGAGTAAAAAAGTAAGATGACATGCAGGGGCATCGAGCCAGGTGTAAAAGAGAGCTGTCTCTCTCTCTCACACACACACACACACACACACACACACACACACACCGAGGATGGTGTTACACTACGACCTGCCCACGTAGCTCACTACCACACTGGCACGCACAATGAAAACTGAGAAGAGGAAGAGGTTAAAAAAACAAAAAAAAAACCACATCACCTTGCTTGACCTAGATCTTGCAAGTTCAAAACAGTGAAGTAGCAAGCTGTGATCTGCCATTTGATAAATAATGTTTGGTCCCTCTCTACTTTTGTAGGCTGTAGAAGCTTCCTGGCTCTAGGCAGGGCACCAGTTTCCATTCATTAACCTACAACTGGAAATAATTACCATCTGTCTCAGGGCAGGCTGGGTATTTTGGCCTAAAAGGTCTGCAATAAGATGGGCTTTAGACCTCAGCTCCTACAGTGCTTGCGCCCGGGCTCCATATTTATTCATGCAGAACCCGCACTGTTTAAATGGGACTGTGGAAATAAACAAGGGGTCTGGACGGGGGACAGAACCTCTACTGTTTCCATCATGCCAGGCCGCTGAAAAAGTCAACATGTCTCCTGCCGCATCCCAGAGGCTCAGATCCAAGACCAACTGAACCAAGAGGCCTGGAATCTAGTAGAAGCCCTACAGCTATCCCTGACCAGGTGGTCAGAAAGTCCTGACTGCTAGTGTTTCTCACACCGAAGCTACTAGAACTCAGCAAATAGCTGGAAGAAAAATCTTACAGAAGACTTCCCAACAAAAAATAACAAACTTTCTACATCAGCATGATTCCAACAAAATATGATTTTTTTTCACTGCACCAATGCTGTACTCTGACAGTGTGTTGTGTCTTTCCATAGCGTTTTGTTTTGGGTTCATTGTGGTTACAGTACACAGCGAGCAGGTTGATGTAACTCTTGCATATCTGACAGCCTGTTTTGAAAGGGTGCCGCCAAATGTCACCACCACGCAAGTGACGCAGGAGCAGTGAACGGGGTCAGAGCTCACTTACAAGAATAGGTCGAGCAATTCGTCTGGCTGACATGACGTCTAACATCTGACTGCTTCGTGAACATCCGCGCGGATCCCATGGCTCAATCAGGAGCACTGACACATCACCGGCTGTTATCATTTTTGCTTTTCAAAAACACAAACAGCTGCAAACTCGACACGGGAGTTACACATGCAAATGATACATCCTCATTTGACTGACTCGCGCTACATCTCAATATTTCCAGGTGTTATGGGAAGAAAGCTTTGGAATAATCAGCTAATTAGCAGCTAGCAAAGAAGAACTTGGGCCTAAACAACAAGCAACTTTCAAGTCTGCGACATAACATTTCAACTTCATCAAATGAATAGTTACGAATCATAACTCCCAAAGAGTCAGACTATGACTAGAATGGAGAGCTCTCAAGATTTAAACTCACTGACATTAGTCTCACATTACCAGAAGTCCAGACTACACTTGCACTGTGCCAAAGTAGGTCTTGTACTACATTTCGTGCACAGATAACTGAGTGAGAAGGGTGACCGGCAAAACTCGCTTGGTTAGAAAACAAATTTCTTGTCACCGATGCATATTGGTGTCACGGTGTGGATTCTTTACAATTTGGAATAAATTTGAATGATGTTTACGTGTGTACTTTAATATGTGATTTAGAATGCAAATGATGACAGGAATATAGAGCTTAAAAATCGTTTGCCAGCACTAGTTAATCTTTTAAATTAGAACTCACAGCCCTAATTTATTTTTATGCCACATTTTGTCTTGCTTAATCCACAGTTCCTCCTGTCTCTTTTTCAGTCACCCCCTTAAAACTGAAACGAGTCAAACTGATGGACTTTGAGTTACAGTGACCACCCACCGAGTATTTCTGAATAGTTCAAACAAAAAAAAAAAAACACGAATGAGTCGACTGTACAAACAAAAGTCCACTCAAGACACCCCCACACTATGGACCTACAACCACATAAAATATAGGTGTCACGGCACTCTCTTAACCAACGTAAATTGTTTGTTTCAGAATTGCAGTTTCCACAGTTGCACATTTATGTTTTGAAAAGAACAGTGAAACAGTGCCACACAAACCTCGAGTACCGTCTATCGATTCAGCAGTGGAACCACCATATTAATATTATTAATAAGATGACTCAGACCAACCTTATGGTCTCAAAACAACAATGACATAACACCAGTGTTGCACGATCTTTAGAAATAGATGTCAGACTGTCGTTACTCCTGTTCTAGTAGGATATATTCTTACCACTCTCTCTTAACTGAAGCGGCCACAACAACCACTTCTCCTACATGTAACCTCAGCTTAGTTTTGAAGCAACAAGGCACGCAGGATATTCATTACATCTACAACAAGCAAACAGTTTGAGCGGTAACTATAGCTCTTGAGTATTGTAACAGCTATGTAAACAACTGGGTCGTTTTAGATATTTAAGGTCAAAATTTGAGTGAGTTTAACTCACTAAACAAGTTGAGCATGTTCCGACCCTTATTTAGAACATGCCTAACACTAAATACTGGCCTTGAGTCATTCCTGTACACCGTCTTCCCACTGATTTGATACAAAGCTAAATTTCAGCCACAGTCTTCTCAATATGACTCCTGACACGTTGCCATAGTAATACCATCAGACAATACAAGTGTGCAGCCACAGAAAGAGGCAAAAAATTAAATCTATACAGCGT
This sequence comes from Argyrosomus regius, assembly GCA_946959425.1. Classification (NCBI taxonomy): domain Eukaryota; kingdom Metazoa; phylum Chordata; class Actinopteri; family Sciaenidae; genus Argyrosomus; species Argyrosomus regius. The sequence continues at coordinate 9,618,689 of OX336892.1, read as the reverse complement.
GTGTGCCATTAAACAGTGAGATACCGTACCCATGTGATCGAGAGGTCTTCAGATGCGCATCATAGCTGCGTCGTCCTCAGCAAGAACTCTCAGCCCCTGTAAGGCAAAGACAGAAGTTGAACGCACCATCAGGAGGGGACATCACATCTACATTACATTAATAACATAGACTGGACTGTTTCTCTAGTGTGAAATCACTTGCACACAAAGTGTTTTAAAAAAAAAAAAGTTCAATATTACGTACAACTATGGCTTTAACTGCAATCATTAGTCCACCACCTCCCTCCATGTAAGCAATTTAGCAATCTGCCCTGACTCTCTGAGTAACGCCTAAGCCACACGTTTTACACATGTTGCTGTGTGTTTAAATCTTGTTTAATACCCACAAGAGCCATAAGCTTTGTGACAAATTACCTTAATTAGAGTGGACATTTTAGCGGCAGCGTGTCAGTGAGTGGGTGAAAAGGCAGCCAGGAGAAAGTGTTATGAACAGAGGGGCGTGTCACCAAACAATGACAGAAACTGGGTCAGCAATGTAAAAAGCTAAATCAGTCAGTAGATATCTGAGCTATGCACAGTGTAACTATCCCCGGTAGATAATTACAATACTCCTGAAGGAGAGGCATGCTTATGTATAAAAGGAAATGAAACAGACGTGTAATTAGAAATTAAAATTAGTCATGATACATTTTCATATCACTTCTTGTACTGGGGCCAACATGCTGTGTGTGTGTTTTTTTGTGTGTGTGACCGGTTTGTATGTACATTCAAATGCGCAAGTCACATTTTGTTAAGTCGCCATTTCATAAGAAAAGTCGTCTGTGTGACTGTCGGACCTGGCTCACTCACACTCATTTCGTGCAAGTTAAATACATGCAAGTTATGTCCCCATGCTCATCTGCCGGTAGCTAAATTAGCAAGATAGCACGGCAAGCTATTTGCGGAAATACATTGCCCACACACACACACACACACACACACACACACACACACAAGGTGGCGGACTGAATGGGCTGCACATACTACAGTGTGTAACGTTACGTTAACCGACACGCTTTGTATGGCTGATAGTCGGCAACCCCGACAAATGGCTCAAAATGTAGTTTATTACTATTATTAGTGTTATAATAAAGCAAGCCTGCAACAGATGCTCCTTCCTCTGTTGATGCATTGCAGCGCTCTATCTATGAAGTGTAACATTTAAGTCAATACTGGTGTAATGTAGCGGCAGGCTGACAATTGTCCACATGTCATGGGTCACTAAGTGGGGAAAAGGGAGTGTGTTTTATCGGCGCTAGCGTTTTAGGTAATAGTAAAAAGTAAAACACACACAACTTGCGCGATCTTCTTGTTTACCTCTCTTAAGTACTGCAATTAAACAGTTTACTATTTACAACCCGTTTTAACGCGGCGCTGCCATGAGCTGGGTAACGTTAGCTCACTGGCTAACATGCGAGTTCACATTAGTTTTGCCTTGGCGGCGGCCGTACCCGTCACCACACATGCAAGGGGAGGCAAAGGCGGTCTAAGACTTCGCTCATTTGATGCAGGTCACCAACAGTTAACTACCAAACTAACGCAACGAACCCTATATGGCGTATCGCTGTTTTTAAATTAATTTAAATAGCAACGGAACACAGTAACGTTAAGTTAGCTTCTTTGAAATGTAGAATCACTCTAAACCCTGCTAACAGGCTAGCTAGGTGGCTAACGCTAGCATGCTATGCTAATGACAGTGTTGCTATAATCTCGTACCTACTTGGTTAAAACCTTTTTTCAATTGACGATATCTTCCACAGCGCTTGTGTTCAAAATCAGACCATGTTATCTCTTTAATCGATTGCAAGAAAGCTGGTTTGTCGCACATATATTAACGATCATTAGGTTATAATATTTAAACTGAAGCCAGGCGGTAAGAAGCCAGCAACGGCTTCAGACATTCGACACAGTGGAGTGACCCGACATGCGGAAATGAGCCGCCTGTAACTACTGTTGTTTCAAACCGCCACTATGTAATATAGCTCAATATCACGGTGAACCCGTGACGACGGCGGCGCACAATGTGTTCACCTTCTCCTCGACACAATACGGTAAAGTTAAGTGGGAAACTTGTGCAAGAAAACGAGCTAACACGTCTATAATTGTCAACAGTTATTTCAAGTGTCTCTGATGTAAAGCTAGTGAGATACACTAACCTATTTTGGCACCACCAAACAACAACACCTCGTGGTTTGCTACAGCCGTCCTCAGGCGTTGATTAAACATTAGCTCCTGGTCCGTTTGACAGGTTCACACAGCAAAATGGAGCCACATTTCCTCCTTGAAACCGACCAATGAGGTGGAATAGAGAGAGAAAAATGCCGAGGCCTCTGGAAGTTTGTCCCGCAGCCAAGCACCAGTCATAACAACAGTGCGCGCGCCCATCCCCCACTACACCTCTTTTTTGCTTGTCTGGTCACCACTAGCCATGGATTAATGACACCCCACCCCCTCTCCTTTGCTCAGTCATTCAGACTGGGAAAGTCAACAACAAGCTTACATCATCATTGCAATCTGTGTTTTACACTGATTTTTTCTTTTTCTTTTTTCCAGCTGTATACATAATACATAATCATATTAATTTCTTCTGTGTTCCCAGCAAAGCAAATACCCTGAAAGTATACACGCTGTACCCTGATCATGTACAGATTTATGTAATATCAGGGATTCACTTGAGTAACAATTCAGCACTGACCTTCAAATTACAGTATCTTGTATCACTACGTGCCTTGTTTGACTGGGATTAATGTGCTGTCCCCGTTTAAGTGGCTGCACTGTCTGAGCCTTTTCCATTGTGAGATGATGACATATCATGAAATGCCGAATTGGGGGGGTGGGGGGGCATTAAATTAGTTGTGCAGCAAGTGTGCAGCTTACATTCAGTACATCCTTTGTGTTTGCACTGTGTTTTTCTTGTTACCACAAATGTAACCATCTCTGCCGGGAGCATGGATGCACTACATCCTCTTTTTGTTTCACACACGACCGCAACTTTGAGATAGTGTGTGTCAGTTTGTGAGTCAAATTAAGCTGACGCTTTTATACAAAGTGACTTACAAAACGGGGAAACAATCAAGGTACAGGATTTATCTTGTACAGGCTTTAGGATATCATCTTCATCAGCCAAGTTAACATTGATAATATGACAGAGGTACAAGATTTGCATGTAATCAGATGGCAAAAAGGCATTCATTTGTATAGCCTATCTGATTAACTGTGTTGTTGAGTGATGGATTTGTCTGTAGCAGATGCTCTGTGCTACTGCAGTCCACTGATTCTCTGCCTTTGCTACCTCCCAACCTCTGAGCTGTTTGATCCTCCCACTCAATTATCTCAGTGCTCATCTGGCCCTTTGTCAACATCCTTGCAACTAGTCCACCAGAGACCTCCCAGTCTAATATCTTGTGCCGCACATTCACTAATAGGGATGGATGATAACATATTTCGATGCATTGTAATTTCTTTAGAGCAAAAGCTGGGACGATGCTACTCAAAGGTGGTCTCAATGTCAAAAACCAAGGCACAGAGCTGTGCACAAAATTATGTAAAGCAGGTTTCAGTTTCAGTGCTGTTTGTCTCTACTAGCTCATGTACGGGGTGATTTCCCACATTCTGCCTCTTGCTTATTTCTCCTCAAGCCAGGAGAAACAGAAATATGTACTCCATCACTCCCACTGCGTGAGGGTGTTTTGGCTGCCAGTGAAGAAATGCGAGGCAAATTCCTCTTCTCCAATGCCAGGCTTTACGCAATATATGATTCACTCCACGGGCAAATATTGTGAATTGACTCGCCTCTTCTCTGTGACTGTAAATCCTACTCATCCTTTTACATACGTGCCCATACTGTATACTGTACATTAACATATATAATAATATACATGTCAACATTAATTAGTAAAAAGCTTTAAATCATAAGTTCCGCCTGTGTCGGCAGAGTACAATAGTTCTCCAGTTAAATGAAATTAGCACTGTTTCCCTCCATAAATGTGAGACTGTAAGGAATACAGCAGCGTGGTATCTGTGTGGGGGTGGGGAACTAATCTGCAGGACAATAACACAAGGTTGCTATGGATGTGAGCACAGCGGCAACACTGATAAATGTGCTGGGCCTGTTGGCATTGTGCAATTGCTTGGATACTGCCACAAAAGTGGCACCAAGCTTTATCAACTGCCTTAGCAACAGCCTTTTCATTTCTGTGTGTGTGTTTAAAAAAAACACTGATCAGGAGATTAGTGGATGTGAAGCTATGAATAATAACTGGATATCAGCAGCATCTTTTTTTTTTTTTTTTACCTGCAAACCCCCTCAGAATAAGTAATACTTAAAGTGACCCTCTGTTGCAGGCCTACATGCCCAGAATATGAAATGTGACTTCATTTGTGGCTGCAGATGTTTGTCATTTCTAAAGATAACGGAATTTATATCAAAGATCCAAAGTGTGATGAAAAATCTGCACGTTGCTGAGAGTATGTCTTTCATCGCAGGTGCCACTCACTCACCATATGAATATTAATAACACTACATATCCTACATGTTAAATAACAGCAATTCAAAGATAAGATCAGGCCAACTTGACCCTAATAGCTGTCAAATATTTGAGCTAGTCACCTCACGCGCATCATTAACATGATGTATTATGCCTGCGAGAGAAGGGACTGCAGCTCAGCTTCACTGCCTGCTCAGCAAGAGCTATTTTTAGATCCTGAGAAACAAAGAAGCAGAATTGCCTTTCATCCCTCCTCAAACTATGTTGTTTCACCTCCAAATGTGGTACTTAAAGACAGTCTGCACTTCTTAAGAGCTATGTTTAGGCCCAACCTCAAATAAATATGAATGCCTTTCCATCTGTCCTTGAGTCTTTTTTTTTTTCCTTTTTTTGCATCCTGCTATATTTGTGCACATGTTTTCCTGCTGTATGCAAAAGGGTGCTGTTATTTTTTTCAAGGCTAAATCTAAGGTTAGGGTATAATTAAAGGGGAAAGCATCTGAGCTATGAGGCAAGAAGGAGCTGTAGTTCATCAGGGAGACTGTTTTATATTCTACTCTCTGGACATCACTGGGTGGAACTTGGAGGAATGTAAAGTGGTGAGTAGTGCACACTTCTAACAGAATCTGATCTGATGCTGCCACAATAAGAGACAGACTTTCATAATCACACACACACCAAGGGGGACGAGTAAAGACTGCAGCCAAGATGGCTCATTAACTGTGGTCTGCGAAGGAAAACCCCCCCAGCTGGTCAGACCAGTACTGTCGTGGAAATCACTACCCACAGAGAAGTCACAGCATTAGAAAACTGCAGATTCAATTTGTTGGAGAAAACAATTGCAATGCCACATGCTATATTTAATAATGATTTTCAAAATAAACACATTTCACAGAAGTCTAGCACACAAAGCAGAATCTTTGTTCACAAACCTGAAATAAATAATAAAGATGTGAAATGCTGGCAGCGGAATTTTGAGCATTTCGTCGATATCAGAAGAAATACCAACAAAAGCTGATTTTTTTTTTCTGGATCAGAATGGGTTTGATGGCTTTATCTGCAGATCTAGTACATTTTTGCAGCACATTTTTGTGGCAACAATAAAAAAACGTTGCTGAATATGATGATGGCGTGACCATTATATCAAGCGGTCAGAAAAACATCAGAAAAAAGATCAACAATCAAATAAGAAATAGTTGTTTGCATAGATACAAGCTTAAGATACAGCTTTATATATTCATCACCAACACACTGACTAAACTGGCCTTTAGCACAGTAGCTACTGAGATATTTTTTAAAATAAAAACACTTGTCCACACTCCATTTTACCAAAATAAAAGCATCACTCCAAAAAGTCAAACGCACCTTAATTAAAGTGATCTATTGTTGATAGTCAGTCAAAGAGGAAACACCCCCCAATTTATCTTTGTCCAGTTTCTGAGGTTGCAGAGACACCTTGTGGCGAGATGTGGCAGAGTTATGTCGTCACAGTGTTTGAAGCGGTGGCCTTCAAGTTGCACATACATACTGTACATTTGTGACATGTAAAGGCAGAAGTGTTTGAAATACTTGCGTTGGAATTCCTCTGTGGGTGAGCAGCAGTGCCTGCAACAAACATAGCGACAGGCCCACTGTCGAGCCAGTTATTTGGAGGTACAGTTGAGATTCATTGTGCTGGACTGATTCATTTTAAGCATGACAGCATTGTACAGGGAACTCATATTACTAACACAGGTATGGAAGGCATTCTGTTCACTTGGGGTAAGAGTTTAAATAAGAGATGGCCAGCTGCTGTCCCTGAGAGCCTAGACCATGTTGGAGTGCCACTGCTGACAGTTGTAGCCCAAAGTCTGGATTATCATAACAACACATCGACAAGAGGTAGAAATTCACAGATTGTAAGTATTACCACTGCTATTTCAACTCAGCACACACTAGTCACACACAAAGGATGGGGCTTATTGTAATTCAGATCTGCAAAGACAAGAGATTATTGCAGGCACCACAAAGAAACAGTGAGACTGTGAACACAGATGGCAAAGACCATGTGCTCAAAAAATGATCCAGCCAACAATACAGGGTCAGCTTTGGAAATTTCACAGTATACATTCTCCTTTTTATGGAGTGCCTTGATGAATATTAACTGGATAATAATGATAGGAACGTGCTGTTTTTCACTTCTGTGTTTGAGGAACAACAACACAGTAAACAACTGCAAAATACACATAATTAAACTCTGAATGGATGACTGGGTTTGACATTGTGTACAATAATATGAACTGCATGTATAATGTGCTTGAGTCTATAATGGCTTTCTCTGTTAACACTGTCCAGTTGCTGTGTGCGCACTTCAGGTAAGTGTTTACTGCTCCGTTATACCTCTGTGGCGTGCTGTGCAGTGAAGCATGTGACTTTTTAAAGGCACCCAACACTACAGAGCACCTGACAGGGAAGCAATAATCACTGGAAGGACAAAGCAAAAAATACTTCCTGAGACATTCTTCATCAAAGAGCGTGTTGATAGCAGGCCACGCTTTGAATTCCACTGTGCAGTTAAGCATGCAAGGTGAGTAAACACCTACTAAAGCAAAATTTGCAGGATCAAAGCTCAGGAGCCCTCAGACCTATCTATATGTTTATGTCTCTATATATTTATTTTAGTTTTTGGATGGACATGCAATATGAGCTCAATAAATCAAAAGAAAGTTACAGATAAGTCATATAAGATGACAAATGGATTCTGAGACAATGGGCCCCTGGGCACAGACATGTAAAATGGCCCCCACTCCTCCTACATAGGAGCAAGACACCCAGACTGCAAGAGACACAGAATGACATGGTTGTTGAGCATCTGTTTGTGCTTGTTTTGTGTCTGTTTTTTGTCTTTTGCATATGTTTATGGTTGTTTTGTGTGTTTGTGGTCATTTTGCATCTCCACTTTTTACATCTCTTTGTGGTAATTTTGTGTCCCTTTCGAGTTGTTTTGCATCTCTTTCAGTGACACTGTGGGTGAAGCAGAATTCCCAGGTGCTGCTGTTGGTTGCAGCTGAACTTCAGTAATTAGTTTACACTGGAGATAAACTGAGACGTTTACCCAGGGGCCCTCTGACTACTTGGGCCTGGTACGCCCGTTCAGTAATCCATCCATTTAGAAGATAACACCTGCTCTGTAGTTATGTCCTCTACCATAAACCATTTTGGTTTATCACTCATTCAGTCGTGTTTTGAGTGTCTCAATATGGAAGAGAGGCAGCTGGAAGAAATATAACCAAGGACACACCCATAAAGAATATACAGTGAGGCCGATCTGCCTCTGGCTCAGGATATCTAGTTCATTAAACTGATAATAGGAGAATCTGAACAATACGTTCCTGCTTGGGTAAGCAGTTTCAGACAAGTGCCGGGTGTTGGAGCATCTCCTCAGACACACAAAGACTGTCTCCCTCCTCTGCTTCATGTGGTGACACTGCAGACTCAGGAGCTTTTTAAATAGGCAGCGATATGAAGAATGACGCTAATATATACAAAATCAATTTTTCAAGTTGCTGACTGTCATTCAGAACCATTTGACATTATTTATGATTCAGTTAAGTGTTAAGTACCATTTCACTTAAGGTTTCAGGGTCTCATAAATTTTACTGGAATTAACAAACTTCTTTTTATTACCTCAAATGGATACAATTTTCACCACTCTCAATTTTCATAATGGAGAACGTTTTTGATAAAAATAAAAAAAATAAAACACTTCTGGAAAGTGGAAAAATATGTAATTTACATGTTGTTTAAATTTGTTTCCTTCATTTGAAGTGACCTTGGATGGCCCTGCAAAGTCAAGCTCAATACAGTGAGACTGCCAGTCCCATATATCATTAAGGGCAGTGTCGCTGTCCATTCCTTATAAGTTATCAGGGAGGAAGTCTCCTGCCACTGCAAGTCCAGCCTACATGGAGGCACAGCTACCAACAAATACACTGCTCTCAAAACCCTTTAAAAGCTTTAGCCTGACTGTAAAGTTGGTACAAGGAGTAAGGCGGTCTTTCTGTGAGTGTGAGTGTGTGCGTGTGCGTGCGTGTCCATGTTTAGCTGAAATCAATACAGTTATGTGTGGAACTTGAGGCACTCGAGAGGCAATGGTCAGCGCGGTTTTACAGAGGAGAAAAGTTGTAAGACAGAGCATAAAATTCATGTAAGTGTGTCTCTTTGTTGCAGATGTGCATGTGGAATGTTTCAAAGAAAACATAAAACCAAGATAAGTTTTTTAGTTTCTTTCAGATTTCTTTTGTTGCACTGGGATTTTCTCAGCAACATTTCCCATAAGCAGCTGGAAATGTAATACTATGAGGAAATTACTCATCTAAAAGGAACTTGTTGGCGGGGTTTTCTAACTATTCTGCTCCTAGCACTCTGGCAAGGTTGTTAATCCCCACAGAATGAAAACAGCCTGCTTATTGTGCTTACATGTTAGAGGACAGGATAATAGCTACAGAATGTCCATTGTTTTCTGATTATTCATCTGAAGGAGAGTAAATAAACAATATGATTTGACTGCTGATTCCCTCTTGATTGATTTGTATTTCTAATTTAATTTTCACTCAGGACTTTGGGGAGACAGTGACATCACTGCTTTATATGGCCACACATAACTAATAGCGTGGCCCTGTAAATACATTTGTTCTAAATTATGTCTTTTAATAAATGCCTGGCAATCTCAAGAGTGGGTTTGCATCGACTCTCACCTTATCGCTAACCCTTGGGCGACCCAGAACAAATAACTCATAATGCCTCAATCATTTGCATCTGAATCAAGGCTAATATTATTTATGGAACCAAAGCAGCACATGTGGCATTGAACGCTGTGTTTTCCGCAAATGGTAGGACCAGGAGAGAGCGAGACGAGGCACAATGCAAGGTGTTGTTGTTGTGCCAAGAGAGGACCCAATGACTTTGTGTTGACAGCAGAAGAGTTCAGGATACAGCAGGTAGGTTTTTTTTTTCATCAGCATTAACACCTTTCATCTGTGGCTATCTGTCATCTTGTTTACCCTTTGTAGCGTTTCTTTGTGTTCAAAATGAGATGTTTACCTGGTGGAGTATATGAGGGGTGCTTCCTGTCCCAGCACTGCATAATACTCTGATAAACAGGAACTGCTGTGTGCAGGGTTATTGAGAGAGACATATATTTCTTTTGCACAAAAATAGTGAGTTTGACAGAAAATATGCAACAAAGGTACAGTATGATTTGTCTTCCACGTTTGCTTTGTAACCAGTGACTTGGGATTTCTGCTATGTTTATGATCCAAGTAGTGGAAGTAGTTTGTATTTTTATGGGACAAAAAAATGTACTCTTTATGCTTCAGGACAGCTAAACATAAAACTGGCTATAATTCACAGGTCTTTTCAGCAGTCTTTCCGTTCTGCTTCAGCAAGCAGAGGAGGACGTGGATCATCAGGGAAGATGTTCTTTGTGGCAGGGGCCAAAAATACAGCAGGATCGGGTGGAGGAAATGAAAGGAGGTAACAAATTCACACCCATTCAGCCTTAACAGCTGACTAAAAATACAAACGGGAAAAGGCTGGCTCTTATCTGTCATGCACTTTGATTTTTATGTCATAATAGTTGCACTGTAGTTTTTAAAATATACATATAATAATGACTCATTTTCATTTTCATCATCAAGGTCAATCTACCAAAAATTCCGTGAAGTAGATTTATTGGACAAGAAGAAGACAGTGACAGCTCTAAAGCCCGGTGAAGATCGGGCCATTCTTTTGGGACTTGGAATGATCCTCTCTTCAGTCATGATGTATTTTGTCCTGGGGATCACTATATTACGCTCCTACGCAGACAGGTACAGGCCCGATGTTCAAGTTTTTTTTTTACACCCTATAAAGCAACTGTTAACTGATATTTCTCTCAGAAAGATGTTTTATTCAGCAGATGTCCTTGTTGAAAGACAGCTTCGATGCTCTCTCAACTTGAAAATTGCCAAAAATGAATACTTTATGAAATTATAAAAGATGTGTTGATGTCATACCATGATATCCCCAAAGAGTTTTTGCATTAAATTGGATCTTCGTTTAAATGTCAACACAGTGTGTGGACAGAAGAGGGTGTGTGCATTGTACTGAACTCCACGGTCACAGCAGACATGAACTGTTCCTACAACTGTGGGTCAGACTGCTGGAGAGTCTCCAAATACCCCTGTCTGCAGGTCTACGTGAGCGTCAATAACACGGGCCGTGTCAGCCGTTTATCTCACAATGAAGAGACCCAGGACACCAGCTCTGAAGTGAGTACAGTGCCAGAGGGGAAAATACTGAGAATTACTGAACCGTTTCAAATGTTGACAAAGGCTGTCAGATGTTGGCCTGATTATAGATGCACTCTGCTCCCAATTCAGAAAATGTTAGTCAATAGGATTTGGCATTTTTCCTGGTCAAGCTGAAAGATGACACATGAAGGGTGATGCATTCAATATTGCAAAATAAATGAAACTTTACCTGGTGTCAACAGAACAAAAAGTATGACCAGCTGAGTGCCCTCTAGATAACCTCAGTGTCCTTCAACCGTGTCCTTGCAGTGTTTCTATGTGCCCAGGTGCCAGAAGGACAGCGTGGCCATGCATGTGATGATTATGAACATCTCCGAGCGTCTGAAGGTGAACCAGCAGGTCCCCTGTTACTACGACCCCAGTGAGCAGCACGAGACCGTTATCCTGACCCGGCTGTACGACCACAGCGTCGTCGTCCACTCATTGCTGTGGCCCTCGTGCATGCTCACAGGAGGGGCTCTCATCATCGTGATGGTGAAGCTCACGCAGTACCTCTCCAGGCTGTGTGAAGAGATAGGGAAGATCAAGAGGTGAAATACGCTGCAGCAGCTGTGAAAGCCAAGCATATGGCGGTTTGGTGATGGACATATGACATGAAAGGGGTTCGTTTTAACCAAAGCGACCTTGCTGTGACCTCTTGCAAACGTTCCTCTCTGACTGAGACGTGTGGAACAGCTGACTTTCACTCTGAATCGAGGATGTGAATGTTTATAAAAGCAAACAGAATGTTCCGAGGCGGAAACTGTCAGACAGGCTGTTAATTCTGGGAAAACTATGACTGGATTTTGCATGGTGTTAAAGCATTGTAAAATGTTTTATGGCTACTTGTTTGCAAGAGTTTGTTACACTTGTAATCTTAAATATTCCATATTAGGAACATGTTCTTGCTAGGTCACATATGATATAAATGACAATACTACCCTGTGTTTAAATCTACAAATGGGAACACGGTCAAAAAAAAAAGTCCTCAATGTTGTGTTGGAATGTTACAATTTTGAGAACTTCCTAAAACTTTCCTACGTTTTGCTGATCATATGTCATTGTTGTTATTTGATATCCACTATCTCAGCGACCAAAGAATATGTGCAGGTCTCTCATAATGAAATGTCTTTCCTGAGCGAACATACTGCGACATATACATAACTTGATGTGGTTTTCACAATGTTGGAAAAGCTATTCAGGAGAATTTATCTCACCAAACTTTGCACAAAAATCTAATTCATCGAGATGATGTAACACAATGCATGCTTACAGATTATATAGGAAAATCTCGCTTGGGTTTACTGCACAGAGCTTGAAGTCAAAAAAATGTAATTTGATTATGGATTCCAAGGTCACACACTGTGGCTGCACAGCTTAAACAAATGATAATCTCTCCAGGGTATAGAAAACACACATCTCTGCCAAGGCTGCACAATCTTCTGAAATGAGTTTGCTTATTTTGATGATGGGAAAAGTTTAGAAAGCATCAAAACACACACACATATAATGCTGATTGGTCGATGGTGGTTATAATTTCTTGAAGAATATTGCTTGAATATCTGACTTTGTAGGATGGATGTGCAAAAGTTCAGACTATAACCACTGGGCATTAACATTTATGATGTTGCTAATGCCCATGGCCTGTAACCTTTCACAGAGTTCCGCTGAAATGTTACATAAAGATATTTAATAAAAAAAATAATGCCCTCGGTGGCAGCAATAAAACACAACATGCAATGGAATGAATGCATCTATCAGTAGTGTGCTCTTAATCTGGAGGCTCCATCCACACACATGCTGGTGAAAGAATGTGCTGTGGGCTCTGCATATGACTCTCTGTAACAACAACTCCCTAACAACTACTTCAGCACCGTTCCTCTTTGGGAAAACCGTGAAAAACACAGTGAACAAGCGGTTTCCCCCTGAAGTCCCCAGCCTCATCTCATGACAAACTCCTCTCTCCACCATCTAAACTAACTCGCTGTGTGGGAGGGCGGTGCATGAGGATGAGCCTGCTAGCAGCCCTCGAGCAGCAGCAGCAGCAGCAGCAGCAGCAGCAGGCTAGCTGTGTGGAGCTAACGTGCTACCAAACTGCAGTTTATTTTCGGGACAGCACGATGAAGAACATCATGAAGTATTACAGACTTATTCCACCACAGTGTATTGACAACATCACCGGGAGCTAGGGGAGTCTTCTCTTCACTATAGCGGGTCTGTCCCGACCCTCCAGTATATTGTTTGGATGGACTAAACGTTAGAGCTAGCGCCGCTGCTTGAGACTCGCCGAGCGGGCACGAATGGGACTTACACAGCCAGTCGGTGCTAATGATTGTGCTCTGACTAGCTCCGCGGCTAACCGGTTGGCGTTAGCTATCTGACACAGGTAGCTTTCTATTTGTTTTTTTCGTGTTTTGTTGTGTGTTCACTTGTTCTATTCACCGAAACAGCTACCCATTTACTCACACGACAAACTGTCGGGTCTCATCCCTTTATCACAGTAACGTTATACTAACATTAGCGTGTGTATCAGACGAGGTTTTCATATTGTAAATGACATTGATCTGCTTAGTGAACTTGGCTAGCACGGTTAGCTTGCTAGCTAAGAAAGAGCACCAAACGTTGACCCACCAAGCAGCTGCACAACACGAACTAGTCGAAGTTTCTGCTCACACCAGGCTAAATGATGTGTTAGCCACACTTAACCAACGTGTTTGGTAATACTTGTTAGCCAGCAAGTTTGTTTACATCATTTTTGAAGTCCTTTCATTCGACATCACTGGACATTAATCACTTCATCGCCGCCGTCCTTGAGTTAGCATTGAGTTATTTTAACACCAGCTTACTGAAGCGAAAGTTTTTGGGATATATTTTTCCGTCTCTGGTGTGATGACAGGTCGTGTTATGGTTAGCTCAGTTGCTAACCTTATGATAATGAATAAACGCAGCGGTGTTTTTGAACTAGTACGAGTTAAAGTGTTAAAAATAACAAAGCTAAGTTGACATAAATGTGTTGCTACCAAAGTAATTTAATGGTTATGAGCAATATGGTGAGCTCAAAAACATTAAAGCAATATACAAATATAGGTATCCCCCTGTTTTGTATTTACTTATGTTTATATTAAATACCCATGTTAACTTGGCAGGGAGTATTAAGCATTTTGATATGACGTCTTTGCCCCACCATCACTTCATGTTTATCACAGGTGTTTTGCATTCTGGTACACAGGTCAGTGGCTCTTATGTAATCCTGTTTCCTTCTTTCTCACAGTTGGTTGACATCGCTCATCTGATAATTACCCGGCTCTGAAAAGAGCGAATTCACTGGCACGACCATGCCTCCAAGGCCTTCCTCAGGAGAACTATGGGGGATGCACTTGATGCCCCCCAGCATCCTAGTGGATTGCCTTCTGCCAAATGGCATGATTCTCACGTTGGAGTGCCTCCGGGAGGCCACGCTGATCACAGTCAAGCATGAGCTCTTCAAAGAAGCCAGGAAGTACCCGCTTTACCATCTGCTACAGGAGGAGAGCTCCTACATCTTTGTCAGTGTCACCCAGGAGGCAGAGCGGGAGGAGTTTTACGACGAGACCAGGAGGTTGTGCGATCTTAGGCTCTTTCAGGCCTTCCTCAAAGTTATTGAGCCAGTGGGCAACAGAGAAGAGAAAATTCTCAACAGAGAGATCGGTACGGTTCTATTGAACATTACAGTAAAGTACTGTAACAACGGTTGGCCTCGGCAATGTCGTTATCCTCAATGAGGAGGATTAACATAATAGCGTTGGCTTTAACTGATCACATATAGTGTGTTATGTGTTGGCAGACATTTCACGTGACATGAAAAATCAACTAAAAACTGAAAAAAGTTTCATTTGTTTCTCCTTTTAGGTTTTGCTATTGGAATGCCTATATGTGAGTTTGATTTGGTGAAAGACCCAGAGGTGCAGGACTTCAGAAGGAACATTTTAAATGTTTGTAAAGAGGCTGTGGACCTCAGAGACAGTAACGGACCCCACAGTAGAGCTTTGTACGTATATCCTCCAAATGTAGAATCCTCTACAGACCTTCCCAAGCACATCTATAACAAACTAGATAAAGGTAAGACATTTTCACTTTGAGCAGCAACTTCTCAGTGTAATAAAAATATAATATGCAAACATTCACATTTTTGCTGTCTGCACCTGTTCTGTGTCTAAAAATGCTCGCATATTTCTTCAGTTTGATTTTTTTTTTTTTTTTTTTTTAAATTCTCTTTCCCTCAGGTCAAATCATTGTGGTCATATGGGTTATTGTGTCACCCAGCAACGACAAGCAGAAGTACACCCTGAAGATCAACCACGAGTATGTGCCGGAGCAGGTGATTGCCGAAGCCATCCGGAAGAAGACGCGTAGCATGCTGCTCTCTCAGGAGCAGTTAAAGATGTGTGTGCAGGAGTATCAGGGAAAGTACATCCTCAAAGTCTGCGGCTGTGACGAGTACTTACTGGAGAAATACCCTCTGAGTCAGTACAAGGTAATCTAATCTAATCATATGCTAGCTACATCTCATGTCATTGTGCTTAGAGGGGAAGAGATTCACTTCACATCAAATTACCATCCAGCACAAATGTGTCTGGCATTCACGACATGAAATTAAATTTATGAGAGAATGTGCTGATACAAGAACAGGCTGTATACATCACTGCATGTGAACACAGGGTACTGAATGTTTTGGTTGTTGCTGAGTTGTAATTGTAAAAATCTAATTGTTTGTATGCTGATGGTAAACATGGAAATTGTATGAGCGGCTTCAAAATGTCAAGCGGCATAAATAGCTTCAAAATGTCATTTCGTCTGTCCTCGACAGTACGTGCGCAGCTGTATCATGCTGGGACGGATGCCCAACTTGATGCTAATGGCAAAAGACAGCCTGTATTCCCAGTTGCCCATGGACAACTTCACCATGCCGTCGTATGCAAGGCGAATATCAACAGCGACGCCGTACATGAACGGGGAAACGGCCACCAAGTCTCTATGGACTATCAACGGGACGCTGAGGATCAGGATACTGTGCGCCACTTACGTCAATGTCAACATCAGAGACATTGACAAGGTACACATTCAGTACGTCGGTGGGGAGCTGTGACTCCTTCATCGTGTTTTATTTAAAGAGTGTTGCTTTGTTCTGCTTTGACTGTAATCTCACATCTCCAGAACCTTGGAGGTTATTATAAGATGGTGCAGTGCCCTTCACTTCACGCACTCTGAGCCCGAAATGCGTCTTATATTTGTGTATAAATCCGTTGTTCTTCCGGCTGCTCTAGATCTACGTCAGGACTGGGATATACCACGGTGGAGAGCAGTTGTGTGACAATGTCAACACCCAGCGCGTGCCCTGCTCGAACCCCAGGTAGTACACAATGATGAATAGCCTTCTGTAGTCTGGGATTTCACTCAGCTTTGAGACAGTAATGTGATTGATTATGTAAATGGTTCTTTCTCTGTTTATTCCAGGTGGAACGAGTGGCTGAACTACGACATGTACATTCCAGACATCCCCCGTGCTGCGCGACTTTGCCTTTCTATCTGCTCTGTGAAAGGAAGGAAAGGAGCTAAAGAGGTTAGCAGTGAAACGCTACATTAAAATTCTAATTAAGAATTTAGTTTTGGCTGATTTGGTGAAATCTGTGGTTAATCTGTGATTTTGCAACTGCTACTCCGCTGACAAGTCGCAGCTCTTCATTCAACAGCTCATCGCGGCTTCTCCTCGTCTTGTTTCTGTTGCTCTCCGCCGTAGCTAAAACTGATCCGCCTCCTAAAAGTGCCAGAAATTGTTCTGTCATGTTTCGTAGACACATTTTTCATGTGCAGTTGTGGTCAGCAATAAGCCCCGAGACAAACGCATTGTGTTTCCTCTGTCTGCTGAAGCAGCAGCAGCAGCAGCAGGGGAAATGTTGAGTTTTCGTTAGCAGTAACCATGCAGCTCGGACACGGCTGTGGGAAAGTGTACAGTAAACAGTGAGACTGATATTAATGAGATAAAACACTAACGCTGGATTACATACATGGATTGTTTTTCTGTGAATCCCTTATGTATAGGTACACAATGTGATTGAATACGGCACTGGAGTCATGAATTCCTCCAATGAAACAATGAAAACGAGTGCATAGTGAGGACGTTACAGAATGTAAATACATAGAACAGCTATTGCAAAAACATGCAGACCATAAATAAAAACAGATATGGGAGTACAGATTGTAACTTAAATGTTGTGTTCAGATTTGTGTTTGATTTTTATTCAAATCAAAGCAGCGAACAGTCAGTTAATAAATAGAATGGGGAAATAAACAACTGCCCTGTGTTGAGCACTGCACCTGTCTGTTTCGTAGCCCCGAGCTGTTGCCTCTCTAATCATTTTCATATGCATCATCTTCCTGGAATTTTCCTGTAGGAGCACTGCCCCCTCGCCTGGGGCAACATCAACCTGTTTGACTACACCCACACACTAGTAGCAGGCAAAATGGCTCTCAACCTATGGCCTGTCCCCCACGGCCTGGAAGACCTGCTCAACCCTATCGGAGTCACAGGCTCTAACCCCAACAAGGTAAACAGCAAATGTTGACATTATTAACACAATGCTCACTTGTGTGTATTTTACAGAGCAAATAGTGGTTTGACGGAGGGATTTCAAATGGAAACGGACACTGCTCTCCTTTGTCCTGCCATATTTAGTTTGAAAATTTAACAGAATACAGAGCGGTGCATCTCAAAACTATTAGAGTTGTAATATATTTTAAAATACACAGTTGTATGGATCAGAATAGACCAATGTGCAACAAATAATGTGCACAAAACCTCCCAATTTAAAGATTTGTTTCATGCTTGCGTCTGCGACTGACCTCTAAGCCTCATGACCCAGTTTTAATCAAGCTGGTGACAACCTGTAGAGTTTCAGAGCTGGATTTAAGCCGCCTCGATGTAACCAACCAAGCCTATTATCCCACTTAATTACTCATTGACACAGGCACCTTTCTTTGATTGCAGTAATCACCTTGAATGACCTTTCCCTCTTCCACTGCTTTCTAAACAATGCAGGAGACCCCTTGTCTGGAGCTCGAGTTTGACCATTTCAGTTGCCCCGTCAAATACCCTGATATGACCATCATTGAAGATCACGCAAACTGGAATATATCCAGAGAGCTTGGCTTTAATTACTGCCACACCGGTTTGGTAAGATAACAAGCATTTGTTTGTTTGTTTGTTTTGTTTTTTGTTCTGCTTATCTTTCATTCTGACAAGCTGACACATTGTAGTTCGCTCACTGAGTAACTTAATGCCATCTTTTCATTTACATATTGAGTTTTATGTGACACAAGTCCCTGTAGACCTGACACTATTGGTTCAGTTTATATTAATTATTGCTTTTATTAACTGTGTGTTATATGGTGTCATAGAGTAACAGACTGGCACGTGACAACCCCCTGACCGACAGTGATACTGAGCAGCTACGGCAGGTGTGTAACAGAGACCCGCTGTCTGAAATCACTGAGCAGGAGAAAGACTTTGTATGGAGGCACAGGTAATGTGTGTGTGGTTGTATACCATTACAGAGGGATTTAATGGGCACATTACACTTCACGCAGAAGTTATTGCACTATAATGTGGAAGTGATTTAGATGTTGTGAAAGTTATATCTAATTTATTCTCTCCTCCTTTTAGACAAGACTGCGTCAATATGCCAGAGATCCTACCCAAGATCCTCCTTGCTGTGAAATGGAACTCCAGAGATGAGATTGCACAGGTGAGCTCAAGTTTCTACTGCTTACACGCCTTTATTTTGAAGGGCATCACGTGGGGAATAGATATGTGTCTAACTTGCTATGCTAACACGACAGCTCAGCTGATATTTACACAGACGCACACTAGCACATTGTCTCTTACATTGCAGTGTTCTCAAAAATTGTAAGAATGCTAAAAAAAAAAAAAAGCAGTCAACATATGTTTCATATGTTCATTCTTCATTTCAGATGTATTGCCTTCTGAAAGACTGGCCAGCTATCAAGCCAGAACAAGCCATGGAGTTGCTGGACTGCAACTTCCCCGATCCCATGATCAGAGAGTTTGCCGTAAAGTGCCTTGAGAAATACCTAACAGATGACAAACTCTCACAGTACCTCATTCAACTGGTTCAGGTGCATTATTATTATTCTGATAAGACAGTTGATGTTTCAGCTTGATATACTGAACGAGTGTTTTTAGGCAAACAATGTTTTAATGGCATTTTCTGTGTCTCCTGTGCTCAGGTTCTAAAGTATGAGCAGTACCTTGATAACCCACTTGCACGCTTCCTACTGAAAAAGGCATTAACCAATCAGAGGATAGGACATTTCTTCTTCTGGCATTTAAAGTGAGTTTATTTTCTTCGTTCAGGAATTTGGAGCTGTTTGCGTGAGACTTAAAAGGTTAAGCTGACAAGCTGTTGTCTGAATGTCACTTCACTGTTTTCTGTCTTCTTGATGTTTTCTTTTCTCTCGCCTACACGCTGTGCAGGTCAGAGATGCACAACAAGACAGTGAGCCAGCGTTTCGGCCTGCTTCTGGAGTCATACTGTCGGGCCTGTGGCATGTATTTAAAGCACCTGAGCAGACAGGTGGAGGCCATGGAGAAACTCATCAATCTCACCGACCTCCTCAAACAGGAGAAAAAAGATGAGGCACAGAAGGTAATCTGACAACTGGCAGCTGTTAATTGTGATCCACTGAATCGTTGAGTTGAGCATCTGGACCAATCTGGCCACAGAGATTCTAAAATATAGTAGCTTTTATAGCCTTTATATAAAAGTATGCTGTTTTTCAGGATGTCATCCTTACTGTAGCAGCCACATATTAATATGGATAAATAAAAGCTGGTAATTTAATAAAGGCTGGTTCCAAAAAAGGCCAGTATGACCTATGATTATGTTGGCATAGTAGAACGAACTTAATCTGAGTTTTTCTGTGCTTAGCTGTTAATGAAGGTCAACACTTGCAGATGTTCCACAATAAAAGCTTTCGAGGGAAATGAAAAGAGCAGCAATAGCAAATTAATGTTGACACAAATGAATGCTGAATGCACAGAGGTGCTCCTTGTTAAAATATGATGAAATTACTTTACTCACAAAAACAAAATAAATTGAAGAAAAGGCCCATCTCATATAAATGCACTTAGTTAATAGGCCTTCACTTAATAAAATGTAGGCACTTATAAATAGGGCACTATTTAAGAATTAAGGATATTCCAATAATTTGTTGACATGTCACATGGTAAACACTCGCTTCTTCTACTGTGTTAGCGAGCGCACAAGCAGTGTGAATTTTGTATCTCGAAATATCGAATCCTGCACAGACGATGCCAAAATAAAAACACAGTTATGATGACACAAACTATGAGGAATGAATAAAAACAAGACCAACATTTTTTCAGAGAAGTACAAGATGGGAAGAGATCCATTCATGAGTAATCTCTTTGCGTGGTTATTTCATCAGCTAACCTGAGCTGGTGTGTTTTCACAAAGCTTGAAATACAAGACGAACTAAAAGAAACCACAGCTGTCCTTCACAGATGAGAAGACTTTGGATTTCAAAGTAATACTGCTCATTACAACATTACATGTATAATGATAAGTACTGGCTACAAGAAGGTTATAGGCGCTAATGTGTAATGCTTAATGTGCCAGTCAGATAAGCTAAGACAGACTTTAATGATGCCACACTGGGGAAATTCACTTGTCACAGCAGCTCGTATACACAAGGTGGATAAGAAATCACTCATAAATAAGAAATATACAGAAAAAGTCATGCTGGTGTTAAAGAGTCTGACAGCTGTTGGAATGAAGGAGCTGTGGTAGAGCTACATGGTGGGAGTATCAGTCTGTTGCTGAAGGAGCTGTTTAGGGTTTAAGAAGATTGCCGATGCCACCACAGTGTCATAGAAAGTTTCTAACTGACTCCTGCCCACTCCAAAGGACCTCAGTCTCCTCAGCAAGTAGAGACAACTTTGGTTGTGGTGTGTAAGCAAGTGCATTGGTTAGCTAGCTGACTAACTAGCAAATTGATTTAATACCTAAATGCAGCATTATCAAATCATACAGCTCTCCATGAAGAAGCGCCGAGCGCTCAGCTTCACAGCACAAAACTGTTGCGCTGTGAAGCAGCCTTACCTCATTGAGGAAAAGCAGCAGCAAGACTTCCATCAGTCATCTAAAATTAGTGTTTTACTAAGTGATTTGTTTTTCACTTTAAAGGTTCAAATGAAGTTTCTGGTGGAACAGATGAGAAGGCCTGATTACATGGACGCCCTGCAGAGCTTCACCTCCCCACTGAATCCAGCACATCAGCTGGGGAACCTCCGGTACATCAACACCCCGCTTACCTAACTCTCTCCCCTCTCAAATGGCTGGTGTTTAATGTTTATTTTCCTCTGCAGGCGTTGCTTATGCTTGTTCCTCTTCGAAGGCTCTGCTTATTAGTAATAAAAAGGCATTGTTTTGAGTAGGGGTAAAGTAAAGCGACATAATGCGCTCACTGCTCTCAGGGCGCCGCTTTATTTTGCACTAATTTCAGGTAACAATGATTCAGCTGAGGTGAAATAATGTATGTATTGTTTGTTGTATTATTGCTCCCTCTTTAAACATATCTCTGTTTCAGCCTGGAGGAATGCAGGATGATGTCATCAGCCAAGCGACCTCTGTGGCTTAACTGGGAAAACCCAGATATGATGTCAGAGCTGCTCTTTCAGAACAACGAAATCATCTTCAAAAATGGAGATGGTGAGATTCTCTCTCGCTACCTCTATTAGTCCATTCTTGCCTCTGTGCATCAGTACACACACACACTTGAAGATGCTCTCGCTGAGCACGCAGCATATTTCATTCTCAGCCTTTAGGGCATATCTAGGCACACTAACACAACCTCATCGACGCTAGTTACACAGATTTCTGAAGGAACAAGTCATGTTATTTGAATCACACTTTACTCCAGCTGCTTGTGCATTTTGCTGCAACATCTGTGACCAAAACTGACTTTGACAGCTCTGCTCCATAATGCATCGTGGATTGATGATCAAAGAGCAGCTAAGCAGCTAATAATCACCTTACTGTCATCCACCTCCTTGTCTCTCTCCCTCCCTCCGCAGATTTGAGGCAAGACATGCTGACGCTGCAGATCATTAGGATAATGGAGAACATCTGGCAGAACCAAGGCCTTGATCTCAGGTAGGCTCCTCGCTTCACCATGACAGCGAGGATGCAGGTGCACATTAACAGGCGCTGGATGCTTTTATGTTGTGCGCTCCGTACCTGAATGCAGATTAGTGGCAACCCCCGCCAGCCACCTCAAGTCATTTAATATGAAGTCCATCACTAGTGTCCTAATTATTTCTGCCTCTCTTTATGTTTCTTGCCCCTTCCCTCTCCCAGAATGCTGCCGTATGGCTGTCTGTCGATCGGTGACTGCGTGGGTTTGATCGAGGTGGTGAGGAACTCTCACACCATCATGCAGATCCAGTGCAAAGGAGGCCTAAAGGGGGCACTGCAGTTCAACAGCCACACACTGCATCAGTGGCTCAAGGATAAGAACAAGGGAGAGATGTGAGTGGCAAAAACCGTGATTTATGCAGCTTTTCTAGTCTGTGTAGGGCGTAGAGGTGGTGTTAGTGCAAATATAAAGACTTTGCATTAGTCTTAATAATATTGTTGTGTTCATTTTAATGGGAATGAATCCTCTGTGAGCATAAATTATTTTCCATTTGTTTGATTTCTTAGGTATGACCAGGCCATAGATCTGTTCACGAGGTCGTGTGCAGGCTACTGTGTAGCTACATTTATCCTGGGCATTGGGGACAGGCACAACAGCAACATCATGGTCAAAGATGACGGACAGGTAAAGATTACATTTTTAATTTTCTTTTCATCTTATATATGCATACTTTCTGTTTCTTTGGTAAATTATTGTTGGATTCATTGCTCTTATGTTCTCACAGCTGTTCCACATAGACTTTGGCCATTTCCTCGACCACAAAAAGAAGAAGTTTGGGTACAAGAGAGAGCGTGTGCCCTTTGTGCTCACGCAGGACTTCCTGATCGTTATTAGCAAAGGAACTCAAGAGTGCACCAAAACAAGGGAGTTTGAAAGGTAACACCAGTTTATTAAAGCTTTCTATTCTATGTGGCAGATATGTCGACTACTTTTCTTCCATGCCTGTATCCCTTTTTGTAATTTTCTTCCTTCTCTCCTCTCAGGTTCCAAGAGATGTGTTACAAGGCGTACCTGGCAATCCGGCAGCATGCCAACCTCTTCATCAACCTCTTCTCCATGATGCTGGGCTCGGGGATGCCCGAGCTGCAGTCATTTGACGACATCGCGTACATCAGAAAGACCCTGGCCTTGGACAAGTCGGAGCAGGAGGCCCTGGACTACTTCATGAAGCAGATGAACGACGCTCACCACGGCGGCTGGACTACCAAGATGGACTGGATCTTCCACACAATCCGCCAGCATGCCATGAACTAAAATGCTAAAACAAGAGTGGAGTAAAGGACTGTGGCAGCAACAGCACACTAAGAACCAAAAGAATAGCGAGAAGCGAACGAGGTATTTTCCTAAACACACTAAAGCCTGGTTAATACTTCTGCCAGCGTGTGACTCTGAAACATTGCCTGCTAGCGCACCACTAAATGCGGGTGCTCAGAAAGGCCTGTTTCAGGGACATAATGTCTGAATTCTCCTGTTTCGACAGGTTTCTGAATTTCCTCTCCCCGCACTAAGAAACGGGGGTTCTGTTTTTCAGTCTTCTTCATAGGAATTAAACAAGTGTAATGGACCTCAACTATGTTAGCCTTCTTCATATGAACAAACTATGGATACATTTTTATTTTCCTTCATGTTTTAAAAAAAAATTCCTTTCATTACATCTACAACCATCAGCATTAAGAAAGGAACATCATGAAGTGGTATACCATGAGCACAGCTGGCTTTTTCTAATGATGAACTGACAGAGCGTAACTGCATTATTTCCACTACCTATTTTGAACTGATGAAGATGGGGGAGATATCGGCGCACGTAGCCAGGCCGGCTGAAACAAAATTAAAGGGACAATGAGGAGCCTGGCCGGTGTGCAACAAATCATGATTCCCCCTCATAAAAAACAATCACCAACACTTTTAGTAAAGTACTGACAGAGGACATGTTGTTAAACACTTGGCTAGCATTTAACTCTTTTGGAGCAACTGAAATAAGGACTTATTTGTAGCCTACAGGTGACATGTCATGTTTAGAACTCATGTCACACCAGATAATTGACTTTTGTGCAGCAGTATATCCATAGACTTGTATGCATTCGGTGCACATATTCCTTTTTTGAGTCTATTTTCTACTGAGCCAAAGTACTAGATGTGTAACCCCCACTACTCAGCAGTCTTATTTGTAAAAAAGTAAAAAAAGAAAAAAAAGAAATAGTCACTACTATTCCAAGTCTCGTGTGTACTCATAGCACTGATCTCTGCAGTATTTCTTTTTGTTTTGTTTTGTCTATCAGTATTATTCAGACAGATGTTGAGGCACAAATGTCCGTCGTCCACCCCACGCAGTTGACTAACTGCAGTTAGATCAATCGGTCTTCTGTTATTCGGCTGATAAAGGCAAGAAACGCAGGGGGAAAAGGATGTGCAGTGTTCCTTTTGTGTGCTGTGCTGTTACACTATGCAAGTTGTGATCCTAATATGTACTGTATACTGCAAAAAAAAAAGGAGAAAAAAAAAAGTTGTTGATGTCAGAGTAAGGCAGAGAGAGAAAAATGCATCTCCCCCGACATGCTCACACAGAGCAGCGTGTCAGTGGACTTTGTACAGACAGTACATGGAAGAAAAAAAAAGGCTGCACTGTAAGAGAATCAGCTGCTTCTTTCCCCCCTCAAAAAAGAACTGTGAGAAATGCCTTTGGACCTTGCCTTTTGCTTCTCCTTACCAGGTTTATATTTGGAGCTTCAATCTAAGCCATCTGTAAAATGTTTGAGCTGTTGGATTTTGCGCCTGTCTCTTTGTTCTCGATCACACATACGACAGATATTACAAGACACCCCTCGTCTCCTCACACTTTGCCATATTGTCCCAGATCGTGACATCCAGGTAAAGAAAAAGAAACCGAAGTGATTTTTTTTTTTTTTTTTTTTTTAAACTTTCAAAGTGTCTTCTTCCTTCCTCTTTCCTATGATTGTCACCCTTATGTGTGGAAGAATAGTCTCGACAGGGTTTGCTCACTGCGCAGACACATACGTAAGAGGTCAGTAAATGTTCTAGCTTTACCAAATGATACACAACAGGGCGGTTTCCTGGACACTCGAAGTCCAGTTTTTGTTGTTGCTTAAAAAATAAAAAAAAAAAATAAAAAACTGCTCAGGAAACCGATCCTACTGAGACGCGTGTGCTTCTGTACGGGCTACAGAGCCGTGGGCCGGACCCAAACTGAGAACTAGACCCCATATACTTTATGGAAGAACTATCATAAAATATGCTCTTTCCCTTTTTACTTCTTCTGGTTGTTTTCTGTTTCTCACACTGCATTATGCATGAGGTCCTCAAATATCTACTTTTTTTTTTTTTTTTGTTTGACCTGGTGTTGTTTACTTGAATTTCATGTATAGAAAATGACCTTGTTACTTGTGTGAGGTACAGAGTCACAATGAAGGTAACAGATACTGATAACTGCTACTACATGTGCAAATGCTTTCCTTGAATAACTACAGAGGTAATATATTTTTGTATTTTTAAATGTAAGCAAACTCATATATGTAACTGCTAACCAAAAAAAACGAAAAAAAACAAAACAAAAACAGGTTGCATCACGTGCACCATCCTCATATGAAACCCAGTAGACAGCTTCTAGTTGTTGAAATGATATGAATGGCAAAGCAGAGGTGAATCGTTGAATGAAGGACAAGGATGCTGTTGTCAGAGTAGGATCTTCATGTCAAGTGAAGATCTCTTGCCCCATGTGGAAGTCTGTAAGCACAATAAGGAGGAAGAAGCTACCCCGCATGTTTTACAAAGAACCAGACTCGTATGTTAGTTATCTTTTCATCTGTATATATATCATAAAACCTTTTCAAATACTTGTTTTAGTCATCCTCATATGATCATGTCAGATAAGAAACTGTATGCATTCATTTATTGTACTGTCGAATAAAAGCATTTCTCCCTATCTAAATCGATTTTATTTTGGCATTTCTATTACATCGTTTGCTTTACACTTGATCAAAATCATAATACACAAGGCACTTTTGTATTGTTATGATAAAGAGAGATATGAGTGTGGGACAAGGCTTGAATTAAACAATCCATACATTTGTGTAAAAAACATTTTCCCCCCTCTTTTCCATAGAAAACTACACACAAGACTCTTTACTGGATGAATACATACAGAAAAGTAACATTTAACAAAGTCTAATTGTGATTCTCAAGTGCTACAATCAGGACAACAATCAGGTCTAGCCCAAATGCCCTCCATCAAGCACTGAGTCAGCTAATAGCACCTTGTTAAGCCTACCCATCACGCATTATATCCAACATTATCAATATATATTGAAGCATGCAAGAACAAAGCTTATACTGTATATCACCTCAGATAAAGTCTGAGATGTACTGCTCATAAAAATCACAACACTTAGTCAACAAGATTTCCGGATGGCGTTCAGTTACAATTTATAGAAGCCAAAGAAAGATTTAATAACCATCTATAGTGAAAAGCACCTTTTAAAATGTTTGCATGTCAACCATGAGCATGTTCAGTTTATAAGGGTTTAAAATAAAACATATTTATATATTTGAATAAGCTTAATTGTTGATTTCTATGTTTTATAACATCCATCCATCCATTATCTGTAACTGCTTATCCTCATAAGGGTCACGATGGGGCTGGAGCCTATCCCAGCTGACTTTGGGCAAGAAGCGGTGTACACCCTGGACAAGTCGCCAACTAGTTTTATAATATCTGTTTTTATAATGGATATAAATGTGGCGACTACTTTAGGAAGGCTTACATTTACGTGTCAGCACTTTATTGTATTAATTTAGAATCGTGTTATGAACTTTGTTGATTTCAACTTAGAATAGATCTTGCATCTTTTTCATCAATTTATTTTCAACTTGGCATCATTACTTTTTGACTGTTGAAAGGTGTGCGCGCGTCTTCTGCCTCTCAGTTTGTCACTAACTGGGTTAAGATTTCACATTTCTCTTAAATCATTTGAGAGCTGAGACCAAATCTCTAGACTTATCAAGGTGTCTGAGCGGCACTTAAAAGTGATAGAATATGACAAAAATTACGCTCAGATCAAAACAAATAAACAAACAAAAAAAATCCTACTGTGAGTGGCTTTATATGTACCGGCCCTGGTTCACAGTTTGTACCAGTTACATGTTTATAAATAGCATTTTTTGGCATTGTGCAGCACAAACACTGGATATGTCATGAAGGAGACTGCACGCTGGTCCTCTGGAGGAGTCTGTACAGTTTGCCCTGAGTGTGTGTTGATGTCAGCCTGCCCCCTGCAGTCTTACTGCATATCTCAGACGAGAGGTGGGCTAAGTACTGTGTCAGCTTCACAAGGCCCACCAACAGACCACCGCCACCCAGCATCAGACAAGGCCACAGCAAAGCCAACACAGTGTCTTTATAGGTGTACTTCCTGTGCAAAATGGCGTTTCCGGGGTGCCTCATGCGGTCAGTGAAGCACGATGAGGTGCTGTCCATGTAAGCGTCCAAGCTGTTTTTCACTTTCTCAACTTCCTTTTGAAGTTCTGTTCTGTCCATCCGACATTTGGGTATGTAGAAACACTGGGAAAGAAAAGATATGATTCAAGTGTAATTTTTATCAAGTGACCTGCTTGTTACAGTCGGCGGCGCTGATTGCAATCAGTGAGACGAGCTGCAAGGTTCTTTTTTGTTCCAGTTTTTTTGTCTGTTCAAAAAAGAAAAAAAAAAAGAAAACCCTTTCCAGCCTCTATGTACATTACTGAAAAATGTTTCATGCAATTGAATGGAGCAGAAGTGCAGCATAAGAGCATCCTCTAATAATGTCTGCTGGCTTATTCACAAGGGTACAGTAATCAGAGTACTGCTAGTTTTCCATCCTGTCAGCCAGTTCAGTAGCCTGCAGTTTTTTTCTTTACCTTCACCACTTTCTCAGGTGCTTTCTCAAGTACCTGCTTAGATGGCTAATATGAAAACTAAGATGACTAGAAGCAAAATTAAGATCTACTGCTCAGAGTGGTCCTTTATGTCAGTTGTAGGATATAGACATAAAGCTTTAATGTTCAAAATTCATTCCTCCAAGCCCAGTTTCGTGCAAGCCACACCTGCAGTGAAGCAAATCCAAACCATGGCTCATATAGCCATAAAAAAGTAACACCTAAAACCTGGAATTTACTGCCTTAAATCCCTACCTCAAGACCGAAGAGGACCAATTCCTCGTCAAAGTGGATAAAAGCCGTCTGATTGGGGCCCGTAAGGTTAACCTTTACCCTGAGGCAAGGCACAGTGCTCACACCTCTGCAGTCCACCCACTCCTCCAGGATTTCTGTCTTCATCAGAACACAGCTGGCCTCCTCCCAGTTACTGGAAAACAAAGGTAAAAGTTTGTTGTACCCCAGCCAACCCAACACTGAAAAGATCTCTGATGTGCGGAGTTCTTATTTTACTCTTTGTTGTTGCACATCTTAATGGAAGCCCATCCCTGCCAATTTATTTTAGCCATGTTTGCAGACAGTCCATTGATCTATCTACTCTACTCCAGACTGAAATATCTCAGCAACTATTGCTTCTAATTCAACTGTGGATTACCATCATATTTATAGACATTCATTGTATCCAGAAGATAGATAATAACTTTATGACCCCCTGACTTTTCTTCTAGGGCCACTAGCAAGTTGACATCTTTGGTTGGTTGACTTTGCTTTCCAGGATTAATTGTAATAACTCTGCTGAAATTTTTATTTTCTCCATTACTTTGGTTTATGTTAAAATGCCTGTGAAACTAATAGGATTCCCACCAGCCATAGTTGTACTTTGTGTTTTGTGCAAATTAGCAAACATTAGCATACTAACACACAAATATGGTAAACGTGGTGAACGCTACACCTGCTAAACATCCACGTTATGAAGAAATGGGCTTCTGTAACAACTAGTTTGCTCTAAGATATAAATTATTTACCTTCCTAAATGCCTAAATTATGCATTGTAAATTGACTATCTTTTCTACGCTGGTCTGTTCAGCTCAGATGCCGTGTGCAGGGCTATAGGGTTATGGTTAGGGCCTAACCCTGACGTTAAGTGTGACTTCTGTGACTTCTCTCTCTCTCTCTTGATCGCGTGCATGACGTTGAAATGAAAAAACAAGGGAGAGTTTAGAAATACTGGCTTCACCAAATCTAATCAAAATGCAGAGGAGAGGCCTCAGAGTGTGTTACTTTATGCAGAGAGGTGCTCAGTAATGAATTGGACAGACATCTCCAAGCAAAGCGTTC
Source organism: Argyrosomus regius (assembly GCA_946959425.1). Classification (NCBI taxonomy): domain Eukaryota; kingdom Metazoa; phylum Chordata; class Actinopteri; family Sciaenidae; genus Argyrosomus; species Argyrosomus regius. The sequence continues at coordinate 9,589,315 of OX336892.1, read as the reverse complement.
TCAGTATCAGTGCAAAGGAATGTGTTTTTGTCTGTGTGGTGTTGGAATTGTTTGTTTCGTGTCTCTGTTGAGTAATGAGTAATGTGTTGCTTGGCTCTTTATCAGTAGTTTATAAATGTACAAGTTTCTACATGAATTCGTGATGTATTTTTGTAAGGTTGGGTCCCAGGGAGGCAATACATTTCTCGCTTGGGTGTTGAGCTAAAAAAGTTTAGGAATCCCTGATGGGTGAAAATCAGCCAAGACTGTTTTGGGCCAGAATGCTACATTTTTTTCTGTCACAAATTTAATGATTGAAAACTTCTGTGTTACATATCATTGTTAATGGAATCTTTGTTCTGATGGTTGAAGACAGAGAATCTAATCACCAGTTAAATCAGTCGTGAAAATAATTTAGCTAATGGAAGTCATTTGCGTAAATAAATCTGTAATAAAAATTGCAGTAAGTCATAGTAATGGCTATCATCTAACACCAACGAACTACCTGAACTACCTGAGTACCTGTTAACATAAGGTTTGACCACAGTGATGCCAACGACAAAGAACATGAGCACAGAGAAGGCCATCATGGTAAAGCCCAGCAGGATGGCTCTGTCCTCCCCGACACTCGACACTAGCATCTGGGCCCGAGCTCGCTGTCCTGCACGGCCGTCCAGTCCTCTGCACCAGTCCTGCTCCTGAGCTGTCGATGTGTGGAGGAACTCTCTGGCTCACACACACACACACACACACACACACACACACACACACACACACACACACACACACAGATAAATCCATGCATGGACACCAGGGATGTAATGATTTAATCCAACAGTGATACAAATTAGATTTTTGATTTAATGCATCAACAAATTTAATTTTCATCTCATAAATTCATTTGGTTCATTTAATTAATTTTCCATTTTCTAAAACTACATGATTCATCTGCCGGGTTAAAATATAAAAGGCATCTGAACAAATTTCGTTAGATTTCCATTTTTGAAATATCGGTCGAAGCACTACTTCAAAGATTGAGATGTATTTTCAAATTTAAACGCTGCCTTCGAATGGAAGCAGCTCATGTGTCGGTATAATATTTTTAACATCTTCCTCCACAATTTATTCTCTTTATTTAGCTTTGCACAGCAGAGAGCCCATAAAAGCTTGAAGTACATTTAAAGCTACATTTCTTAGCTATATAAAAAGAAGTCAGTCGATTGTGTTGTGATGACAACTTATATTTTAAAAGTGTACACTGGTGATTTAGTGTCGTACTTCCATGTGGCTTCAGAGAGACTAATTAAAACAGCCTAATAGTGGCTCACTGAGGCTGTTTGCAGGTACTGCGACGCAAATGCTAATATAAGCATGCTGACATGCACACAATGATAACGCTAACACGCTGATGTTATCAGGTATAATGTTTACCATGTTCACCATCTTAGTTTTAGCCTGTTAGCATGGTAACATTAGCTAATTAGCACCAAACACAAAATGCAGCTAGCAGGTATTAGAAAGTTTGAACTCATGATATGTTGTGAAAGTCAAGAGGATCACCACAGTTATTACAGTTCATCCTGATGGGGACATGAATCTGTGTACTGGATTTTATGGCAAGCATACATTTGTGTCATTCAAAACCAAAAATGTTAACCTACTGGTGGTTCTAAAGGAAAAATCAGGAGATCTCAGTCAGTAAGCGTCATCCTCTGGGGAACATGAATGTCTGTACAAACTTTGAATCAGTCTAATTGTTGGGATATTTCAATGTGTTCAGACTGACTGATAAAGCGACATTTCCACTCCCTAAAAAGAACGATCGAAATGAAGGCAGATAACATCGAGATATTCTGACTTTTAGTCCATCTTATTAGTCAATCTCCTACTGTTTCCTTCAAGCCTGTAACACAGGCTTTCTGGTAAAAATGGAAGGTTTCAAGCCCAGTGTGAGGACCCCGATGACCTTATCAGATGTTATTTTGTCAGATAGCTCCTCCAGAGCCACAGAAGACGTTATACAACTGCTTTCAAAGGCAGAGTAGTACTCCTTGTAACAAGTAAACTGAACTTGCAATGCAAAAATCAGTGGAGTGCTCCTTTAATGCAGTATTAATTAATTTTAGTCCAGTCAAACCTGTCAGATTTATACCTTTGGGTGTTTTTTTTACACCTCTAACAGACATGTGCAGTGTGTATAATTAGACATGCTCATACGTGCACATAAGTTGGAAATCTAAATGAGAAGCTTTGTTAAACTTCACCCGTGTTTTTCCTCCATAATGACCTCCCAACAGTGTTTTCAAAGCCTTTGCTGCATGACCCAGTCGATCATCCTCTCTTACCGTGTCTGCCGCCTGCGAGCACCCTGCAGGTTGATGTTAATAGGGATGCTGAACGACCTCCGGGGAGAAGCTGTGTTCAAGAACATGCCCACTCCTATTTCAGCCACCTCCCAGCCCTAAATATGTATATCCACCTAACAAGCTCCTCTCTATCTCAAAGTCAGATGTCTTCCTGTCAATAGCTGATCATCTTGTATCTCCAACAGGCTCCAATGCAGCGCTTGACTGAATGAGTGGACTAGATTGCAGTTTATTCACCCGGGAACTCCCTGTTGTTTACCAAGGCTCAAAGGTGAGTGCAACAGCACCTTCCACCCTCATGTGTGTTTCTATAGAAACTACCACAGGTAAAGCAGGTAGGATGCTAATGGCCTCTCAGCGGGCCCGTGAGGCTCAGCTGCATGCAGCAATTTGTCACGGAGAAGCTGAATGAATCCCTTCTTGATTACTCACTCTTTACACAGAGTGAAACAGCAACAATCACAGTGCACAGTAAAGTATATGAAGCCAGTTTGAACAAAAGAGCAGGAGGAAAAGAGTTAAAGTTCCAAATGAACCACATTAACGCACACATACAGAAGAGATACTGACCCAAACACATGTGTCCTGCGATATGCAATCATCCTGTAGGCCTGTTGAGCTCCAAACCTCTCCGAGTGTCCCCACACTGTGTGATGTGAGGGCAAGAGGCTGAGCGAGTTTATACGTGTTTTTTCAAACAATCGAAACTCTTTGTATTATTCATGTGTCGCTGGAAAAACATATGGAGGTATTAAATTGGTGACACTTTGTTTAATATAACAAGCCCAGGGCCAGGAACACCATGGCAGCTTGAAAACAGAGTCAGCCATTCAATAAAATAGACAGCCGTGTCATACCTAATTTATTCAGTATTGAATACAATATGTTTTGGAATATTTGTATCAACCTTTTATCACACCTTCTGGTGTAAGGCTTCATATTCTGGCAAATGTAATCCTGCTTTATCTGCTATATTTTATTACCTGTATGTTTTTATTACTGTGCGTGATGTATTGTATTTGTGAACCAGTAAATGGAGTTTCTTTTTTTTTTTTTTAAAATAACAATGTTATTCATATCTATAACCTACAAGGGGCGCATTTCTTTCCAGGGTTGTTGGAGAATCAAGTGCTTGTGATGAAACTGAAGAAAACAAGATTAAAAATGTATAAAGCTCAGTGTACTTTTACCTCACCTGGTAACCTGAGACATTGCCTTGACCATGAGGCTCACATCATGGTGCTGCATTGCGGGTTGTGACTCAAACTGAATTTCTTCTTTAACATAGGCGCCTAATCGAAACGGACTACTGCAATCATTTTCAAACTGGACGGTATTGTTTTTATTGCAGTTTTGATGTACTCTACCCTGTGTTTCAGGTCTCTCCCTTGCTGAGCCTCTTCTATAGGAGCCTTGTATGTTTTCTGTTTTCTGACTCTAAGTTCTGAAATGACCTTGTACAATGGTGCAACAAATTCCTCTGATTATCCAGGCCAGCAGTTGTAATTGGACTCACAGTGTCTCCTGTTATCTGACCATACCACTGAACAACATTTCCGAACAGACAGAAGTCGGTGTATAAAAGGCAGTAAGTCACTGAGCACAATGGATAATCACCAAAAGAGGAATCTAACTTTTCTCACCATTGGACTGATTTTTATGCTGAGCGGCATTGAGTACGGTAAGTTCATTATGACAGCTTTATAGACTTGAAGACATGAGATAATGGTCTCATTAGAGGAGAATCTGTCTGGCATTTTGGCTGTAAGCACACATCTCAGAGGATACAACTGAAATACTTTTTTTTTTTTTTTTTTTGCTGTGGTTAAACCAAGCCTGTCATTTACACATCTTCCTTTTCCTCCTTCGTCCCTCTCTGATGGTCTCAGCCGTCATTCTGCCTACAATATGGAGGTATCTCCAGATTTTGGAGGCCCCGCCATACTTCCTGGGCCTGGGTCTGTCTGCCTTCAGTCTGAGCGGGCTGCTCACAGGCCCGATTTTTGGGTTCTGGTCAGACCGGAGCAAAACTACGAAGTCCATCATCCTTTTCTCCAATCTTTTCGAGATTGCCGGTGAGTCATCAAACCACAAGACATCACATGACGCAGGGAGTCAGATTTTAGAGGCTCTTGACATAACACGTTTAAACCGTTGAAACTGTAACTCATATTTGGGCATTGTCAGAAATACTTAAATCATTTGTTACTCTCTAAATGCTGCCTAGGAAAGTGTTTAAATTTGCCATTTTAACGGTAGCTACCTCTCGGTTAGCAACTAAAAATTGTACACTAGTTTTAACAAATTATTATGGGTATAATTTGAGTTTAGTATATAGAATATAATCCTCTAGTGGACTATATAAGAGTGTACAACCATGCCAGCTACTACATTCTAGCTAAAAGTTAATGCCACAATAACAGTGCTAACATGCTAATGTGTAGCGGGCATAATGTCTACCTTGCTCATAGTATTGGTTTGGCATGTCAGAATGCTAACATTTGCTAATTAGCACTAAACACAGAGTACAGGTGAGGCTGATGTATTTAGTTATGAAGTAAAGTATTGGAGTAGTTTCAATTATGACCTAATGATGGCGCTAGACACATTTTATAGCAATTTATTTAATTTAAATTATAAATGTCAACCTGCAGATGGCGCTAGAGGTCGGGGATCACGTGACCTTCAAGTCAAACATTTGTTTCACACAGGAGATGCATTTTAATTCCCAGTAATGATTTTTATTTGTATTTGCTCTCAGGTAACATCATGTATTTTATCGGATATTCAAAGTGGCTGTTGTTATGCAGTCGTCTTGTAGCAGGTGACACACACACACACACACACATTTGTATGCACGTCATGAAATAACACCCAAAGCATGTACTGTGCCAGAATATGAGTATGAAGGTGTAACGGAAGGATGCTGCTTTCCTCTCAGGTATCGGTGCAGGAGCGGGCTCCTCCATCTTCGGTTTCCTGACTCGGAGCACCCGGCCAGAGGAGCGCGCCGGTATCTTTGCAGCCATCATGGCCTGCCGACAAGCTGGCCTCCTTGTCGGTCAGTTTCTTCCCCTTGATCTTACCACAGAGATGAGTGTCATTTCACCTCTCTCCACCTCCTCTGTCTTCTCAGAAATATCAGACATGGGGTAGGATTTTGTGATGTCTTCTTTGATGTTCGGTTTCAACTGCGAGAGGGAGACATTCAATAAAATCACTGAGGTGGAGGCTACTGTCTCCACACATCTTCTTTTTTTATTCCAGTTTCTCTTTAAAGCTCTTCCTCTTTTAAACCTCTTCCTCCTGTCTCTCCAGGGCCGGCGTTCAACCTGTTCCTGCGGCTGTGTGATTTCAAACTGGGGCCCTTTGTTGTGAACAAATATACATCTCCTGGGGTAACAGCATCCAGATAATCAGTAATCTAAACTTCTCCGAAAGCCTCATGAATACAGAAACAATCTTCAGAAAAAGTCATCTTGGCTCACATGCATTTTTCCCCCCTTTGTTCTCTTCTGAGTAAGAAGAAGACAAAACGCCTGCAGTGATACTCAGGCCCGTAACAACCCACATCGATCTATTTCCATCTCATGAGTCTCTGAATAAAACACCTGTAGAACGGATGTAGCTTAAATGAGATATAACAAAGCTCCACACGCCTACTTCTATTTTTCCACATAATTTGACACTGCACGTCTCTTTATTTCTCTGTGCCAGGTTACTTTATTCTTTGAACACTCTCCTCCATATATCAAATGCTTTATCTCTCCTGATAGTTTTCAAGGATTTTGATGTTCAACTCTTTCTCTTGTAGTGAAATATTTGAGGACATTTTTGTCGTCTTCCTCCTCACTCCCAGATCTTCATGTGCCTGTTGTGGGTGCTTGTCCAGTTTGTCGTCCTGGCTATGTACTGGGATGTACCACCCATCAGCTCAGAGGGGGGAGCGGTGATGGTGGAGATGAAACAAGAGGAGGGTGACGAGGAGGAAGTGCCTTTGATAGGGTCCGACGAGGAGCCGGTGAACACCTACAGAGCAGTCAACTCCGACCAATCGGAGACCTCCACCTCGTCTGAGACGCATCCCGACCATGGTGCCGAGGTGGTCTCGAACCCCTTCAAAAACTTCAGCGCCAGCAGAGGTGAGCGAGGAGGTTTGACTGCCCGTCCGAAGCAATGATTGTCAGCTCTGCTTAGGTCTATTCGTGGGGTTCAGGTAGGAGGAGGTGTCACTGCCAATGCACCTGTTTCATATCTGCTCTATTGATTTTCTTGCATGCACACACACACACACGCACACACTCACACACACCCACACATACTCATACACACAGACTTTCCACTCTCCGGGTCTCTCTGAGGAATTCTGTGTGGCATGTCAGATCAGATTCCCGGTGTATTGATTGGACCTGTGCGCATGTGTCTTGTTTATGTCAGTGTGTATGTGTGTATGTCTATAGATGATGTCAGGTGTCTCATTGGATCAGTGTCACAGTGAATTTACATGGGATGTAAGCAGTGATTGTGTGCCGTTATTGATTAACTTTTGCTGTACTTTGTTAGTCTCTCTCAGTGTGTGTGTGAGTGTGTGTCAAACCTTCGTATTGATTCTCTCACTCTTTGAAGATGTGGCAAACGGATGGATAGCAGACTTCCTTTTTTATTGACTGGCTTGCTGTGGTTGACTTGTGGATGAAATGGAGACAGAATTGGTAATGTGGCCAACATTCTTCGTATCGATTCCTTTTTGTTTTGAAGAAAATCTACAACACCAGAAACTTGGGAGCAAAACTGGAGGATGTCTGCAGCTCTAGCACATACTGTAGGAGTGTGTGTTAGCCGTTGCAGTGGGTCTGGTATTCGCTCTCCTGAATTATTGATCTTCTCTGACTTTTTCTGTATGAGTGAGGAATCTTTGAAACTCTGGCAGATCTTTCACTTTTTTCATCAAGTCTTTTCATTTGTGTTTGGGGTCATGCAGCACTGACGACACAAGTCGAACCTTTGCTATTGAAACAAAGGAAATATTTAGCATTGATACCTAACGGTCCAGGAATAATCAAACATTTTGGAAAATGTACTTGTTTGCTTAGTTGCCAAAAGTTAGATGAGAAGATTGATACCACTTTCATGTTTGGTTGCTTGATATAAAGTTGGAGCTAGCAGCTGGTTAGCTTAGCTTAGCATAGCAGGGAGAAAGAGCTAGCTTTCTCAATCAAAAGTATGTCTTTAAATACATCTAAAGGGCAGCAATTAAAATGTTATGTACTGTATATACAGAATATATAACATATCCTGCGGTTTCTAGTCTTTAAGATAAGCTTAGCTAACCCATCATAATGTATTTAAATAAATGCTTGATATTTGTCTTCAGAGTTTGAAACACATTTATAAATAGTTTTAAACCTACTGGTGAATCATTTGCAAATGTCACAGTTAAGAACTTATTTGTAGTTGGTTATTAAATATTTGTTTTGGTTTTGAAAGGTTACTCAGGCAATCTTACACATGAGGATTGGTTTGCTTTTCCTGAGAAATACTAAGCTCTGGAGCTTTCTGGTGATATCATCATAGTCAACTTGGATTGAATTTACAAGTTTGTAACAGAAAGTTTGTGTCACAAACTTCGGGCCAGGGGTTTGAGTGAAAGATGTGGGTGTTTACCTGGCAGGGAGGGGGGCTAGAAAGAAAGGCGCTATCAGGTTGTATCAGGGAAGCTGAAGGATCTGGTGTTTTCAGAGCATAGATCAGGATACTTCAGCCTCTGCCGTATTGATTTTTTAAAAATCACTCTTCCCCAGGTCCCTTAACTTTATTAAAGTGCAATAATAAATCATTGGTAGCCCATTTAAACCCATATGATAATGCTTAAATCCATAGCAGCACACTTATACCTACATAGAACTTGTAAACACACACATACATTAAAATACAAACATACTGTAATACTGTATATGCAGTAGTAAAATAATGAAATCATATAACTAACTGTAAAAACACTGAACAGAGAGGACTGAACCATAGTGGATCACACACTGTACTATAAAGCCATTCCTCCAGCCATCTGGCATGTACTTCCAAATTTAGCAGCAAGCCCAGCTCATTTTTCCTCCCCTCCAAGTCCATACGGGAGTTTTGATTCCAGGAAAAGCTGGTACCAAAATTTGGAATAATTTTTTTTTTTGTCTTGTGTTATCATATTTTGGACATAAAAAAGAGCAGAGCTCTCACTTGTTTCTCACTTTGTTGGACTGGTGGATCAACATGATCAACCATCCAAGATTCGTCACGCCTGCCTCTTTCAATCTAAAGATTACTTTCAGATACTCCAAATTTTCTTTCCTCTTTAAACTTCTTTATCTCGACCTAACCTCCCAGTTGAAACTTTCAATTTAATGGTACCACTTGAGCTTGTTTTATGATTTTCTTCTTTGGTTTTCTGCTTTTCAGTATATCTCTCTCTCTCTCCTCTTTCACTCCGCAGAGTTTCTGCGAGAGGAGGTGGTTGTTCTCCTCACGGCTCAGTTCATCACTCTCTTCAATCAGACAGCGCTGGAGGTGAGAGCAGCTACCGTTGAGATCCATCAGCCGGAGTTTCCAAGCATTTCACACAATGTCACAGTATTTTACCCCGAGTCTCATCCAAACTGCATCAATCTAAGCCTTACCTGGAAAGACCTGCGCTGTTATGTTGAAAAAATAATCAAGTATCGCTTAACGCTCAAAGTATAAATGATGTAACATGTGCACATAATCAGTCCAGAACATGAAAAATGAAGAGGCCTTCTCTCTTCTCATTAAACTGTGGTGGCTGAATAGTCACACGGTGCTGACCTGGATTATATAATCATTTTAATATCAAAACAGAGCAATTCTCTTGATCTGGACTGAATGAAGCCTTTGAAGGACTTAAAAGTGCTCGTTTCAGCTCTAATAAGAATCTCCACCTCTACCTCTGACTGAATCACTTTGTCTGATTGACTGACCTTGCGAACATCTTTCTAAAAAACCCTCAGACCATGGTGACTCCTCTGACGCAGCGCTACTTTAGCTTTGGCGAGCTGGGCAACAGTCTGATGTACAGCCTGTGCGGGGTGGAGGTCATCCTGGGCTTCTTCTTTGTTCGCTGGCTGAGCAGGAAGGTGGCGGACCGCGCCGTGCTGGCCGTGGGCCTGGTCATCTGCTGCACCGCCTGTATCTGGTGCCTCATCTTCCTCTGCAACCCCCGAGGTGCTAACCTGTCCGGGAAAACATAAAAACACACATGCAAAGACACACACACACACACACACACACACACACACACACACACACACAGACTTGAAAATGCGCCAAATTCTTTCTGTGCGACTAGTGTTGGTGTGTAGCGTGCAGGGGAGCCATATTGGGTTACACACAGGCTGCATTGAATGTGCTCTGTAAGTGATATCACTTAGTCTCTGGCAGGCCAGCAGGAGATCATACAGGCAAACTGGATCCTGTATGTTCATGTTGGCCTGCGTCTGTTGCAGCTTGTCAAGTTTATCGCTCTGATTACAAGTGACAGGTGCTGGAGCTGGAGAGTGCCTGAGTACATATAAAAGGATTACTGTAATCTAATTAGACAAAAATGCTATTTGTTAAGGCATATCATGCATTTGTTTGCTATTTGTTACAGTTACAGTGAAAACAACCAAAGAAAGAAAACCTTAAAGGCAGATACCTGGGGAAAAAAAAGGTTTTTCTGTGACCACTAAGAAACATGTCTTGATGATTGTTGAAATTGCATTTTGATTATGAGATTGTAGACTTTCAGCTAATGCAGGAACATCCAACAGTTTGAGTGGGCACAAATTCACACAAACATGTGCATGATGCAAAGCAGCAGAGAACAAAAATGAAGTGGCTGCCAGCTTGGCAGTGGTTTCATTTTCAGATAGAGCTATCTCCGGTGGTGCCAACCCATTTGTGAAAGGAACTTAAAAACCGAGAGAGGAAAAAGATGGATCACTGAGTATGATTTTTCACACACTTTGAATCATTATCACTACATATCAGAAACAAATACAGACAAAGAATTATAATATGATACCTGAGAGATTTATAAATGTACTCATTTTAGTTGTGTGAGAGCTAGTGTTAGATAACAGCCTGTAAATGTAATAGTTTAATGATATGTTTCATATAATTTCAGTGCAAACAACTGTAATTCAGTAATCCATTTATCTCATTTATATTATCTTTCCATCCCTGCCAGGTGGTTATGGATGGGAGCTGACGGCCTTCATCATCGGAGTGTTTCTGCAGCTGCTGGGGCTTCCCTTCGTGGCCGTGTCTCAGGTGTCTCTCTTCTCCAAAGTCACTGCAGAGAAAACACAAGGTTTGCAAGCAATGTACCATTTTACCACAGCACAAGTGATGCAAAGCAACAGTCATACGTGCTGTGTTTTCTAGCCATATTTGAATGTTTGTAGATGGGAGGAATAACCTGTAATTCTTTGTGATGCGTCACCAAAAGGATTCAGCCAAGGTGTCAGACGTTCAGTTGGAGGCCTGGCCACCATCTTGGGTCCTCTGTGGGCTGGAGGATTGACTAATAATTTGTACATAATGCTGGGCATGATGCTAGCTCTCCTCATAATGATCACAGTAAGTAGAACACAGCTCATCTGAGTATCTCATAGCATCAAACAGATAGAAAATTATTAACAAGAGTTTAATATTGGAAAATTACCATTGTCATGTCTGCATGGTAAATGTGAAGCTGGAGCCAGAGGCTGTTTAGCTTAGCTTAGCATAAAGACTGGAAATGGGAATGGCAACAACATAAATATTGCTTTCTTGCAGGGAGTATTTGAGAAGATTGACACGGCTCTAATATCTGTCCACTATGTGTCAATTAGTTTAGCTTAGCATAAACACTGGAACCAGGGGAAAACAGCTAGCTTGATGACAAAAGAAGCACCCCTGAAACTCACTAATTAATGTTATATCTCCTTTGTTTAAGCCATACGAACACCACAATGTTTTAAGGATTACAGTATTAAACAATGTGTTAATGAATACTCTTTATAGGTGGTGGTAGATATATATTTTATCTTTCTGACAGAGCCAGACTAGCTGTTTCCAGTCTTCAGGCGAAGCTAAGCATCTTCTGGCTGCAGCTTCATATTTGAAATCTGCTTATCAGCAAAAGCTAAAGCTAAATAAACAACATACTGTATATAACAACAAACTGTGAAAATAAATTGTGGATTTAAAGGGAGTTATGTGTCCAGTCAACTTCTGCTAAGCTAAGCTAACTAGCTGTAGCTGCCTATCAGCTCTAAAGCTCAATAAATGGCATGTAATACATAACGAACTGTAAAAAAAAAAAAATTTGCTAATTTACAGGGAGTGTGCAAAAGTCGTCAAGTTTTCATTTCTCATTCTCATTTGATTTCTTTAATTTTGATACCAAAGATGTGTTAATGCTTTAACTCATCACCTCTTGTTTTCCACCTTCTCCATTAGAATAGAAACTATTCAAAGCTGTGGCTGAAGAGAAAAAATTTTTCTTTCACACACCCAAATTGAAAAACAGTAGCTACTTGCCAGTAAAACCCTTAACTCAGCATGTCTTTGATAGCCTCTGCTTATTACTTGGTGTTCTCTATTCTCTAAAGCCACATCATCACGCTGTACATTTTTGCAGGTTATGACAGCGCTGTCCTACGACCGCCTGACTGAGCCCAGGGCAGTGCAGTGCGCTCAGAGCTCTGACAGTGGAGGATAGAGCTGCAGTCTGTCTGAAGAGCAGGCTGAAGACGGACAGAGGGAGTGCCCTGCACTTCTGAGAGAATCAATACAAGTTTGCTGCAGAGGAAACAGTGTGAGTGTGGGATGAAAATGTTCAAACACATAGTGTAACTCTGCCATAGAGATGATCACACTTCACAGGTAGAAGCTACTGTATGTTTTTGAGCTTTGCACGATCTCTGTGTCATCAAATTTTATTAGAAACTACCTTACATGCATATCTCTATCAAACTATTAATTATACTTTACACAAGGGGGCACCATTGCTCTCATATTGAATATTCAGAGGCGTCATTGAAGATGAAAGCCATTATTTTAAAACTGAACTATTTATATTCTCAGGTGTTGGTGAAAAAGATCAGAGAGCAGGTTTTTTTTTTCCATGTGACCCGTGTATCAATTTTTTTCCTTTCTTTCTTGAGTCTTTCTTCCTCTAAAAAAATGAAACAGCTGACACAATGGGTGCAGAAGTGGAGTTGCCAACATCTTAGCAGCTCCATGTCAGTGCAGCTGGTAGAAGAAGGGGGTCAAAGAGAGAGAAGCTTGATGTTTATTTGAAGTGTTGGAGTAAAACTGTGTTTTTCAAATTAAATGTGACCAAACCAGATGGATGTTATCTGAAACGATTCCTCTATATCTTATGTGCAAATGAAAAGCTCCTGAATTAAAACCAAAATTTAAAAAATTACCTGTTAATTAGCCTTCTCTATCATTTTACTATAGGGGGGATTTAAAGTTTAATTGCCTGTATTCATAATTCAAAACATGACAAGCTCTGACTTGTGTATAGTCAGCTGTTCTTGCCTATATTCTCCTCTAGGATGTGCTGTATGCTACACATGTGCATCTGAGGGGAGAATGCTGTAAGCAACATCAAGGCATTGTAGATTCCCTTTGTACCAATGAATATGGGTTTGGCCAATCTCTGTGTTTTTGCATAATTGCAGATAAGGCTCTGTAACCTTTCCAGTTTTCTACACTCAGCATGTGATGTTTGGCTTTCCAGAGGCTTTTCGGCTAAAATGGAAATTCTAATCTGTGGGACTCAAGGACATAATATATATAAGTACTTTCATGCCTTGATCAGCGTATTCAAGTACTTGACATTTTAAGGCAGATAACAGGGTGCATAGAATCAGGTCAAGCATGAATTTACTCTCTCAGAACAAGCTCACTTTTTCACCATGATTCCTGCTGTCTTTTCTTTTTAAAGAAACATCTATACCACAACCTAAATGTCCATAATTAATAAACTCATTTTAAAGCTCCTGAAAACGGGCATTTAAAGCTTCACCTCTACTCTATTATGTTAAATATTCACAGTTTAATAAGTATCAAAGTTTGAGTTTAAAAAAGCAACATTTTAATGGTGTTAATTTATTATTCATTAAAGTGAGACTATGCCACTTCTTGAAGAGGAAGTAACACATTTCTCCTCTTTCAAATGAAAAGTTGAATTCATAAACAATAAAACGCACCCTTGATCATCTCAGTACATTCCAGCTGCAGCCTTACTTCGTCTGGTATGACCATTGACAGTATAAAGAATGGACGGTGTATCTATGACATCGCTGTACGTTTCTGAAGAGCTGCTGTGAAAATCAAAATTTGCAGCTCTGGCCATCGCCATGTTGGCTGTCCTGTCTCTTATACACCTCCCAGATAATCTAAAAATTGGCAAAGATGTGGATCACCGAGGATGACGCCTGGGTGTTTAAACAAGCTATCTACAGCACCTACCTGTCAATCAAAGCCACGCTGTTAATTCTGCATAACCTTAAGCCTTGATATAATTTAAACGTGTGAGTTAAAAAAAAAATTCAGACTCAGTACAGTTGTAATGAACGGGGAAATTAGCTATAGAGACTAAAACATTTTTTTGTACCAGGCTGTAAACATGTTTATTTCTGCTGTGAAGTTGGAAATTTTAACATGGACGCTTATGGAGACTGACTCGTTCTGTAGCCAGGCTCAAGTGGCAGTTCGAGGATCTGCAGTTTTTGTCACTTCCAGTAGTAGTGTGTGGTGGTAAACATTAGCTAGCTTTTAGTTCACTAACTTTGGACTGATATTGCTGCAGTATAAATGACATTACTGAAATAGTTGCTGACTTTACAACTTTTAATGTCACACGACATTTAAATGTGTATATCAATATTTCTATGGTTTTATTGCAAAAATAAAACGGGAAGTAAACACAGTGTGCCTCGACAGGCAACATAATACCCAAAGTAGGAAAAATCCTAATGATGTGATTTTTAAAAAATATTTTCCAGGTTATTTTTTAATATTTTTTCCTTTTTAGATAGCATGCAGTAAAGTGCCATCAGAGAATAAAGGAGAAAAGTGATGCAGCAAAGGTCCCTAGAGTGAAGTAGTGATGACGTAGATGGTGACTTTGAGCCCTTGAAAACCTGGCTTCAAAACTAAAATACTTATATAATAATAATAAACATTATATCTTTAGCAAACTTTAGCAGAAAGTAGTGTCTTCATGTTGGACCACATGACTCATAGTGAAAAGCTGATTGAGAAAATGTGTTTTCAGGGCCTTTAAATAAATTGCAGTAACTCATTATCACTATATAATTAAAAAAAAGACTGATATAAGGTTTTTCTGTGTGGCCTCAGAATATGAGACAAATCACTTCCCCTCTACATTGTTATGATCCTGCTTTTCAAAGACAAGATTGCCTGGATCTGTGCAGTGAACCGTCTTCCGACTCGGCTTCTGTAACAGCCTATAGAGGCGGCACACAACTCCCCAAGGACATAAATAGAAAAGTCAGAGGCCTTGGGCTTTTATGTTAAATATACCAAAGGTAGGCATAGACACACAAGTTATTAAATTTTAAAGAGACACAGAACAAGCATTTGATGCAGGAGCCAACAATTATTTCTGCGAAGCATGGACGAGGGTTTGTCGCTATGGAGATGGAGTTTTGTGAGGGGGAAAGTAAGAAGCCAAAGATAAAATAATATTATGTAATTGTAGCGTGGAAACCCTGGGTGCTCTGGTGGAGCTGGTTATGGAGCAGATGAAGGTGTAGTAGAGCTTCAGTGGGAGCATCTGCATCTTGTACTACTACAGTATGTGACTATAAATGGCACAGTCTGCTTTATACATACTAACAGATCTCATGCCTATGAAGATGTCTAGGAAGAAAAAACTCTAAAGCTATGTGCAGCTATTTTAGCTCTTCAGTTAGTGTAAAAATATCTTGGTACCTGTAACCATTATTCAGTGTGTTTTTATGTGAACACTGAACTACAGTGAGACTTTGTGTTGCAACCCGCAACAGTCAAGTCTTATCCTTGAGTCTTTTTGTCCCGAACACCCTCCCACGCAGTGGTGGCTGTCTGAAGGTGAAAAAAAGGGCACCAGCTGCATGCGATGGGGCACCAATGCTCAGAAAGTTATGATGCATTTATGACCATAGTTAAAAAAAAACAAATATTTAAAGTTTAACTATGAAATATGTCTAGTATTTATCCTCCATTTGTTGCCTCATGGCAACTTTGCACTGTTGGGCTACTTGTTAGGAGAGCACCATGCTCGATGATGCCGATGTATTATGATATAAAATGATCCTGGTCAGTGTTATTTCCATTCACTAATACTGGCAATAATGGACACAGGTACATTTTATGGTCTAAAGGGGTGAATCCAACCTAGTAAGGTCAGTTTTGTTTCCCCAGGCTAGAACCAAAACACAGAAACTTCCAGGTGGCTGTGGCTCAGGAGGTAGAGTGGACAGGTTGTCCACTAATCAGAAGATTGGTGATTCAACCCCTGGCTCCTCCAGCCTGCATGTCGAAGTGTCCTTTGGCAAGAATTCCCAAAATTACAATGCCATCAACAGTTGCATGTCAGTGTATGAATGGGTGAATAAGATATGTGGTGTAAAAAGCACCTTGAGCGGTCAGAAGACTAGAAAGGCCTTATATAAGTACAGTCCATTTACACATTCTTGTTTCTTATACATATTATATGATATATATTATATTCGTATACTCAAGACTGTCAGGTGGAGTGGAAGTAGTGAACAGGAGAGAATAACATGAATGTAAAAAATGTGGTCTCAAATATGGTTTCATGACCAAAAGTAACTGTCCTCTGAGGTAGCGTGACACAGTGACGACAGAAGTTCATGAAATATATTGGAAGAACAACAAGTGACCATATATATGTTGTAATACAATGATTCAAATGCATGTGTTGGTTTTCAATTTGCAATTTATTTTCTTGTTTTCATACCCATATGCACAATATCTGGGGACGGGCTAGCAGTGATACATTTCTTGATTCATCATCAGGAGACCAGATTTAATTAAAAAAAAAAAAGTTGAGATATTATTTCTCCCCTAAACCCCCCCCACAGCTAATCCAATATGAATTAATGAAATATATTTACCCAGGACTGTTTTCACGTTTTCATTTTTTGCATCGACTAGCTTTGAAGGCAGATTGAGACTGTCATCTAACGAAGATAAAGGTAATTGGTCACAAAGAGGAAAACTGCATTTGACTGGAGCCAAAGTATAACAATTATGATAGCGGCAGCAGAGGGGCAGAGAGTGGCTCTTCTCTTCCTGATGGTATTAACTGGACTGAGGATGGTTGTTAATGGGTCGTAGATGATAGATGAGTTATCGTCTGGTGAAAAATAGGAAGGGGGATGAAATCAGGCCAGCAATATTCATTCCATGATTCATTTTTTTTTTTTCACCCGCTGACTTCCATATTTTGTGCAGAAAGATTCCTCCCCACAAATCATTTATTAGAAGATTTAATTTTACAGGAATATATTTATTCAGGATGTAATTTTATTTCCTTGGTGGAAGCTATTCATTAAAAAATCTTTTAAAATAGATGTCAGCGGTTGGTTTGCTGCCAGCTTGGTCAAAGATTTACTGTTTCCCCGTTATTGTTGCTGACTTAAGAACCTGACTTCTAGATGTCATTGCCAGGGTGTGGCTCAAGTCCAATACTGTGTGTGTGTGTGTGTGTGTAATTTAGAAGAAGTGCTTGTGACACACACACAAACACAAAGAGGGAAATTTTCTACCAATTATGCAAAAGTTTTTCTTCATCTAATTTGCAGCATTATGTGTGTGAGCAGACATAATACTGTGAGAGTTTGAATCTACACATTATAGCATTATCGAGATGGGCGACTAATGAGCTGACAGGGGACAGTGGAGAGAGGAGAGAGAGAGAGAGAGAGGAGAGAGGAGAGAGGAGACAACGGTGTCCTCATGGCCCGGCATCGACAAGTACGATTTTTCACGTCCTCCCTTTTCTCATAAGCAGCTTTAGATTCAAAATTAGGACTAGCCGGTGGGAAGGCAAATTGTGTGATTTATTACATGTGACGTTGCTGCTCCAAGGTATGTATATGTGTAGAGGCTACAGTCAGTGTGTGTTCAGTGTGGCTGGCATCGCCTCAGATACATTGAATCAATTGCCTCCACCTACACCAGCCATCCACCCCCATAGTCATATGTGAGCCTTAGTGAAATTAATGCCTCTGGGACATACTCGAGCATTGAGTTTAAGACAGCCTCGCTCATTGATTGGAGCTCATTGTAATAGCAATGGAAATATATTCAGATAATTATCAGGCTCATTTAGGTATGAGGCTTGCTTATGAACCTGATGTTGCTTTGTAAAGGGGAGAGAGAGGGTTCCTCTCTCCTACAGCAGCGGCAGCAGTAGCAGAGAGCCTCAGAGCTGACAGTAAATTTGCTCATCAACCAGTTTCGTTCCAGTGTGAGGTAAAATTATCCAATCTTTCACGGTCTGGCCCTTTGAAGGTGGCGTTACTCAGCAAAGCTCAATGTGCTATGGAGCCAAAATGTAATAGTGTTCGAGCTCACACAACATTTTCATGGGTAGACGCAGGCCTGTCCAACCGGCTGCATGAAGAAATGATGAGAAACTCTTCTTGTTCACTGTCGTGTACGACCGACCGCAGTAAACAAATCAAGTAAACAACCGATCCTCACGTCTCATTTCACCCTCCTTTATCCTCCTGCGCTGGCATAAAAACTCGGTCATGCTTGTTGTCTGACAGTTGAGGTCAAGGTTTATCTGCGCATGGACACGTGGGAGCATATTGATCTCATTAGCAATATGTGTGAAGAATATCATAAAATGATGAGAACTTCATAGGAGGTCAGCCGAGGATCAATATTAAATCCTATCTCATTTATAATCCCGCTGAGCTGAGAGGCTCCGCGGGGCTTAGCTGCTTAAAGAAGACAGCATTTGACAATTTACTTTAATGCTCATATGAATAAATGTAATGACACACAAGCGCTTTGAGATGATTTTATTTTTATTGTCTGTTTGCAGGCACTTCAGGACTGTTTCATGTCAGCAAACACACTATAAATATACTGATGGATGATGGAGAGGCTTGACAAAAAGCTCTAATGCACAAACATGATCAAGGGAAAGTATTGACATAAATTAAAATCAATTCATGAAATGTTTGTTACATCTCCTGGCAGATTGATGTTGTGTCCTCGGCTATTTTTAAGGAGATTTGGCTGCTCTTATCTGCAATCGCCACCCTCTCTGACACAGCATCTTCAGATCAAGGATTAAGCTTCTCATCATACATATCACTTAGAGGATTAACCCTTTCGCACACTCTTATCTCCCGAGGTTATGAATCTGACCGCTGACGGATGAAGAATTCGATGAGGGGGTTTCTGGAGATTGATTTTGAGACAAATTCCAGCAAGCAGCTGCAAAGAAGCTCCCAAACTTTTCTCCCACTCCCCCCCCCGAAAAAAAAAAGTAAAGAAAAAGAAAAATAGGAATTTAACCCCTTATTTTGTGTGTTCCTGAGCCAATTAAGCTGTGAGATTTGTTTGAAGTTGTAGATTGAAAGGAGAGCTTGCCAGTATTCGGGTCCAAACAGTGAAGGGAGACCACAGGGGTCCAGGTTCCCAGAGCCTGCATGTGTAATCCAGTCTAACATGCATGCAAATCTCATCTGTGCCCGCACACAATGGCCTGTCTGTGCGAAGGAGGGAGGAAGGGAAGGGGAAGCAGAGGAAGAAAAAGAAAAGCTGTAAGTGTGTGTCCACTGTGCCAGAGCATATGCCATGATAGGTCTTAGGAGACAGAGCACTGACACACTAAAGTTCACAGACTAGTAAGAGTCTTTTATCGGGGTTGATATTTAAACATCTGCATAATTAATCCTATATCTGTGGAGCTCTCTGAGGAGGAGAAAGAAAAGGCACAGCAGCGCCCGTGGAACAGAGAACATTGTAAATTCTTGGCACTGTACTGAGTGCAGCTCCTCTTCGCTGCAGTGTAAAAACAAAAGTTGGCAACCCAGATCTCAGGGGAAATTAAAAATCTTTGTCTTATCCAGCCAATTAAATGAAATACACCTTTTTGTACATGGCTGGAGCTAGCCCCTGGAATCTATTTATGACCGTGTTGTGGTTAACACTACTGTGCTGCACGCTGCAGAGAAGCTTCACATCACTTCACCCCTCTGGATGGAGCTGGAAATCAGGGCTACGGGGTGAGAGGTGCAAGATTTTTCTTTCTTTTTTTTTTTTTCTCCCAGAGACAGAGACTCAGAGAACTTACTTTCCATCTGTCTTGATCATATAGATTTATAGGATTAGGACAAATGCTGTTTTAGTCCTCAGCAGAGGCTCAACTCTTTCATGTGAAACATTGGATTAGATAGTCAGGGAGCCTTTGTGTGTGTCGTCTCCAGTCTTCCCAATAGCTCCTTTCTCTGCCATCTTAATATCATTGTTTGCGAGGGTGTTTCTGTATGCGCGGCACGCCTTGAACTTTATTACATTTCGATAACTTTATACATGTGTGTGTATGTCTTCATTCTCCCAAGCTAGCACCTCTGCTCTATTGGGCAGACCATAGCTCAGCAGGGGGCCTTCACTCCAATTTGCCATCGTTTGTCACCATTTGTTCATCCTGACAAACAAAATGTTGGCCCTCGGCCCCCTCCTCCTCCCATTTGGCCACAGTCACACATGGGATCAGCTGCTCTGCTCTTCTCATGGCTCTATTTTAGCGGGATTCCTTTCTTTTTACTGAATAATTCGACTCTTGCATTGCTAGGCGGGGCGGACATGTGCTTAAAATAGTTTCCCCATCTAATTACCTCATTTCATCTGACATTAATATTGTAGCATGTTACTGTTGCATTATTGATGGTGTGTTTGTCTTGGTGTATGAGATGTTAATTAAAAGATAAACTGGAGCTGTGGCTGCATGACAGTTTCTTTCTCCGGGAGTCTGCAGGCTTGCAGAGATTTCTTTTCTCTGACCCTGTCTTCTTGTCTATTGTTGATGCAGTCAGATGTCTCTTCCAGCCTCTGCTTCATTGTGTACTTAAATATCTCTATTACAGCCCCCTTAGATTTCGATGTAATTACATAATGCACTTTAAAGCCAGTTTTATGACAAACTCTAGCTGGACAGACTTCATGCACGAGAGGCCAGCTGGGTTGAGCACTGACGAATGAGGTTGAGATGTTCCAGGCAGATATGAGCCGCTGCGTGGCAGGCATGGCAACCTTCTCCATGGTCAGATAGCCGATGCTGATTTCCTGCTTCATATCACTCTCTTGCATCTTAGCTGGTGTAGCAGAGAAACTAAAACATGTTAAATTGCTCCCCGGCTCCATAAAAACACAGGAAGGTCAGACAGTTAAAGAGCTTTCCGAGGCTTCTTGGGAGAGTAAAGCTCCTCTTTGGATGGCTAGCAAATGGACAGGCAATAAACTTTAGGTGACTTTACGGTGTTAGCGAGGAGTGATTGCAGTCGGGGATTTTGTTTCACTCTCCTCCTTCCTCCTCCTCCTCCTCCTCCTCCTCCTCCTCCTCCTCCTTCACTCCTCTCTGATGTTGTGTGTCGTAAGGTTTTAGCTGCGAGTTGTGAGATGAACTGACAGATGACCGTACCATTAGGCTGAGTGGCTGGCTGTGTTTTCTGGTCAATGAGGCCACAGTGACAAATAAGTTGGCAAAGATTTAGACAAGAGGCTCCTTGGTATCAAGGCCCAGGCTGCTTCCTTTCAGCCCCAATGAGGGACGAAGAACAGATGTCTGGTTTAAAGCCACACAGTTTCTCTTCAGCTGTAATTTTTGCCTTGTTTGAAGTGAGCCCCGAGGCATATCTCATTTTCAGCCCTTGTACCAAATCATATGCATACCTTTATTCACATCTTGAAAACTCTCATTACGTGAAATGAAGAGTGTCAGATATGGAGGAAGCTATTAAGGAAGAGCAGCGAGCCCAGTGGTCTGTCGTAATTGGAGACACTAGTGCTGAGATGAGCTTTATATTACCAACGTCGGAGTAAATACTGACCTTGCTGTTTCCATGTTTGTGGCCCTGAGGGCGTTTTCAGTCTCCGGTTGTGATTCATACAAAAGTAATGGTGAAACATAAATTCAGTCTCAGAGAAGAGGAGAGGGCTAATATTTTGGCTTGTGCCCACAAAGAACAAAAACATATATTGATCATTAAAAGGATTTATGCATGAGAATCTCAACAAGGGATAAGTCTGGTTATACATTTTTGTTATTGTCAACAAATCCAAAACAGGATCCGACTAACAAGTATTGCCTGTGTAGCTAATACAGTATTATTCCACTGTGCCACAAACCTCTGCTGTTGTTCAAAGACTATTAAAAACTTATGCGTACCAAATTTCATGGAAATACAAATGGTTGTTGGAATAAGTCATTAAAAAAATAAAAATGTCAACACTATGGTGGCGCTAGAGGAAACATCAAGGGGTCCTCAAAAACTAGAAAATACAACTATATATCTGTGACATACACTGACACTTGTACAATCTAATGTGATCCAATACAACAACTCTGCCATAAATTCTACTTTAACAAAGCTTCTAATGTTTCAGTTTTTGTTGTCACTGTCAGAGAGGTATTAATTTAACTAATGCTTACTATTGAGGTTGTAGTTTGCAGTAGTGTTCAACTGGACTGTATTATATTGAAAGGGGTTTCTAATATTTTGTTTTTATTTTAAATATTCTGCATTTGCACATTACCTGGTGAATACTTATATTATTATTATACAGTATATTACATGTCTGTCATACATGTACATTAATGCATGTTACTAACTAAACTTCTTCCCCGGAGTTTCTGTGCTCTCTCGTCCAGCAGGTTCTCGTGGATCGTGGCTGCTGCTGTGGTCCTGCATGACGTCCACTACATATATTATTACTGTCATTAATGTTACCATATCTCCATTACAGTTTATAGTAATTTAGTTGATGATTTGCTGCTGCTGTGCATCTGTGTCTCTCTATCTCTATCACAGGTTCCACTGCTACTGTAATCATTTTATCATTCATTGTAATCCACTGTCATTTTTCATTGTAATTATACAAAATGTTTCTGTTGACTTGTTCTGTACACGTGACATCTATTGCACGTCTGTCCGTCCTGGGAGAGGGATCCCTCCTCTGTGGCTCTTCCTGAGGTTTCTTCCACCTTTTTTCCCGTTAAAAGGGTTTTTTGTGGGCAAGTTTTTCCTCACTCGAACCGAGGGTCCAAGGACAGAGGGTGTCACTCCCTGTACAGATTGTGAAGCCCTCCGAGGCAAAATGTGTTTTGCGACTTTGGGCTATACAAATAAAATTTGATTTGATTTGATTTGATATATGAAATACTGTATATTTCTGCACAAACTGCTCAGCTCTTTTCATTTTAGAACATGTTGTACATATATTTATATTGTTTATATTTTTTAATACCTTTTAATTCAATCTTTTTTTAAATCTTCACTGTATTTTTTATTTAACTTAAAGTTTATTATGCACCTATAACACCAAGACAAATTTTGGTATGTGAAAACCTACTTGGCAATAAACCTGATTCTGATATTTTGGGCACACCAGTTACATAAATGAGAGAGCCATAATGAGTGCTGCTACAGACATGGGTGGGAAGTTGAGAGATGGACTATCAATGAGTTGCTTTTGTTTCACTGGATTTGTTGACATCGCCAAACTTATGGCTAAACACCAGCCACTGCAGTAGGTGAGGCGCACACTCTACCAGGTGAGCTGCCAGGGCACCCCAAACGTATTCTTTTTAAAAACAGCAAGAGACTATTCATTTATCTTTTAAAGGTCCAGTGAGTACGATTTAGTCGCATCTAACAGCGATATTGAAAATTGCAACCAAGTGAATAACCACTAGACTAACCCTCCATTTCCAAATATGCAGGGCCAAGAAACTGGCGAAAGATGCAAAGAGCCCCCAGTGTTGGGTTTGTCCTTTCTGGGCTACTGTAGAAACATTCAGTACGGTGGACTCTGTGGATGATGACTCCTCCCTCTGTGGATATAAAAGTCTCATTCTAAGGGAGCAAAAACACAATTCTTATTTTCTTATACACTAAACATACTGATGTTATATTATGTAACTCCTAAAATTGTACACACACTGGACCTTTAATGTATCCTAGCATTTAGAAATCCTGCAGATAAAAGCAGGAGATGATATATTTATCTGTCTGTGAGCCATCGTTTGATATTGAGTCCACCACTTTGAAAACGAAATTATTGATTTAAATGGCTGCAGTAAAAGCTCATCAGCAAATTCATTTTAATTGACAGGAACATGCTGATACTTTCGTCACTCCTCAGTTGATTTATGTTTAAGGCTGATTTTATTGGCATTGAAACTGACCCAGGGGTACTAACATGAAATGATCTCACTTTCACTCCCCCGCGACCCGCCCCCCCTCCTCAGGGATGTCAGAGTGTATTTGGGTTCAGGGCTTCGCCTTCCAACACGGGATTGAATGTGGCTCTTCTGGTTGAAGGTCTGTCTCTTTTACACCACACTGCTGCCACAACATCCATGTGTCATCAATCTGATGCAAGTCGATGTAATATTGATTTTTTTTTAAAAAAAAAAAGACAACAGAAACAATTCCTGAAAATCGGCACTCAAGTGTTCATGTTAATGTAAGATTTTTGTTATAACCAATATTATTTTCAATTTTGTAAAATCTGTGAATAATAACATTTGTTGGTGTCTGTGTTAAACAGGCTTTTTTTTCTGAGAAGTGCAATCAGTGACTATCATATAAAACACTTCAAAGTTGAATTAACCGAAGCGTTCTAGCCTTCATTTCATAACCATCCACCATTTTCTAATCAAATCGCTTTCATCAAGAGCTCATCTAGTTGTTGCAAACTATGTTAATGTGTTAAAATGAGGAGAGGATCCACCAGTGTGGTTGCAATCAGCACAGACTTTAGAAAGTAATGGGAAGGCACAGCAGAGGAAAAACAAGGCGATTATGAGTCAGCACCGGGAAAAAAAAAATATCCCTCCTAATTAAATCAAGTGTGCCCTTCACTTCACTAAACTTCCATATCTTGTTTTGATCGCTGAGACGCTTCTGGTAACCTGCGTGGGACATTTTGAAAAATAAAGTCCCAATTTTAGGCTCCCAGAATTCGATTAATCTCTGGTTCTTGCTGGTTTTATCAGCATCCTTAAATGAAAATCACTCAAGAAAAAGGTGTGTGTGTTTCATACAGCTCGGAGGTCAACTCTTCTTAGACCTCTAACTGCCAACCGCAGCTAGAAGACAGACTTCAGATAGAAGCTTAACCACCGTATTTCCAAAAGGCTTAAAAACAACTTCATCTATCTTGTTTCCACTCCTTTATATGCAGGGAAGGAAACACTAGATCGGTGTACATGTTAATGTAGGCATATAATACATCACATTACAGAAGATTATTAAACGTCAGTGTTAAAATATTATTAAAGGACATTTAATGAGAGTTCTGTCCTCTACCAGGCGGCATGTCTGTCTATGAGATACACACTGAATGCAAAATAAGCTACAATAAGAACTTGTTTGTTCTGAATCAGGATCTCAGTACAGAATACAAGAACAACTGTTGGGTCACCAGATTGTGAGAAACCCCTCGGGCTGGTGTTTATCTTTTTATTTGGTAATAATGCAGTTATATCTGTTGGTAAGTCATCAATAAATATTCATGAGTTCAACACTTCCCTCAGGTCTTAAGTTATCGTTAATAAAGGGTTTTTAATCATCTTTACTGAATGGATTTAAGTTAAAGTTAAAGAAAGTTTTCACAACCTGGCAAACCAAAAGGCAATAACAGAAATGCAACTCTTTTGTTAGACCCTTACTGTCCGGTACTTCAAACCTCACGCCCCCAGTTTATAAAGCAGGTTTTTGATCAAATAAAAAACTCTAGTCGTCAGGACCAAGCTGAGATAACCCTAGTGACATCACTGTGACATCATCAGGGTTATTTTCCTCTAGAACCACAAAAAACATACAACATGACCACCCATGACTAGTAACTGATTTTGACATGTAAAATATTGCGTTGCCCCTTCAGGCTGACTTACAACGATCAATATGACATGATTTTATTATTAAATATACATCATGTGATTATAAAGGTTTGTATTCATTATGTGAATAAGAGCTTCACATCATTCTTTACCTTAAAGGACAAATGTGTAGGATTTAGTGGCATCTAGCGGTGTAGTTGCTGTTGGCCTTCTGTAGAAACACTGCAGTGCAACATGGCGGACACCGTGGACTTCTGTAGACGGGAACAAAAATATGACAATTCTAATTCTTATTCTTCTTTCAGGTGATTATCCTAAATCTGATACACTGGACCGTTAATACACATGTGCACACACACACACACACACACACACACATCGTAGTTCGTGAGTCTCTGTTTCTCTGCCTGATTGTTTACACCAAAGGTCTGTGGTTCTACTGTCCGCCTAAAATCAGATTACAGAGTCTGAATTCCTGCCAGCGCTCTGATGTCCAGGACACGGCAAGGACATGAAAACTCTGTGAAAACATAATTTTTTCTTCGTACCTTATGGAAACAGTGGGGCTATTTTACTCCACTGAGTCTAAGTCTGTAAAAAAAGAAAAAAAAAAAGAAAAGGAAAACCTTGCAGACTATCATTGAACATGTCATTCAGACTGACCATCACTTGTACGTGCAGAACGAGTGAACAAACAAGCTCTGCTCACAAAGAAAAGCATCAGTCGGTGCGACGTGCAAATAATTCATCTTTCACAGTTAAATAAGTTTAATTATGTTAATCAAGACAGATTTAACAAGTCTTCTGGTATGTTGCGAATTTGAATGACCTCTTAGGAAAATAAAGTAGATTATATACTGTAAACATGTCATACATTATAATGTTTTCTAAAATATTATGCAGTTTCGGAGAAGTGATTGGATTAGCCAGTTGACCTTACTCAAGATGTCAGCAGCTGCGTGACGTGTGCAAAATAAGGATGAATATTAAAAAGATGACTCTTCACAGAGTTTTTAAATGTATTCAAGGCATTTTTATAACTTTTAATAAAAAACTTTTAACTTTTAACCTAACGTGCATGCCAAACAGATTATTCTGTTTGTCAATACATTTTATTGAATCGGGAAATCACTAAGTGAGTCTGAAGGGACACGTGAAGCTCCATGCAGACGGACGACAACGGAAAATAACAACTGTGACACAAATGTAATGATTGCAATTATCATGATCATTCTGTGTGACATGTGAGAGCACGTGTGTAACAACAACATGAAAACATCTGTCAGTTTAGCATCTATAACACAATAAAAGACAGGCCTCACATGAACATAAACACACTGAGTGGAACCTGCTATAACAAAGCGGACTGACAGATTGGTGTTGAGTATAAAGGATATGAATCCTCCCTCTGCACTTAAAATGACAAACTCATTGTGTTTAACAGTTTCTACTCTGCCTTCTGGCTGTATAGTTTATTTTTGTGGAAATTTACATTTTCATTAGCAGAGCGAAAAAGCCCATTTACATGTTTTAGTAAAGTCAGCTTTCAAGTTTGTTGTGTGCGTTCATTTGGCTGCAACCGCTGAGTCAGTCTGGCTGAGATCCTGAAATCATATTTACTGGTTGACGCTTCTTCGTTGAACCAAATGTGTGAATGATGCAGCAAAAACAATGTCTTTGTATTATGAAGTGCACAGTGCGATGCCGCATCTTGATTTCAACATAACTTTTAGGTGTAAATCATATATAAATTAGAGATGTGTTAGTGCTGCTACAACACTTGCAGGACAACATGT
The DNA here is from genome assembly GCA_946959425.1 of Argyrosomus regius. Lineage (NCBI taxonomy): Eukaryota > Metazoa > Chordata > Actinopteri > Sciaenidae > Argyrosomus > Argyrosomus regius. Next base: position 9,562,007 of record OX336892.1, on the reverse strand, counting down.
TCAGCCAAGAACAAGTCCTGAAGTCCTTCTTCTTCATGCTGAATCTCCCATCATGTCCCGACTTTTCATTATCCTTACAAATCTCCCAGTGTGCTAACAAGCCGCTACGCTCAGTGAGCGAACAGACGGAGCTCAGGGGGGAGAAGAGGATCAGAGAGACTTGGAGCTCTTGGGTTGGTGTGTGCTCAGAGATTCACATCTTTTTTTCCCCCCCTTACATACAGCTGGGGCTCAATTACTGTCCATTTTTACTAATTAAGTACACTCTGCCTGAATCACTGGTGCAAAAACTAACGTTGTTTGTGAAATCATATGCTGTATCCGGCATTGCTGCCCCTGAGGCAGGCTGGAGGCCCTTCTACTGTACATTACTCTTCCTCCTCCTTTTTTCCTTTTTTTCCTTTCTCTCATCGTGTATTCAGAGACGAAGACAGCAAACGAAGCATTCCCACTGGTTTTCTATAGCTATTAAGTCCTTTTTCCTTGTCTTGTTGACACAAAATCCTACTTGCAAGAAGTGCAGTTTGAAACAAATTAGGGAACAGTGTTGATATTTAATTTGTTGTCTTATGCGATCCTGCCCTTTTTTTTTTTTTTTTTTTTTTTTTTTTAAAGCCCTTCATGTCGAGCGTTTATTTCTTGCATGACATCCATAACTGTAGCACCGTGCTAAAGCTCAGCTAAAGGCATGGAAGTGGAGCTTTGTGCATATTTTCCTAACAATGTGGAGCAGAGTAAGCTTGGCACAGCAGATAAATCCTAAAGGACTTGAAGAAGAGACCCACAGTCACAGACATTTACAGTGTGAAAATACCCTCACTGGTGTCTGAAGTTAACACTTTGTAGTATGATATGTGTTAAATTGCTACCACAGAGAGAATTGGGTCCGAGACTGACAATCTCTACACACCATCTGCGTATGGTATTAATTTCCCAGACAAGACGACGGTCCTTCTGCAGAAGGGTCAGACTTCTCCAAAATGATCTGTCAACCCCTTCATCCCCTGTCGCACTCTTATCAATGCCGCACACTTCCCTATCCACTGTTGCCATGGTTACGGTTTGGCAGGGATGAGTGGTATCAAAAGCGCTCTGGAGTTTAGCGAAGACTCCTCTCCACACTTACCTCTGTTATGTTGCTCTAATCCCATCCTTTTGAGCTTCTTTTGATGGAGACATTAAACCTGGAGGAATTCAGGATGTACCTTAAAAACCTTATGCTACTGTTTGACTGGATGAGACGCCGATTCTCTGCGGACTGATGCTCTGGTCCGGCTGGGCTGCTCTCTTCCAGCTAACAGATACCACCTCATTATCTGCAGTCTACAGATAGGGAACCTCTAGCAGTCGGGAGAACAGCTTTCTTCTACTCCACTCTTTGAAGCGAAAACAATGAACTGCAAAATTCCAGTTTGACAAACACTTTAAAAAGCACGACTCTTTGTGCCAAATTAGGACTTTCAAAATACTCTGAAGGCTTTGGGAAATTAAAAGCCTGACATCTAGATTTAAACAAGACAAAGAGTCTGCAGCCATGCTAGCAGCTCTGTGAGGCTGAACCTGAACACAGCAGTGCTTTGTGCTAATATCTGAATGCTAACATGCGCACGCAAACATGCTAATGTTCAGCAGGTTTTATGTTTACCATGGCTGTGTCCAAAATCACTCCATTTGCTCTACAGTGTAAATGTATCTACTATAGCCTATAGTGACCTTGAAAATCCACAATGAAACAAAGTATGTAACGACTGTCTAATAACCCATACTTCAATGCTCCACATTTTATAGATGCAAAACTAACAGTCAAACTGTGCCGGCTATTAAAGACACAAAATTACTATTTATAGGTGTTTATTACTCACTATAGAGTCAACTACTGTGAGGTGAGTGAAAGAGTTATTCTGAATGCAGCCTGTTCACCATCTTAGTTTAGCAGGTTAGCATGTTAACAGTTATTTTATCATATTTGGCCATAAAATAAGTGACGAATTAAGATTTTGACCCGATGATGGAACCAGATGAAAAGTTAAGGAATCACAAAAGTTATTACAATTAATCTTGAGTGAAACACTTTGACTGTTTGTGTGAAATTTCAGAGATTTCATGCAAACCAAAAATGGAAAAGTCATTAAGGTTAGTGGGATTCATCCTCTGGTGAACTTAATAGTATTTTCTACTACTGAACTATACTCCACTACATTTATTTGTTGTTATTATTATTTGTTGTTATACTACATTTTTATATTGTTATATTGTTATTTTCATATTATTATATTACTATTTCTACTTAAAGGTCCAATGAGGGGGCTCTATCTACACAATATGGCATCCTGTAACCACTCATTCCTTTCAGGGTTGCGGGGGCTGAAGCATAGGGCGAGAGGCGAGGTACACGGTACACAAGTCGCCAGTTCATCACAGGGCACATAGAGACAAACAACCATTCACACTCACATTCACACCTACGGTCAATTTAGAGTCACCAGTTAATGGAGAGAACCCACGCGGACACGGGCTTTGAACTAGGAACCTTCACGACCGTGCCGCCCCCAGAAATGGAATATAATATGCCGATGTACTATGTGTTCATGAGTGTATAATTACCTGAAAATAAGAATGATTGTATTTTTGTTACCTTAGAATGAACCTACAGACAACGCGGGTCTTCTAAACACTGACTAAACTAAACACTGGCTCGAGATAAGGTCGCTTCTCCTTCACGCAAGGAAACAGAGGGTGAGGCGATGTTAGCTACACACTGGCCCTTTAAGTAAAGATCTGAACACTTCTTTCACCAACTGAAACTGATTGCACTCCAGTATCAAGATAAAACCCTCAGTCTCTATATCTGCCGCCAGACTCGGTGTGACGGAGTGATGAGAAGATGTGTATGAGTACATCCCACAAATATTTCCTCACTCTCGCTCCTTTTCGTCATCCTGCACCCCGTAGCCCTCTGTAAGATACATCAATATCACTGACAGATGGTTGAAACACAGCGAGAGTGAGAAGAAAAAAACACACACACACATACAGTAGGACTATTTGTTCTAGGTGTGCATCCTCATCTCGTTTAATTTAAGGCCAAAGAATTTCCATTTCTGCTCGTGTTAATGCTAAAGAGGCTCTGATTCCTGAATATTCATCCACTGACGCTGCAAACTCCACCGGCTGATATAAACTATAGCAACACATTAGAGTCAATGCCATCTTAACAAATTCACTTCCACCTGTCACATTAGTGCTAACGACTGACGATTAATGTTGAGGGAAGTGCATGATGCAATGTGACACATACACGTGCAAGCACGCACACACACACACACACACACACACACACACACACACACACACACACACACAACGCAGACATGCAGCTAAGCCTTAATAAGAGGATTTGATTTTGAATGTATCATCATGCGCAGACATGTTTTGTGTGGCTATTTGTCAGCAACGGGTATAAAAAGTTGACTGTGTGACTTGTTGTTGTGAATATGCCGGAGTTTATATGGGCTGCATGATGAATAGCTGGTGTCAGGTGTTACCATGGGGATGATTACTTGAAAGCAGCCAAGGCAGTATAAGCATTTGGGATTTCTAGCCAACCCATCAAATGCTTGGCAGGCCATTTATTTCAAATATACAGGTAGTTTCAGGCGATAAGAATCTGCCTGTGTGTGTGTGTGTGTGTTTGTGTCTCTTTGTCATATAGACAAAAAGAGATCACGCTACATTTCATTCAAATAGCCTCTTCCCATTTAATTACAAACGTGCGGTGACACATATCACTGTCAACATCAGCGCCGTTGACCCCGGTAACAGGACGAGACAGTGCGACATACCGGCTCGGCGCTGCTCTCAGCTCGGACGATGAGGAAGTGTTTTTGTTGCTTGTCTCTCCTCATCTTTCCAGCGAACTGTAAAGCCCTCCACATGTAGACGAGAGTCCCTGAAGCCAGTCAGCCAGCCTTCTCACTCACGGCCTTGTTGCTAACACGCTCCACAGGCCACAACAAAAGGGGCTCTGAAAACAACCTCTCAAAATTTTGACTGGCAGCCTGGCGGTGCGATTCGCCCCGATGCTTCACACAGATACTTTGCAGATTTAGAAAGATAGGAGTTAAGCTCAGGATCCACAATCCCTTTGGTCTTCTTTTCTTTTCTTTCCCAATTTGGGACATCTGCTCTGAGACCACGGCATCACACACCCCCACCACGTTTACTCAAAAGCCTAAAGTCTGTCTCTTCCTGCTTTTCTCAATCCGTGGCCTTTCCCCTCCCCTGGTGGGGATTTGTGATTCAAACTGGGTTGAGGGACCTAAACCCCTCTATCTCATCAGCAAACATACAAATGCATAATCTGTTCATTCTTTCGAACCCATTCATATGCATGCTAATGATCTCTGTTGGCCCCTCTTTTCACCAAGGGCTCACTGCTTTGGTGCTTTGAAACACATCCTGGCAGTCAGATGTGGTCTTTTAGAAGCTGGATCGGGCTGTATTTTGTTCTATTTTTACAGTGTACACAATGGACAATGTCACAGTGTTTCTTGATTTTTTTTTGACCTCATGGCAACATGACAGCGCAATCATGGCCTCCTGCTCAAACACACAACCACACACAGCTCAGCTTTGAAATGCCACATCCTCATGCTGTCAGAGTCACGATTAGTAGACGCTAATTAGAGAGAAGTTCTAGTTTTTATTGAAAAGTGGCATATGTAAGAATGTGAAGCAATTTAATGTATTAATCACTTTTAATTGCCAATGTGTGTAAATGTAAAATGAGACCTTCCTCAGCTGCTTATAACAACTTGTGGACTCACTTTTATGTGAAGGACTTCAAAGGATGTGACGCTTATATGTGTTTCTGAGTAGAGGTCTTCCCGGGTCCAAAAATGAATGCCCGAACCCCCAAAAGACCCGTAAATGTACTAACTGGAACTGAACCAGGCCTGTTAGTAGCTTTCTACCCAGTGCCTGGCCGTGACACATATATTCCATCCTCCAGGCCAAGAAAAATGGTAAAATACATCCAGGTTTTCTATTTTTCCTCAGATGATAACAAACACAAATTATTTAGAATCAGCTTTGCAGTTTTGTTGCATGTACCATAATAAAGATCCCAAATAAAGATGCCAAATCTAACGTTAGCTTTACTAACTTGCTATTATCTGTGCTCTCCGAGATGAATCAGACCTCTGCTCTCTGACACTTCACCTCCTGTGCATATGGTGCTGGATCCAGGCTGTGTCACTAGGTTGCAGTCATAGACAGTATAAAGAATAGACGTAGTATCCGTGACGTCACCCACAGGTTTCTGAAGAGCGCTTGTGAAACTCAGAGTGTGCTGGCTCTGGCTGTCGCCATCTTGGCAGTTCCGCCTCTGCCAGGCTATTTTAAGAATGGGCAAGGTCGTGGATCATCGGTGGACCTGAGGCAGGATGAATGACGGCTAGGTGTTCAAACAAACCGAATGTAATGGCACACACCATGCAAGTGGCCATGCTGTTAATTATGCATAACTTTAAGCCTTAATATAATTTTAACATGTGAGTTACATAAAAATTCAGACTCAGTACAGTTGTCATGAATGGGGAAATTAGCTATAGAGACCAAAACTGTTTTTTGTACCAGGCTGCAAACATAGAGATTGACTCGTTCTGTAGCCAGCCTCATGTGGGCGTTTGAGGAACTGCAGTTTTTGTCACTAGCTCATTGGCTTCACTTCACGGCCACGGAGGTTGGTTGCAGCTGGCTGGCTAACCTTTGATTTGCTTGCTGTGTAATGTTAGTTGGCTAGCTTGCCAAATTACTATAGCTAATGTGATCCATGATGCTAACTTATGTAGCCTATTTAGACAAACAGTGTTGATTTTAGCCAACAATAAGTGATGTAATGGTATGATGTAAGGCGAGGGCAGCCAACTAACTAGCTGTAACATAAGCTAAGCTGGAGTTGGTTGGCTGCGACTTGTCTGTACGCTGTGGGTCTGGCGTTGCTTCGTAGCTTTGGCAGACAGGGTGATTTGCAAACAGCAAGCTATTTAGTGTCATGGAGCCAATGGTCCGCATCAACTATAGAAACAATACAGGTAATATGATTCTAAATATGATTGTAATTAAGATTCCAGCATTCAGTTGTGTATCACGTCACTGTTTTGGCCGAGACGGGCAACAAGATGCTGACTGCAGTTCACTTAACACCCACAATGACATAAAGATTTTCTGCAAGTTCCACATAGAACCTTAAATATTTGTGCACATTTGTGTTTAGTAGTGAGTAATGAAGACTGATACTGCTGTCATGTTTGTGACTGCTTCTGTCCAAAGGTAATCTATGTATCAGTATCTATCAAAGCTCACTAATTAACATGTTATATCTTGATAGTTTAATCTGTAAAAAAAACACTGAAGAGTATAGAACAGTAGTGCAAAGTAATAAAACACGGTACTTAATTCCATTTTATGCTACTTTATACTTCTCCGTCACTTTCAGAGGCAAATATTGTACTTGTCACTCCGCTGCATTTATTTGACAGCCTTCGTTTTAGTTACTTTCAAGATGAAATATAATCAACAACTAAATTGTGATGTATTGATAGAGAGTCAGCCACCTAGCAGCATAAAGTAGTTACAATTATCCACATTTTACCAGCTGAAACATGGAAGTGATGTGCACAAAATACACCAATAATCATATCCAAATGTATAATATATGTCATTTGAAACAGGCTATTATGCATATCTTTTTTCATTTAGTACTTTACATATATTTTAATGCGAATGCTTGTGTGCTTTTACTTCTGCGTCTACTGACATTTTGAATGCAGTATTTTAGTATTCTGTACAAATATGTGCCATTGCTACTTTACTGAAATAAAACAGTATTTCTCCCATCACTGGTAAGAATAGCGCCTTTTTATGCAGGGTTATGTGCCAGAATATTACTTTTTTTAATTATAGAGATATATGGAGTGAACCACTTGACATACTATTGGGCTCTGCTCCAAGGCTGGATTTTTAATTATTAGTGTTGTGACAAATGTCAATGGGATTTTGAATGAGGTTTTCTTACTTCGGGAACCCAAAAGTTGCTGTTCTGCTTCGTCTCTCTATTTCTTAACCTAGATTGGTTGCCAGGCAACCAACAAAGACTCCAGGAAGTTACTGGTCCCAGCCAAGAGGTCTCGTATGTAAAAGGGTAAATTGTCATTTTTACACTTCTGGTTTTGTTTGGAAGTGAAATAACGATTAGAATCAGGCTGTGTCCCCCTGTTTCCAATCTTTGTGCTAAGCTAACAGCCAACAGCCATTTTTCTAATGCACAGCATCCCGTCCTTCAAACCCAACAGAGTACTGACACCCATTAATCAATGGCCAGGGCTTCAGAGGCCATTTAATGGATCACACACTGCAGAGATCGAGCCACAGACAGGCAGAGGTGGGGAGGCCTCTCTGAGCACAAAGTGCACTGTCATGCTAATCATCAGTCCCTGCATCACTGAAGCCTTTCATGAGGAATGTGCTGGGAGGTAAAGGCGAAATTGGGAGGCATTATTTACCATCACAGACGTGTGTGTGCGCGTATGTGCATAGTGTTTTCTGTATTGCAGATTTTTTAATTAAATGTGAACAAATCATTTGAGGGGAAAATTGAGTATTTCTGTAATGAGATGTTTTGCAGCTCCCCATTTATATTTTTCATTAGACGTGATGCTGCAGCAAAGATTACAGTTGCATTTAATGCCAGCTGCTCAAATGTTCAGATATAATACATGAAGACCGGGGTTAGGGAGTAACGGATTATCTTTAACAAGATTACAATAATCTGGTTATAAGAAATGTTAAATGTAATCCATTAATTTGGATTAAAAAAGAAGAATGCCTCTCTAACTTTGCTTTATTCTGAATTATAGATTTATTGTAAAATCATGAGAAAACTGTGTAATTACACACCATTTTCGAAAGGTTCTTAATTGTTCATTGGTGTCTGTGAATATGAAGATGTCTGTTAATAATAGATTACATGTTTGAATACATTTTTAAGAGTCAAATGCAGTAAGCGTTGACTTTCAGTCTACATCTGATCTAATTCTGATGCATCTGATCAAAAAAAAAAAAAAACCACAACATTTTGACGATAAAAAAGTTTTCTGTCTGACTGTCATATATATTTAATGCGCCACATACCGTGTTATGTTTCAGCATTACTGCAGCTATCTTGTCTACACGCACTGCTTCCTTCATTTTCTTTCCTTTCCTCGATGAGACTCTGCTGTACAGTATCTCAGAATGTTTAATTAAAATACAGCATTTTACATAAAAATTATTGCTGAAAAGACTTTGATTTACATTTGTGCTTGCGGTGCAGAGATGCAGAAATTCCTCTGCATTGAGAGTGAAGAAAAAAAAAAAGGGAGAGACGGTGCCGCGTTGTTAAAAAGCCTGATATTTTTGTGTCTCTCCTCACAGTTTCGGCTTAGTGCTGCATGTGCTTCACCATAAAGAGGGTAGTTTTCCATTGATGAGCCGGCACAGGCAGCTTCAGCACCAGCAGCAGCAAATCACTACTCTGTTAAAAGGCCCTGATGCGTAGCAAACTCTCCTGCCAAGCCTCCTCGCTCCAAATCTGCCTGCTTGCAGACCCCCTGTAATTGGAGGCATTAAACTTGCTTTGGACAGGATGGCAAATGAGAGCTTTGAGCTTGGAAGAGAACTGGCTGGTGCATTCAGAAGGGGTACACAAGTAGATGCAGCTAAATCTGACAAATCACTGCCAATCCAGCAGATCTCTCTGTGTGTCAGTGTGTATAGTTATGCGTTTGAAAATGCATGTGTGTAGTGCGCCTATGTGTTCTGTTTTTTTTGACGTGTGTCCTGTCTTGGCTGCATGATTATGTACATCCAGTATAACGGCCGAGCTGCTGTTAATCTTGCAGTAATCGCGAGGATCACTCTGGCAATGTAGGGATTTGACGTTGAACCGCAGACTGCCGGTCACTGACGAGCGACCGGCAGCCATGAAATAAAAACTGTCTGTCATCCTGCCATCACTTCCTCAGTTTTCTCTCCACCAGGCGTGCTCATTAAAACGTCCGTGAGAAACTGTCGCAACTGATTTCTCATCACTTAATGGCCTGTAATACGATAATGAGATATTTTCCTTTAGGTTTGCTGCCATTTTGCATCATCTTTAAGATGCAGCAGTGTAAAAATATTAGATTCCAGCACAGCTGAGATGGAGGGTTGTGAATGTTTTCACGGGTGAGTGGTAAGCCAGAGTGGCCCTGCGATGCTGGAAACGCTTCAAATGTTTCCTGGTAAACAGGATGCAAAATCTCACTTTTGACTTTGTGTCAGATCTCAGATTGGATGGAAGCAAACACGTTTGAAATGGGCTCGTGTTTTAGAGCTTGATTAAAAGCTGGACACACTTCAAAGTTAAAACACACAGCTCTTTACTAGAACACTTCCTCGTCAGCAGGCTTGTATGTACATTGTCCTTCAAGGTCGAGCATTCGTTCTTTCAACGGAAATAGCAGCTATAACACCACAAAGCATTTATCTGCTATCTAGCTTTGACACACATGATAAATGCCACGCTTTGTGGAATTACCCTCAGCGTCTGCATGGGCCTGTATGACACATTTAGATCTGTGTGCCTTTTGCGGTGACCTGGCATGTGTGTACATCCTAGGAGAGCAGCAGAGATGATTAAAGAACATGCAGAAAACACGACACCACCTCCCTATGGTGGCTGATCATGCAGCTGCTGTCTGAGCAGCGAGTCAGAAACGGGGTAAGTATGGCCCACCATCCCCTCCTCTCAGTCAGTAAAAACACAAGGTGACAGCTTCACTCATCTGCACTGGTATGGAGAGTTTGTGTCCTGGCTGACAGATTAAAGCCAAACAACACTGACATTTGGTGTGAAGCCAGATTAACTTTGCCTCCCTGAAGCCTCTCCAGCAGCAACAGAGACTGAAATCCCTCAGAATAGTCCTGTGGTCTCGCTAATTGGCGAGCGGCGTGGACCGGCCTTTGATTAACCTTAAATCTTAATGAGTCCATCCGAAGCTGCTGTGATATTCCGACTGAGGAGGTGAAACACACTTGCTATTCCCTCTTTTCATCCCTCAGCCGGATAAGAGACCTGGAACTTCAGCCTGGTGAACCCGGCGCAAAATCAAAGAGAATACCAGAGATCAGTTTAATAATTTATTTGCATATGATTATCGTAAAAATACTGAAAGAGAAATGCTTATTTTTGTTCTAGTTTTCTGGCAATTTTTTTTTTTTTTTTTTTTTTACAATCTAATACACCTTTAATTGCACAGGAGAAAGTCTGCCCTAACAGACACACATTTTCTGCTTTCATTGTGACATATAGTTTCAGATATGTAATGACCATTAAACTGTAATTTCTCCATTTGTTTGCTCCTCAACAATAAACAAACAAGCATATAAACGAGGGTCGTAGAGAGGCCAAAATCAGGTCAGAGAGTTGTAATTGCTGAGCTGACTGGTCTAATAGAAATATAGTATTATATACAGGCAGTTGTTTTTAGATAGGAACTGCGCTGACAGCTGGCGTGCTGAAGAAAACACATGTCAAGGAGAAATGAACCAATGAGTGATTTGTTCTACATCAACGTTTGTAGGTCAGGTCAATATTAAGGTCACGAAGCTATCATGTGGATAGTGACCTTTTTAATTCCAACTGATCTGCAACACATTTGCCAAAGAAAAATATACAACACAGCACTATCACGGGCGCTCGTCAGTTGAGAATATTCTGTCTGAGCGGAACATTTCCTCCTCGTTTGCACTCATTCATATCTGTCTGGTTTGTTAATGAAAAAACAAAAACAAGCATTGTAATAAAAAAGTTAAGCCCCGGTACTAAAAAAAACCACCTCTTTGCACTCATAGATAATAACTTAGCATTCAAAACAATGCGTATATGAATCAAATAAGGTTAAGAAAAACATGGACGTTAAAGTCCATACAGCGAAAATGCCACCAAAGCAAACAGTTAATGTGGAACTTATTTGTACTTTTTCTCATGGACAAGTTTCCACTTTGGCATGCACATGACGTGTCCCGCACAGTGTCAGTTACATCTCTCCTCTGACAGAGAGAGACGGTGTGAAGACTCGGATGCTTTGTACAGATTTGTAACACGTATATATCTCCCAGTACATGTGGAAGACGGTATTTAAAGAGGAAGCAGATGAAAAGTGTGTTGGTTTTTTTTTTTCTCGTTTCCAAAAGAAAAACGAAAAAATAAAAGAGCAAAATAAAATAACAGAGTTGGTTGGGTTTAAAAAAAAAAAAAAGAGCAATTGGATTGAAGGTCTACAGATGTCTACAGAAGAGTTCGTTTTAAGCAAATGCTTGCTTTATCTTGGCACGGTTGTATCATCTAGACACTGAATCCTCTCTCGAGGTCCTCGTGAAGAAGGTGAAGAGAAGGAAAGACTGATTCCCAACCAACTGAAAACACATGCAGACATGCAAACACAACCTGAGAGGGGGGGCAATAGGAAGTTTGGCTTTATGTCACAAATCCACAAGTGTCAAGTAATGAACACACACACTGCAATGGAAAGTTCTCTTTAAACGGACATTAAATCTCCAGGCGGAAAGAAATCTCCAAAACGGTCCTCTTTCTCCTTAAGTAGCCGGAGCATCCTTCTTTTATTTTCTTCTTTTTCTTATTTTACATCAGGCTCTCTTCGGGTCAGAGTTTCTAGGTAGTTTTTATTCATTCTGTATCCTCCACTTTGCAGCAGCTCACACTCTGATGGGGAGAGTTTGACTCATCTGTTGCCGAACGATTTCCTGACTGCTGTCCGGACTCTTCCTGTTGTGTCCCGGCAGCGTCCCTCCGAGCCGCAGCAGGTCCCTGCCAACACAAAGCCACACAGGTCAGAAGCGGGTTCGCAGCCACTTTAAACAAAAGATACAGCTCATTATTACTCCACTAAGTGCTTTCATTGCAGGTGGATAAAGGTCTAATCCATCTTAGTGTCGGTGTAGCTAAATTCTGCATCTATATGCACCTAAGACCATGTGGTTAGAAACAATAAGAATACAGAACCCAGGGAATATGCCCAAATGTGCTGATCTAGAGCTTCATCTGCGATAAGTCCAACTCAAATGCCACGCCAAATCTATTCATCACATTTCCAGTTTTAATAAAAGTTCAATAGATTTCTCAGCTATCTGGGAAAGAGCACTGCAGCCTCCGAGTGTCCTTTGTTCCTCAGCCAGTGTCCTTGTTTTTAAGGCCCTTCTCGTGGCTGAAGATACTCTCCAGATAGCGCTGCATCTCATATCCTCTCTCTTCCTCCGCTATCTGCCCCGACATCGCTGAGCAGCCAATGGCAGGTGAGCAGGAGCGAGCGTTCAGCGCCCCAGACGCACACGCAAACACAGGAGACGCTCTCTAAATCATGCTCTGACAACATGATCCTTTCTCTCTCCTCCCCTTCCGTCTATCTCTCTCGATGTTGCATACAGATGAGGCCATAAATTAATCATTGGCATGTCATCTGCACACAGCGACACGTAGCATAACATGCGCACACACACAAGCATCACACACACACACACACACACACACACATATCCCTTTCTCATTCGCCCATCACAGCATTGGGCGCGCCCTCCCCTGATGCATTAAAAAGCTCATTAGCAACCTAATTAAACACATTCCTCTCTTTTAGCTTCTCCTCAATCTCCCTTATTACTCACACTTCATCACCTCCTGCTTTTCCACATCAGCAGCTCTGGCTGCTGTCTGTCCTATCACCTACATTCCAGCATCCAGCCAAGTATAGGGGGAATTAAACCGAGGTCAGCCATTACATTTCCACACACAATTAGCTTCACTGAGCCAAAATCCTGGCATTGGAATCGCCCTTGGGGCTCGGTGTTAGTGTGAAACTGCGAGCCAAGGAGCTGGCACAAGACCTGGATACTGTATGTATGAATTCTGCCTTTTGTGCCTGTCGGAAACAGGAGACTATCACGCAGTCAGAGCCACAGAGTTGAGGATGTGCGCTTGATTCATTATACATCACTACAGAGCTGAGGATCTACACCGGCACTAATCATACTGTTGACTGGATGCCAGGCTAACAAAATTCAGAACAAACACGTCAGTAAAAATGGCTAGACAACACTTGGAGTCACTGCACTCAAAACAAAGTTGAAAAACAACTCGTCAACGTGAGGACAGCTACCTATGAATAAGTCAACTTCTACACTTCCAAAGGAAGTGTCGGAGGAAAAGAGGCAGATGTCTGTCTGGCAGCAAAAACCCTTCAGCTCAAAGACAAATCATCCCAAATCAACCGAAAGCATAAAACAAACCAAACCCAACAAGCATGAACCTTGTTGTGCCTCTCTTTAGGCTAGCAATATTTTTTTTTCCTTCTGTGACATCTTATTCCAACAACCCAGAGGCACAGCACTGCTTGTCTCTGCACCAGGAGGAGTCTTCATCCTGCACTTCACAGCCATCACATACAATACAGGAGAAAATTTCACACAAGGTGAAAGAGGGAATTGCATCACCCCTTTTTTTTTTTTGTGTTACCGCTATTCTGCCGTTATTGTAGAAAAACCCTCAAAAGTGTTTTGTGCTTATATGGAAAACCCTGAAGAATAATGCATATATTTTCAACAAAGGTTGGCTACAGTAGCTGCCAAGTCAGCCAACAGCACAACAAAGCTACAACAACACAGCCACTTCATGATGAAAGTTCCTGCAAATGTGTTATCAAATGTTAGAACATTTCTCCTATGAGCTCCTACATTTACTGTAAACTCTTCACAATCATCCTTCTATACATAGTCTCTAAACACAGAGATTTTTTTTGTGCCGCAGCTACTTAGAAAGTAAATTCAGCAGGTTTGTCTGAAAAGTTGCTAAATCTCTCAACAAACTTGCCAAGGTGGCAACAGTGAAGTGCTTTCCTAAAAAGAAGTGCGATGTAACACATTTTCAAAAGCAAACACTTTCAAATCCACCTTGAAACTTCTCCCCATTCACTTCAATGTAAGACAGGCACTTTCAGAACAGTGTCTTTAATTAAAGGCTTCCTCTGTTCCTGGAGATGGACTCACCCTGAGTAGGTGCTGGTCACCACCTTGAGGCTGGCGGCGTTGCGGAGCAACTTGTCCAGGGTGCTGACGATGCGTGAGAACTTGGGCCTCAGGTTTCTCTCCTTCATCCAGCACTCGAGCATCAGCTGGTGCAGCACCATGGGACAGTCCATGGGCGGGGGCAGCCTGTAGTCCTGTTCTACTGCCGTCATCACCTGAGGGAAGGAAATGTTTAGACTTAATGTGTAGGATTCAGTGGCATTTAGCGACGTAGTTGCGAGTTGCAAGCCTCTTGTTTCACACACTCCTTCCTAGCGTAAAGGAGACAGTATGGAGGCCACGAAATGTGCAGAAAATGTGAAAGGCCATATCTATTGCCACTGTTTAGGTGTCAATTCTGGGCTACGGTAGAAATCTGGTGGTTCAACATGGCCGACACGATGTCGGTAGATATGTAAGGTTTATTCCAAGGCAACAAAAATATAACAGTTTTTATTTTCAGGTGATTATAATCTAATGAAAGCATCGTCATGCATATTACATTCCATTTCTGCCATATTCTGTAAACGGAGCTCCCTAAATCTGACACACTGGACCTTTAAGGCATCACTAAAGTAATTACAGTTTATCCTCTGGGGACCTTGAGTATCTGTAGCTAATTTCACAGCAATTTCAAGCTATTTTACTTCAAATCACAAATATGAACCTTGTGAGGGCTCAAGATGAAATGTCAGTGGATCACCAGTCTTTACAATTATCCACTGGGGACCACGAATATCTGTATGACATTGTACAGCAAACCAATCCAATAACTGTAAAGATACACAGAGCTGCTGTTACCGTGTCTAAAAACTACACATTTGAAAGATCATTAAATTACCACATTTTTAAATTATCACATTTACTGAGCAAAATATCGACCCAGAAAATCTTGTACACAAGGACTTAATCGAACTCCATGTGGTGCTTTGACAAAATGTTAACCTGTGGCTGTGACTCATTTGTATTATGCTCACTGTGTTTGGCCTTTGTTAGTGCGGTGTAAGAATACAGTTAGTGTATTACGTTCTACATTAGAGTTTCTCGGCTCATGCTGTCACACATTCTAATCTTCCTTTCACTATTTTTTTTTTTTACAAAACTATAAAAACAATCTTCTCAAGGACTCTCCAAAGTTGTCACTTCAAAACTGGCATGATTGATAGGAGAGACAATAAGTGGAGGATGAAAACGTTTGCTCATTGATTTGATTTCGCCTAGCAACTGCATTTCCCTCCATAAACTCTGTATGGGTTTTAACTCCCCACAACAATAAAAAATTGCCATTTGGGAACAATAAAACATTTCTGCTGCACTCCTCTTCTCCTGCTGCTTGTCCTTTGATTTTTATGTCGTGCTTCTAGCCGGCGAGCACCTCTGTTTATATCTCGTATTTGTTGACTCTGTTGCTTATTGAGCGATGACTGTGGCACAAACGCTATTGGGAACAATAGAGGACCTCTACTTTGATGCTTTCATTATTGCATGTGGGTTTTGTTATGAAAGTTATACATACATTACTGGCATCTTTCATTCCGACTCCAAACCCCGTTTTTTTTTTTTTTTTTTTTGCTTTATTGCTATCAGCGTTACAACTCTCTTTTTGAAGCACAATACAGAGCAGATATTCCTTGGAGAATAAACTGGAGGTGTACACATTACTTCAGTACTTTGTTCAGGGAGGAGGAACCAAGAGATTTCTTTTTCTTTGCTGCGAGCTCACCGCTGTAGTTACGATGTCTGTGCAGTCCAGATAGCCTACAGGTAACAACGCTTGTAAAAAAAAAAAAAAAGCCTTTTCCTGAGTATGTCTTTGTGTGTGTGTGTGTGAGAGGCTTTGCAGTATGGATTTGAGGGTGGGCAGGCTAGGGCTGTAAATAAGGTGGTAAAAACTAGAACACAGGCACACAGCTGCACCAGCATCTGCAATGAGGAGATAAAGACAGCAGAACAGGCCCAGGTCCAACATGTCACGCTGGAAATCAAAGCGCCAATAGCTCAGAGAAACTCTCAGCCGGCCCTAAACTTAGACATAAAACTCCATGCATGTGCATTTGGTCTATGGATGTGTTTTTGTAACATGAGACTGTCGAGCCAACTCACATCCTGGTTGCTCATGTCCCAGTATGGCCTCTCTCCGTAGGACACCACCTCCCACATGACGATACCGTAACTCCAGACATCACTTGCAGAGGTAAACTTTCTGAAGGCGATGGCCTCTGGCGCCGTCCACCGGATGGGAATCTTTCCTCCCTGTTTACACACACACACACACACACACACAGAAGGGGATGGCATTAACACCCTGGGAGACACTTCAGTCCTATAACAACACACATATGCAGAAGCTAATGCAAATTTCACAGACGGTCTCACACGCTAACGCAAATATTGGCACACATGAACGGTCGCACATGCGTCCATATGCACACGTGAAACAAGTGATGGGGATCAAATTAACAAGCTCAATTAAACATGCACAGAGTGTACAAACACACACACACACACACACACACACACACACACACACACGATACTGACCAGGGAGCTTGTGTAAGTGGGGTCAGCGGACGTGTCATCCAGAAAGCGTGACAGGCCAAAGTCAGAGACCTTGCAGACCAAGTTGCTGTTGACCAGGATATTCCGGGCAGCGAGGTCTCGGTGGACGTAGTTCATGTCAGATAGGTACTTCATCCCTGCAGCGATGCCACGCAACATCCCGACCAGCTGCGTCATCGTGAAGCGCCCGTCGTTCAGCTACAAAAACAAAGTCAGAGATGGGAGTGGGAGGAAAGGGAGGACGAGAGGGAGGGAGGATGAGGCGGTTAATTGAACAAGCAGGAAAACCAAAGAGAAAAATAGAAAGTGTTGAAACAGACGATAAGGAAGAGAAGAGGAGATAAGGAGAAAGAGAAAGCACCAGAGACAGCCAATCAGTCACTGAGGCCACGTAAACATGACATCTGTCATAATGCTTCACGGCGGCTCCTGACAGTCACTGACAGCTGACCTTTTCCTGCGTGCTGTCCAATTAGCTGATTAATTAGACTCTTTACTGTCGTACTGAACCCATTAAGGCTCAATATTGATTCCACACCGAAAACAAAAATGGGAGCTGCGACGCTGAAATCAAAACCAGACAACTGCTGATATTTTCCAACGGACACAAACTAGTTGCAGGTACAGGCAGTGCACGCTCGTTAACACAAAGCTTTGTTTGCGTTTTGTTTGCTCGTCAACATTAAAGCAAAATGTACCCGTCAACTGAATTAGAATAGCATGTTGCTCAAAGCCTATTTTCCCCATTTGAAAGTCCTTGTTTTGCAGATTTTTTGCCCTTTCATGTTAACATTTGAGAGGCATGAAACAAATCTGAGATTATGGCTCTCAGGGTTTAATTTACAATTCTCCACGTCCCCAAAGCGTGACGCAGCGGGATAAACTCGAGATTGTAATCAATCAGCACTCCAACCTGTGAAGGCTCAAGAGACCTCACGTGTATGAGTTGACACTAATCGATGGTATGTCAATACACAATTAACTGATATGAAAAAAAACAAAACAAATGAATGTTCTGAAACTACGCTGTGAGATTTTTCTGTGAGATGAGCTGAATATTTCATAGAAGCAGAATTTAGAGGGAGAAAAAAAAAACCCATTTTCGACATAATCAATCCCTTCTTTGACTCCACAGTGAGAAAGCAAAGAACACAAGACGTGACATGACAAAACCATAAACATTCTGCTTTGTAGTCTGCACACTCCAATGAAGTCTGACAGCAAAACAAGCCAGGATGGATGGATGTGTAAACAGCCCTGATTCATAGCAGGCTTTCATAGGCACGGTGGCGCGTACGCATGAGTGTGTGTATGTGTGTGTGTGTGTGTGTGTTATTTCTGTTTATCTGTAATGCTTCTACATGTGCATATGTTATGTGTGTGTGTGTGTGTGTGTGTGTGTGTGTGTGTCTCCGGGGAGTTGGAGTATGAACTCTCATGAGACACACATGGACAGTTGCAGTGCATGTGAGTTAACTCTATAGTGTCCTCGTTAGAGCAGAACTCAGAGTTCCTCTGAGTCACAGGCGGTGTGACACCGGCGGCGGGAGAGCGGGGGTGAGGACAGCAGCACAGGCCGTGGAGAGCTTTTTTGTGTTATTTATCGGACAGCTGACTGAGAGGAGTGGGTGAGAAGGAGGGAAGTGGCTCAGGCTGGACTCTCAGATGTAGGGCTGCAGCTAATGATTGTTTTTCATTATCGATCAGTCCATTTACTTCTTTTTTTTTTAAATTATAAATAATTGTCTGGTCTATAAAATGTCAGAAAAATAGTGAGTAGTATCCATTACAATGTCCAAGAGCCCATGGTGATGCTTCCAACAGAGAATTAATTGGCAATTATATGATAATTGATTTATCATTTAAGTCACTTTTCAGCTTTTCAGATGTGATGATTTACCACTTATGATAATAAAAGTGTCAGTGGGAGAAAACAAGTAATTTCAAGATGCCACCTCGGGCTCTTGCAGCCTGTGATGAGAATATTTCTGACATCTCATAAACAAAATGATGAACTAATTATTGGGGAAAATAACTGGCAGATTAATCGATTGCTCAATTCAATTCAAAACCTTTATTTAAGCCTCGGGAACAATCGTTAGTTGTAGCTATTTCAAATCGCTTGCTTTGTCTGAGCGACAATAAAACCACCGCCATGTACCGCCATGTTTCTACAGTAGCTCTAGATAGGGACTATCGCTGCCACCATATCCCCTTAACGCTAAGAAGGAGAGGGTGAAACAAGGGGGGTCCAACTTGCAACTAAACCACTAGATGCCAAAATTTACACACTGGTCCTTTAAATGATTATTAATCGTTTACCAAAATTGTTGTCGATTCTTTTCAATACTCTTTTGGTAGATCGAAATATGTGTCTGCGGTATAGTTGCTGGTTGCAACTCCCTCGCCTCACCCTCTCCTTACTAGTGTAAGGGAGAAGCTATGGTGGACACGAAACACATAAAACAGATGAAAGGTGTGGAAAAACGTGAAACACATGAAACCTGAAAAACTATCTAGCATATCTTGAATATTCTTTAATTATATATTCAATAACTCTTTTTGCAACATTCTTGTTAGGCTGCATATTTAGACAACATTAAACGTGAGAAATTATAAATATAATAAATTTCATAAATGTTTGTATTTCTCAAATTAGGATATTGAAAAAAGCACCCATTACAAGATCCACTGAGAAATGTACTTATTGTAAATTATAGGGGTAATTATTATTATTATGAAATGTACTGATGATTATTTTCCAATTAATCGATTAACCATTCAGTCTAAAAAAATGTCATTTTTTAAATTTAAAATTTGTAGCACCAAGTATTGACAACTGTCAAGAATCAATTCAGAATTTTGCCATACTTTTGGTATTTTCTTTAAGCAAATGTCTCATAAAATCATCTTGTATCTAGTATAGGTACAAGAATCTGAGTCAAATGGTTGTGGAGAATAAAATGAAATATTGTAGCAAGCAGTGCGGGATGAGAGCCAGCTTCCAGAGATGTCAACCGTTTAATGACATTCAACAAAACAAGAACTCAAAAACTCTATATATTACAGGCGTCTGTGTTTATATATGTTAACAGTTACTTCAGTAATATGTGAATATATTTCTGTTTATTGTTCATTAGGCCTAAAACTGACACGTTGACTGTGATGGTGCCGTTATTTTTTCTTTCTAAAAACACTAATCACAGCCAAAATCAAATTAGTTATCGTGTTGCCACCCAAAGCAATGGTCTTCCTGGGTGAGGTCGCAAACACCAATATGATTATTCCGGGGTGTTCCGACTCCACTGCTCTATGCAAACAATCACTTGCATATTGCTTAGGGATAAACTGCTTTCGGAGCCGGGAGCAAAGCATCGATTCACCAGAAGCATTAAGTAACCTCATCCAGCCTAACAGTTACAGTAAGTAGACTTCTTCACAGTGCAGCCATGCAAGAAAACACATTTTGTTGAATGTAAATGACATTTAATGGCCCCCACGCAGCTGGAAATGTGCTGTGTGACACCTCATTTCTCATCCTGCCTTTGTTCAGCATTTTGTGTAGGTGGTGGTGGTCTGAACCGAAAACTCTGATCAGTAATGTATTCCGCTGTCGTACAAAGAGTCTCTAATACACTGAAGCAAACCTATCCAAAGGTCTGCTGTGTGACAGTTTTCCGCCAGGAGTTTGAGCATTGGAAAGCCTGTCAGCATCAGTCAGTCACGTCAAGCAGAGACACTATGCCTGTCTCCAGGCGTTATATTGCACATTTAATCTCTATCACTCAGCAAGCTAGCGCCTCGGGGTGTTTTACAGAGAGTAAAACATTCCGATAACCCAGAGGTGTCGTGAATGACTGTCTGCGTGTGTGTGTTCCTCTCAGCTTTGATACAAACAGAAAGTAATCTTCTCTGTCAGAGGTGTTGCGGCATGCACCTCCCGCCAAGCTTACCCTGAGAAAGGAATCGAGCGCACCGTTCTCCATGAATTCGGTGATGATGAGGACGGGGCAGCTCCGCGTCAGTACGCCCTCCAGCCGGATCACGTTGGGGTGGTCAAACTGGCCCATGATCGACGCCTCGGCTAGGAAGTCCCGCCTCTGGCGCTCGGTGTAGCCGGCTTTCAGCGTCTTAATTGCCACGACCATCTCCCTGCGACCGGCCTGCTTGAGACGCCCGCGGCACACCTCGCCGAATTCCCCTGGATTGAGAGAAGGAGGTGGGGGTAAGGGAGGAGGGGGTGAGGGTGATGGGGGAGAGGGGTTGAGTGACCAGAGGAAAGAAGAAGGGGGGGGGGGGGGATTGGGGAAAGTGCAGGGAGAGGGAGCGTTACTGGTCGGATTCAGGAGTGAAGGAGCTGATTTGAAAGAGTTGAGGGTCGGCTTCAACTGCGGGAGAGGATTCGAGAAGAGAAGAGGAAAGGACGGGAGGTCAGGGGTCAAAGATGTTGGGGAGAGAGGGGGTGACCGGTATCGATCGAGAGTGCAACCTGGGAGCGGTGAAGGGGGACGGAGGACGGGCGAGGGTCTTTGGGGTTTTGCATTTGGTGCCTGAGTCCGAGTGTTTACAAGGGGAAGAAGAAGAGAAAGAAAGAAAAGACAGAGGGGGGAAGGTTGAACGAGCAGGAGCAGACTGTCATTTGAGGTGAAGTTAGGACACAACATGCCGCTTGAGAGAGAGAGAAAAAAAAACAGGCTAGAGGGGGACGAGCTACAGAGAAGATTTTCACTTCAATCCTTCCCACCCGCAGCTCTTATGCACACTCTGAATCCTAACCCTTTTCTCCCAGAGAGGACTCTCTTACAGAACAGACCTCGGGGCTTGATGGCACACTCCTGTTCAAATGAATGATTAATAAACCTGAATTATTTTTCTGTCCCCTTGGACAAAAACAACAGCGTTCTTTACCTGCACCGATGACTTCTTCTATTTTCACGCAGGAGATGTCTATCTCTTTGGCAAACTCGTGGACGGCGTCGTTGGGGTCCTCGTAGGTGAACGGGTCGATGTACACTTTGACTCCTGGAGAAACTGAGAGGCAGAAGTCACAGAGACGTTAGATGTGGTTAATAATACATGCTATTATACCGATATATATCATAATATAATGTAACACTGGTTACGCTTAGCGTTAACTATAAACTCAAAAGCTTCTTCTGCGTAAGGTGAATACTTTAATGTCTGTCTCAACCGAAGGACAACTGAAGACTGACCAACAATGTGATACATCACGTCAAGATTTAACTTCATATCACTCGGCCAATATTAACAATCACACATTACAGGCAAGGTGTACCATAAAATATAGTTCCTGCTCTGAATTATGGAATAGAATACAAATACTAATTATTAATTAAATTATACTAATTCTCTCACTAAACCTGAGCAAAATAAGGTGATCTATTAAATAAATCTTCACAAAAATAAATCTCATCTTACAATATCAAATGTATGACTGAATGAGTTTGACATTTTGAAATGTAGTCACCTTTAGCGGTCTGCTGAGTTATTAGTCTTTATAATAAATATGAAGCTACATTTGGGAGATGGTTAGCTTAGCATAAAGACAGGAAGCATCTAGTCCAAAATAACACTATTTATCTAATATGTTATTATATTATTATTTATTTATTATTATATTTCATGTAAAGACGATGATTGACGGTTTTATTGGGGGTTATGTGCTCGACTTTTTCACGGCTGCAGTTACTTCCTGGAATCTTTGCTGGTTGACTGACAACCTCACACTGATGACAAGACTACAGGAAGTTACTGCACCTGGCACTTTGTTTGTCTTCAATCAATCTGTCAGACTTTATTTGTATCGCAATTTTCATTCAAACAAGATATAACAAAAAAAAAAGCCTCACACAATAAAACAGACGCCCCCACAACAACTCCCACCCCCCTTTGTAAACAGCATAAATTGAGGAAACGCTATTTTATCATTTTACTGTGAGGAAACAACAGAGGCAGGTTGAAAAAAACAAAACAAAATAAATACAATAATGATAGAAACACATAAAAATGTATAAACAGATTATAATGTATAATATACATCAATTATTGAATGAATTTAACAATTAAATTATTTGAATCAATAAATATAGTTCAAGTAAAAGCTAGATGATAAAGACAGGTCTTAAATATGAATATTCTCTGCTGCCCTCAGGTCTTTTTGGAGGCTGATCATATGTGGACATTGACTATCATAATAAAAGGACAAATTAAAACTAAAATTAAACAAATAAGATGAGATCTAACGTGTTCATTTATGAGCATTGATGTTTTTAGGGAGCGCTAGACAAGCTGTTCCCAGTGCAACGCTAAACTAACCGTCTTGTGGGGTTAGCTTCATGAGAGACAGACAGGAGAGTTGTAATTCTGTTCTGATAAAAATTAACTTTTAGTCTAATTTGTCTTATATAAAGACAATTTTTCATCCGTGCCTCAGTCTTAAAAATAAGAAAATATGCAATAAAACAATCTAACATCTTATAAAGTTCACTTATAAATGGTGAGTATAGTGCCAAACATCAGGCAGACAACATGTTCTTCTTCTGTGCAGACACTGTAATGGTTTCCTCAGTCAGGTGATTGGATAATTGATTGAATCAGTTGGTTAACTGTACAGGCATGACTCAATGACCACAGAGGAGACAGTTTCCAACCTGAACACATAAACTTACTGTATTGCTGCAGTTTCTCAGTGTACTCCAGCTCCGAGCCGCTGCGCTGCTTCCTGTAAACAAGCCGCACATAAACAAAGTCACATTCAGATAATCAGTCGTGACCCTCTCCAGGTACAGCGAATGAACCTCATACAGTATCTCACTCGTCTATCAGATGAGACCAAAGACTGCCAAGGAAGAAATTCACAGAGGATGTCTGTTTTTTTCTCTCTCTCTTCAAGAGATCTTTTTTGAAGCTAAAGAGTAAGTATATACCATTTGAAAGCGTGTTAAAATTTAATGAGCCTCTTTGTTCAGAGTCTAGCTTAACAAAATGAAGCATGTAGTTCAGGCTTTTAGTAATAAAAACCTAACACTTACTTAAGGCAGACAACTGCGATAACCACCAAGGCAACTATGACCACTAGACCCGCGGAGGCCGAGCCTATGATGAGAGGCAGCTGGTCCTGCACCGACTTCTGAGGGTCACCTAGGCGAAATAACACACATAGACACAAATGAGTAAATAACACCAGAAACTCTATTTGAGGGATTAAAGGATGGCCAATAGTGATGGCCATAAAATTACTAAGCTTGAGCCCTCATTTAGAAAACCATCATCAAGAACAGACTAAGCAGTAAAGAGGTTGTGCTTACTGTGAAGACTGGTGCTAAAGTCCATGGGGTTGCTGTAGCGTCCATATCCGGCGACAGTGCGAGCTCTGACCTGCACCACGTAGGAGGTTGCGGCCCTCAGTCCCTCCACCTTGGCTGAGCTGTGCTGGGATGTTACTGTGTGGGACATCGCCTGGCCCTAAAGTCAAACAAGGGACCATTAAAGCAGCAGTCTCATGTGTTTCCTGGTGATGTTTAGTTGACGAATTCATTAAAGTACGATATTTATCTTACAAATTAAAAGTTGAATTCATGAGCAATAAAGGTTTTACTTAGATATATTGCTACTACAGCTTTTCTCAGTCTAGTATGACCAAGCAGCAACCTCTGTGGCTGTGAAGTGAAGCCAATGCAGAAGTGCCAAAAACTGCAGTTCCTCGAACTGCCACTTGAGGCTGGCTACAGAACGAGTCTCCATAAGCCCCCATATTAAAATGTCCAACTTCACAGCAGAAATAAACATGTTTACAGTCTGGTACAAAAAACTGTTTTGGTCTCTTTAGTTAATTTCCCTGTTAATGCCAACTGTACTGAGTCTGAATTTTTATATAACTCAAACGTGCAAATTATATTAAGGCTTAAAGTTATGCATAATTTACAGCATGGCTGCTTTGAGCACCAAGGCTTCATTCAGCCTGCCTCAGGTCCACACACGATCCAAGTCTTTACCCATTTTTAGATTAACTGATAGTCAGCAGAGGTAGGACTGCCAGGATGACGAGGGCCAGAGCCACCACACTGAGCTTTACAACAGCTCTTCAGAAACCTGTGGGTGACATCACGGATACGACGTCCATGTTTTATACTGTTTTTGGGTATAATCTATAGTTTGTGGTGGCTAATGTTAACTACTGTTGGCTAAATTGATGACTTACTGATCTAGAACTAATAGCGTAAGTTTGCAGATTTTGCTGCTATTTTCTTCTTGGGCTCTTGTTACAGTTCATTTTACCATTATCCTATGGTTGTGGCCACAGTGGTTGCTGTTTAACAAAGCCGTCAAAGTTAAGAGAGACTATGGCTCTGGTCGAAGTGTTTTTTTTACTTAGGATGTACTAACTGAGTGAAACGACCTGAAAGTATTTATGTGGCAGCCATAACAAGAGCTGTTTGAATTCTCTAAATGTTAAGGAAAGGAGATTCAGTGCTTCCTTTTTTATCTCCTTTAGCATAGGATACACTAGACCATTCCTCCGAGAGGAAAGGCGATAATGTCATCCCACAATTCCTTGCAGCAACAACAAAAAAAGCAACGCAATTTATTAAAAAAATGTGATTATGGACAGTAATGTTGACGTGATAAAAAACTTTCTTTGATCATGAAGCATGATGTTACTCTGCAGCTCTGTGGTTTATCAGTGCAGACTGGAGTCTGTTAACAGTGACAAACAGGCAGATCTGCGTTATATACACTCGTCTCCTCAATGAAACCTGGTCTGTATCTTCACTGAGCTATTATAAACGCTGATGAACGGTTCATGGGTCGTTCCTCTTCATCTCCTGCAGTTCTCTGCAGTAGTTCTGCGTTGCTGACTGTGGAGCAGTTTTGACATACGGCATGGTGGTGTTCAAAATTAGCTGTTTGCTGTGGTGCAAAACCTTCTTAAATTGTTGCAAAACGTTGTTAATAACTAGATAGACTTTAATTTAGCCTGGCTATAAAACATGAATATCACACACCATTTAGTGTGATGTCGATGCCTTCTCTAACTGCGTCCCTGCAGATCATCATGTAGGTTACTGTTTCTTATTAAGCATTTTCCTTCATTTTCCATAACTGGTAATATGCTTATATACAAGTAGAAAGGAGAGTGAGCGTGAGTGACCATTCTCAGTGTGACAAACACTGCATTTCACTTGCGACAGGTGGTCAATTTTCCTATTTTATTTCAATTCTGACCTTGATAAAGTCATATTTTTTACTGGGTTGTCCAGTGTCCAGGTTGTTTATGTATCCTGCATGAAACAACACAGTAAGAACGCACATGGAGAAGTATCTAAGATGTGTTTTTTGTAGCCCATCTTCTGAACATTGTGGTTTCACCACAGACATGTCAATAACATCCGCCATTGCATTATCACATCAACAACAATCTCTTATGAATTCTCCTTCACATCTTTCCTTGACTTCAGGATGTTTCACATCAAGGTCAAGGAAAAGTGTTTAGGAAAGGACAAAGGAGGTCATTTTATTATTATTACTATTTTACCGCACCCTATGCAGCATGGTGGCTATGGTTGCTAATGTTAGCTAACTTGCTAACTGACATTACTGATTGTGTTTGCTGATATTACGACTCTTCTTTAGTTGTGTTACTGGTTACACTACAGGTAAATCATCATTTTAAGCGAAACTAAGTCTTTAAAGTTTACTGGTTAATGTAACATAATAACTGGAGCTCCAGTGCAACAAGCTAGCCTACTATCTGGTCAACAGTCAGTTCAACCTGTTCATACGCAAGTTGAACATCTGAAAAAGCAGAACCTGGTTTCTTTTGCTGTATGTCAGTGTGAAGTAGTCTTGCAAAGCGGAGAACGAGTTAAACAAATACATGTAAATTAGCCTACTTTGTGGACATGAACAGGGTAATTATACCGTTCGCCTCGTAATTGTCAAGATGGAGGATTAAATGACGGGGAGATTATGTTGATGTTAAAACATAATGTTGTGTCTGTTAAGCTTTCAAACAAATGGATTTAAGCTACTAATACTGGAACCAAAACAGACCCTTGCACTCTCTTAATGGAGTGCTGTTTTTGGTCTGTATCCATCTTATATCTGCAGGGCTTTAGGGAATTTGATCAATAGGGTACCAGTGAGCAGCAGCTGCCGGTGAGTCTGACGAGCCCATAATCTCCAACAATATCCCCTCCATCCCCCACACCAAACCTCCTATCACCCCGACTCACATTTCAATATTACATTTTTCAGCATCCATAAAAATGCTTCTCTCTTGTACAGGGCTGGAAAAGTAGATTTTCAGAGTCAATAAGTCATGCACTGTGACCTACATTAAGGCAATGGCTGAAAAGTCAGAGCTTACCCTCTCATGGTATTTAATCTCGTAGTCGAGGATGACCCCGTTGGGCTTCTCAGGGGGCAGCCAGGACAGGCTGAGAGTGTCTGAGGTGGAGCGCATCAGATGGACGGTGGGCACTGCTGAAGGTGCTGCAGTTGGACATCAGAGAGGACACAGTTCACACTTTAAGTCAGTCAACTGGAAAGTTACTTCATTTGTGATTTGAGGGATGGTCACGATAGGTTCTTAGTTGCCAGGATTTTCTCTTTGGATGTCACAAACCATCACAGAAAGATAATTATTATTCAAAATACTTCAACCTGAACGGTACATGTTTCACCCTCACTGTTCTGCAGTTTATTGATTTGTGAGGCCTGAAAGTGACTCAATTGACAGTCATTGTCTTGGGTCCATAAACTGCAGTAAGGTGGATTAAGTGCAGGTTAACTGGAAGAGTAATTACAGTCTGTGAAAGGTGCTGAGCAGTTTGGTTGATGATGACACTGCAAGTATTAAGTGGGAGATGTTGAAAGGTGACATTGCCAGTGATGTAATGTTAGACGACTGGTTGACGGTGTGCTGAATGCTGACAGTGGAGATATAAAGTATGCTTAACATTTTATCTGCCTCTGCCGAAAGTCCCCCAGAAACGCAGAGCTCCAGCTGAGACGCTCTCCATCTGTCGTTCTTACCGAGCTTGTTCAACGTTTACTGTTGGTGTTACTGATACTACAAGCTCATTAAGACACTCGTTGACATTGACTGAACATAGGACCGACTAACCATCCTGTTTCATGGTGATGCTAAGTGGTATTGATCAGAGCTGCTCTATGAATTAACTCAGTTTGTGGATGCATCCGATGTCATTGACAGAATCTTCTTCTACTAACCGGCTTGGTTGGTGGTGATGTTGACAGTGGAGTATCTGGGTGAGGTGGGGTTTTTCCCAGAAACCCCGTTGACAGCTTGCACCTCGAAGCTGTAGCGGGTGTGAGCCTGCAGATTCCTCACCACCACCTTCCTCTGCGTCAGCCCCAGCCTGCGGGGAGCGATGTCCACGTTGTCGTCACAGCGTGTGCACGGGCTCCGGTCTCTCAGACATTTCTTACACACCACATTATAGACCACATCGCTCCTCCCGCCTGTGTCCTCGGGCTCCTCCCACTCCAAGGACAGCGAGGTCTCGTTCACGCTGGATATAACGTTTCGAGGCGCTGAGGGGATCGCTGTGCAAAACACACACGCAGACAGGTGTTAAAAAAGGTGGGCAGGCAGAACAGAAAAACACACAACTGAGGCTTTAGTCATGTTCCCTATGCAGTGCTTACACTATCCTCCCTCCGTGGTGTAAAAAATTGTTCAATATCTCTGTAAAATGGCAATGAAAAGAAGTATGAGTGTAATCCTATTCTTTTTATGAAATCCTTCTGCACAAATAAATGTGATAGATTGCTCTACGTGCCCCGAACAAATCTTCAGGATTGAGCAAAAGGCATGGAAACATGTAAAAACATGACAACAGGGGAAAAAATCCTTCCTGGTGCATATAAATAAATAAACATATTCAGAAACAGGAGGATGAATACAGCTTGCCATGCACACGCACACCGCTGTTCATCACTAAGTAATGTCGCTTTATGAAAAGCACAATCCTATACAGCTCTACTCTGTAAGCAGCGTCCATTTCTATGCATAACCCTCCTTGCAGCTTGTGGAACTTGACTAATCCACTCTTGATAGAAATTCATGTTCTTGTATCAGTATAACCCAAGGCCTCCACGTTTCAATAAGCAGAGCTGCGTTTTGAGTGAAGAGTGTTTGAAACCTGGATAAAGTATGATAACCGCAGAGGGGGGCAACAAAGATTGGTTCAGCGAGCATGCTTTTCATCCTATTACAGGGAAAGAGAGAAGGGCTCCCCCTCTAAGCTTCCAGCAGCAGAAAGTCTAACCTGTCTCAAAGCTGAGAGAGGGAGAAGAGGGGGGAGACGGGAAGGGTCTCAAGCCATCAGCTCTTGTCAGCCAAACCCTGCCTGTCCTCTGACTTCAGCTTGCTCTGAGCCGCATTTCACTCGTCCTGTCCTTTCTAATTAGGCAGACACAGTTCAGAGTGGAGGCTCTTCTAATTGGACACCCGTCTAAAACTCACGCGGCGTCCAAGCTGCCGGCCATTGACTGGCTGAGCCGCTCTTGTGCAACACACCACTTCCAACACAAAGCACAGGCTGCCTGGCACAAGCTCTGACAGACCGCAGGGACAGGACTGTCAGGCCTGCGTGTTTGTGTGTGTTTGCGTGTTTAGTCGGAGGTGGTGCTTGTGTCCCTGCCCGCCTGTCTGTGTGTGCTGGTCAATGTCCACAGTGTTCCTGTGACAACGATCTGGGGAAGACAGTTGCGGGCCCTGTGTGTCATTTAACGTGGCGAAAGGCCCCTGGGGGGTGATTTTACACGGTCAAGACAGCACATGTCGCTCTCCATCAGCATGACTGCTGGGACTTCTCTCAGAGGCTTGTCCAAGCAGAACAAGCGTGGACACTGCAGTCAGCATCAGACCAGACTACTTAGAAATTTTGACATGCAGCTGCAGATTTGCCATTTTAAAAGTCAAACTGAATTTTCTCCACAGCTTTTGGTAAGCGCACATCAACGAAAATGATACTGTAGCTATAGTGCATAATTTAACATTTTTTTAAAGGAGGATAAAACTGTTTGTGGAAATGTGTGTGTGTTTCACATTCAGGACTCTGGGTGGGTTTCCATGGCTGTGAAAGCTACGCTAACTAATCACGAATGGGAGTAAAAGCAAAAATTAAGAGCTAACGTGGTCAGAGCCGAACCTCAATTTGTTAACTGTGAAGTGAGTTTAATATTTCAAATATTTTGTAGTACCAGCCCACACATATATTGCTCCAATCTGTTGACAGTAGCAACAATAATAGAGGGAACGCTACCTGGAGTAAATATTTTGGGGCAGTGGAAATACTTTGACATATCACCTTTTAATTTTACACATCCAGCAGTTACAAGGCAAGGTTATCATTCATTTGCAGTCTTATCTGTGTCCACCTGATGAATGTAAGTCCTCACCCCCTTTCAGTTCTGTTTTTGGTCTCTACCAACTCCTAAGGGCTCTTTAGCTACTAAATGTTCCACTGTGTTCACCAGCTTGTCTCTACCGTTGACTGTGTGCAGTTTGATGCTGAGCATGTAGAGGACAATGGATTTATCAGAGCCGTTTCACTGAAAAGAGCGGCCTGCTGCGACCGAAAACATGACGAGGGCGGTGAGAGAGAACACAGTAAGGTTGTGGACCGGACAGTTAACAATGAGCTGAAAAACACTATAAAGCTCCGTAAGGTGAGAGGAGCTGCAGATTCAGGTGATCATTCTCTCCTTTTACATCATTTTCACATTGTCTACAAGAATTTCTTCTTTTTGGTAATAGCAACCCAGTCAAAACACTAAGGATATATGCAATATGTTACTTCTACTGCTCTGTTGAGAAAACTTGAGGATGCTTTTGTAGTCTGTGCAGTGGAGGCTGACTTACTGGTGCAGCCAGAGTCAGGGGGGTCGATGTCAGCACGGTAGAAACCATTCTGGCAGTGACAAATATTGGCTCCTCGTGCACTGGTGCGACTGTTGGACGGGCAGGCAGCGCAGGTTCCCTCCCCAAATTTGGATTTAAAGGTCCCAGGGATGCAAGCTGGATGAGCGGGAGAGAAAACAAAAGGGACAATAAGAACAAAACAACAAGAAAAGATGCCGTGCTGTCACTTATCTAAAAGACAAGCCGCTGTCACATCTGTCGCAGAACAATAACTGCACCTGCGACGTATCTGCGGAGCTCAAGATTTATGCAGAAAGAGTTGATACGTACGTGAGAAATGGCAAACACTTAAGGTCTTATCTATATATTTGCATTTGCTCTTTCATTTTCACGCTCTCTACCAGGTGACATTAATCTCCCCAAAAAGAGAGTCGGGATGACAGCTAAGTTTCATGTTGAAGAGGAGGAAAAGGAGGATAAAGATGAAGATAGACTGCTGACAGGAGATTGCTGTTGTCAGACAAACAGGGATGGAGAATGCTTCTGAGAAAAGGGATACACCCAAAACCCATCAATCAGTGTCTACTCGGTCCTCGGCTCTCCAAACCACAGCGCTGAATACAAACAAGGCGTTCACATGCATGCAGAACAGCTCCATAATAAGCCAATAAATCAATTCAAATGAAGGAACATCAGAGTGGACGTAAATTAGCAGAGAAGAGTTATTAGAAAAATATACAAAGTATGGTAATCTTAGACAATGTGTCCAAGCAATTCATTTGAATTCCAGAGTGTCACGCTGAAGCTTGGCTGCTATCGAGTCTTCAGGATAAACCAGCATAAACCCAGACTAAAGAAGGATTCAGATAAAGGGGATTAGTAGCAAAAGGTCTGGATATATCCGCCTCAAGAGCCCCATGTTTTACTGTTTGCCACATTCCTAACTGGTGGTGTAAAAGTGGGGTCTCTGGCAAACATCTGTCCTGTCAGCGTGAAGGCTCATAAAAGCCAGCCAGTGAGAGAGAGAGTGTGATTAACTAGTTAGGCTAAGTGGTCTTTCAGTTTGAACTCAAGTTCCTCCCTAATTCTCAACAATGGCACTTTTAGGAAAATCAGCACAGCTAATGGCCTCGCATCGTGGCTCTAAAACCGTGCAATAAAAAGCCAAAGAAGATAAGATGCGAATGTACTTTTTTTTTTCTCCTCCTCTCATAATTCACTGAGACCTTTAGGCTCTACACTCTCTGATCTGATTTATTTCTCTTCTATTACACAGTGCATCATCATTTTCTTTTATTTGTTTGTTTTCCTTGCTTCTTTTTCGAGAGGGTGCTGAATCACCCCCATTGTCTTGCTTCAATCCATAAACCTCTTTGGACGGCCACGGCGATTCTCCTGTTTTTGATACACTAATGTATCCTTCTCCCCCCTCTTTATTGTCTCTCCTCGACTCTCCTCTTCCTCGTCTTCTCTCCATCTCATGCAGTGTTTGGCTGCGAGCGAGTGGCGAGACTGAGGTAAGAAATGAAATGTCTGAGTGATTAATGCTAGCGTGGCAGTGTTGGCTCACGTTGGTCTGAATGGTGTTAATGAGTGTGGCCGCCTGTAGATTAACTAACGGGAGGCCGCGGAGGAAATTACACTTCCTCATCGCAAGCGCTTGCTGAAGCCCTAGAGAGCTTTTTATCAGGCATTGGTGGCAAGCTTTTAACCTTGAGCCGCCAAATGGCAACGAATGAGCTCTCCGGCGCATGTTAGACACTATTTCTCACGCCCAGGTGAGAGGAGGCTTCACTTGTCTGTCTTTGACTTCCTGCAGCCCCCCTCCCTTTTCATTCTCCTCCTTTTGGCTGCTGTCCCATCCCATCTTTTGGCAATTCACACCTTTTAGCTCACACTATCTCTCTTTCTCTGTTAATATCTCTCTTCTCCGGACTACGGATGCGTTTTCCCTTCTATTATCTGCATTTTCCTCACTGGCTCTCTATTTTGTGCCTTCCCGCTATCTTTCTCTCCCTCCCATCCCGCTCTCACAATATTTGTATGCTGCTCCTCTCTGCAACACCTCATTAATTCATACTCTCCTCCACCCTCCTTCACCCCTTTTCAGGAGCCACACAATAAATGCAGAGAGGAGGGCACAGACTGAGGTGACTTGCACTGAGCATATAAAGGAGGTTTGGTTAAATAAAAGTCCAAATGTCTGTTAAATACACATACCCTGGCACTGTGTGCTGTCTCCAGAAGGTTCATAGCCGGCGTTGCAGGTGCACGAACCCACAGGAACCATCCACTCGCCATCCCCGTTGCAGTACAGCTTCAGAGGGACGGACACCTCCATAGCATTGGACACACAGGCTCCCGGAGCGATCACTAAAGAGGTGGCTTCCGCCCCTGTAGCAGTCTCCGGGAAGACAGCGAAATTGGCGATAGTGGTGGAGCACTTCTTGAAGAAAACCCTGACTGAGATGAGCGACATGCAGGCGCCCAGATCCTGGAACGCCAGGTAGAAACCGGCCTTGGAGAGGGGGCCAAAGCTGCGCACTTTGGTGTTGATCCTGCCCGCTTCCAGCAGTGAGAAACTCTCATCCGGGGCGATAGTATCCACCTTCACATATGGGTTCTCTCTCCACAGAGGGCTGGTGTCTGTAGCTGTGTCCCCCTCTGACTCATAGTAAAACAGATTAAAGGTCTCTTTGCAGGAGCCGGGGATGTTGGGGATGCTGGCACAGTCACGGACGGAGAACTTGAGCTCCACGTAGACGCGCAGCACGCCCTTGCGGGGGATAAAGTCCGTCCTGAGCCAGTTGTTCTGGTTGGGCTGCCGAACATTACACACCTGGTAGGTTCTGATTGGGCTCATGGAGTCGTCATAGCCGCTAACCTCCTCCCACTGTGGAAACAACAGAGAGACAGTGTGACAGAGGAAGAGCTGACAGCAGGGAATCTGGAAAAACTCAATCGTGTGAGCGCTGTGGAGTGATGCAGGGAAGAGTGGAATAGGTTTAAGAATAAAATGAGACAGAATTAAATTGATTATTTAATGCTTTGTTCCTAATGCAACAACAATCCTACTTCTTATTCAGCAGCAACTGAGCTGCAGCGGAAACTCACTTATCCAATATGTTGTTAATTAATATTGAGTAATGTTAAACGCAGCGCGTCCTAACGCAGACCGTTCAGGCATAAAGGGCATTTAAAACAGCAAAGTGACGTCGGATAGAAACGAATATAAAATATGCAACACATTGACACAAACACACACACACACACACACACACCCTCAGTGTGGTGTGTGCATGTGGCCTGTGAGGAATAATTTGCAGCTAAAATGCTTCTAATTGCAAGAATCATTCAGAAAATTCCAATCATTACGGACTATTAATAGAAAGCATTTCCCCATTAAAACACGTTTCACGCATTATGCCTGTTTGACTAACATTTCTGATGCTGATCACATGTCGCAGGTTTGGAAAAAGACGGCACGTGTTAGGCCTTGATCAAAACTCTACCTACAGTTGTGTTTAAACACAGTGCAGACACACTTATAGGAGGCAGCGCTCATATCTATAACTGCTGCAGTGCAATCGAACTAGCCTCAAGAGGAGATTTGGTTTCTATAAATTTGTTATCTGTGCTAAGAGAGATGAGAGCATAAAACTGTGCCTTATAAATGGAAACTTTCCCCATATATCCATGTTGCAAAGAGGGAGTTATTTATTAAAATGGCCATCTAAATGCAACGCTCTAAGTGTGATTGCACTTCGGCAGCACTCCTGAGCACTTCAGGTTATGTAGAATAGATTTTATATTTTTTTCCAACACATATAGCCCGAGAGGAGACATTTGCATATGTTGTGGTTGATATACCAGGTGGACTGATGTGTTTTTATATCATGAAGCTTTGTAAAGAATGATTTTACATTACATCTCTGTGCGTGAAGGTAAAGAATGTCAATGTTAAGCTTTATATGTTACATACACTGCACTTTGTATATGGTAACTAACATTACAGGCTATGATAAATGACTTGATTGGTCAATAAATTTAGTCCGTTAGGAAATAACCTTGTGAGAAGTCAATCTTTTTAGATTTTTTTCCCAATTCCCCCTCGGACTGAATGCTTCGTTTCCATAACAAATGAGCTTCCCAGAAATTGATTATTTCAACTGGAAGAAAATAATGCATAACTCATCTCACGTCTCTGAGCTCCTGTGCAATTTATTCCCAAACGATGAGCCCAAGAGTCAGCATTAGATGTCGTAAATCACCAGCAACACGTTGATGCACTACCTGACAAATATGATAATTGCCGGCCCCCCGAACGTATGGGCTTGTCAGACGAGAGGAGAGGGGCTGCCTCACCAGTCGTGACATATGACTTCATGGATGCTAGGACATTCAGAGCCGGCCCTTGTAGGGAAAAAGGAAGGAGGAAGGCTGCCGACGATCGTTTCCATGGAAACCCACCATTTCCATTGACTGACTTTGCGCTCACGTAGCGAAGACAAATTACACTGGCCGGGAGTGGGGGAGGTCTGTCAGGCTGTTAGCCCTGGGGTCAAATTCATGTTGTTTTATTTTCTCACCGTTCCTATAGGGGGTATCAACTGAAAACCTTAATTTCTGCCTTTAATGCGCTCCTGGGCCCATATTACAAAAGACACAGACACATGCTTTCAATTATCAGGCTCTCTATCCTGGAGAGACATGCAAGGTAGAGCATACCTAATAGTCCTTACACACTGTGGGGATTTGCTTTGTGTATCTGCGTGTTTGCTCATTTGTTTGTTTAAAGTACTATATTTGTTCGTCAAGCTTTTAACATTTTCTAAATACTGAAAAATCCTTGATTTCTTCCACACAATGTCACACAGTGTGTTTCTCATTTGCTTTTTAGTATCCAAGAAAGCAAACATACACTGCAAAACAAAGATATAAAACAGTAGGAGGTGTGCCGTTCAAGGCAGACTGGGCTCTATTAACAAGAAAATGGAACAACACACACACACACACACAAAAAAGAAAAGATCACAAAACAAACTAAATACATGCACACACACTAACTCACCCCACTCTCTGGGAACGTGGTCCAAGCCAGCTCTGTGGTTGCCCACCGACTGTCCATAAGGGTTTCTGCAAGAAAAGAAAAAATAAGAGTAGGAGGAAGGTTGATAGATGTGAATTAAACGGTGTGAGGATGAAAAAGCAAATTGTTGTACAGAATTAAGGAACACACACACACAAGTTCCTTCTGCTTGACAAAGGATGCAGGTAAAACTTCCTCTCTTTCATAACCTGCACCCACATGCACTCAAGTTTTTTTGTTTTTTTGAAAGCGCTAACAATCATGGCATATCTGTGATGCCGCCTAATTAAGGCTTTCTCTCTCTCTGTGTTTGGCACTTGCAAATGCAATCCTTTCAATATTCATTTGTGGAACTAAGAACAAAGCATTCTCCAAGATGCCTTCAGTGGAAAGACTTCCATTACCTAGAACCGGTTCAAAGAGGTCACACAACCATAGGCGAATTTAATGTATCACATTTTGGGGAGGGGGTAGGGTTTCATCCAGGACACCAAAAGTGTGACGTCTCTCGAGTGAGATTTATCAAACAGGTGATCTGAGTAGTCGTTGCCTCGTTGTTTACAACTTTGCGAGTAGGTGAGAGCTGGGCGGAGGGTCAGAAAATAAACAGCAGGATCAATGGGCATTGTTGTCAGGCTGTCAATCAGTTGTCACCTGAGTTGTGGTCCAGTGAGTTCATGTAACACCTCAGAGGAGGCGACCCCTCTCTGGATTCTCGACATACAGCTGTGGCCGTGTCCACTCCCATTGTTCTCTCGCTGTTCACACATAATTACTAAAACAATTACACTTTCTTCATGGAGACTCAATGACACGACGCCTGCTGTGCACCATTTGCTCACAAGTCGTTGGTAACGGTGCTAAAGGAGGGTGTGAGGGGGTAAACAAATAGCATGTCCTGTGTAGAGCAATGCTCTTTTTAAGAAACATGGCTTTGTTCTGGTGACATAGTGTATAATCTTATTCATGTTTGCTTTAAAGACAGTGCAGTTACAGTACAGTGTGTCCTTGGCTTTTGTGTGTCAATAATAAAAGAATGAATAGATCGCTGGTCCATCTGTAGCTTCTGAGCTACGGATACGAGCAGTGTTTACAGTCTGTGCTGTGTGTTCATTAGAGAAACCACAATGGCTTTTCTTCTTTTTAACAGAGATAATGAATAGTGATCTCTACATCCAACAGGATGGATCGCATCAGTGGCGTTCAACTGTGTGCCGTGGAGAGTCAAGCAAATGAATGCTCGCATTGTAACCAGCGACTGCAAAAAGGCACGGATCAATCGAGGACTAAATACAGTGATCACTTCACATTTTAGGGCTTCACGCGGTCACGTTTACACTTCAGTTACACACAAGACGAAAAGCAAGTAGTGAGACTGCGTGGTTCTTTGTTTCTATGCAAATTAGCTTGGCTGTGTGTGTGTGTAAATAGAAACGAGTTGACAACTGGTGTTTGATGTGCAGTAATAAACTATGTACAAGATGTTCTCTGAGCATTTTGCTTCCTTTATTCAAAATATTGTCAAGTTTGACAGCTCATGATCCACCTTGGTCAGAAGCCGATATACTTTATAATAAGGGCACAAGTACACGCTTAAAGGTCCAGTGTGTCCAGATTCAGGGGGCTCTATTTACAGAATACGTCACAAATGGGATATAATATGCATAACTAGGATTTCATTAGTTTATAATCAATTTATAGACAAATTAAACACTAGCTTTTAATACAGCCTTTTAAGTTTTTGTAGACATCGTAGTTTCTCCTACATGCTAGGAAGGGAGGGTGATGTGAGGGGGTGGCAACTGCAGCCTCTTGACACTTTAAATGAAAAGTTTAACATTTTAAGAAATATGCTTATTCACCTTCTTGCCAAGACTTAGATAAGAAGATTGATACTACTCATGTTAGTCTGCTAAATATGAGTCAGCCGGCTAATTTAACTTATATTTATAAGACTGGAAATAGCTAGACTGGCTAGATAACAAAATCTGCTTACCAGCACCTCTAAAGCTCACTCCATAACATTATAAAGTTTAAAGTGTTAAAACATTTTTATATAACCCCATTCAAATTATTTAAAGCGTGGTCGCCTTGATTGACTTGGTTGACCTTGGTTGGTGATATCAGAGGCAAGATGGTGATGGATGGCAACCACGCTCAGAGCTTCACAACGGCTTGTTAGAAACCTGAGTGACGTCACAAGACTACGTTCGTTTTTATTTACACAGTCTATGTCTTAATCTGACAGATATGAGAGTGGAATTAACCTTCTCACCCAACACACTCTGCATATTTCTGCATATTTCCCAAAATGTTGAACTTGTCCTTTAGGTAATGCATAACCAAAGCGTGATTCATGATCATTTAAAACACTAATTAATGCAGGATGTATTTTATCACCCTCAAGAAATGTTCAAGGCACTATGAGTTTATGTAATTAGTTAATGCTTAATGGATCATCAATTAGTCGAGCAGCAACATTCGGATGTTTGCATATTAGACTACCAGTCTGACATAAACAGTTTGATATTTCTATGAGGACATATACAGTGTTTAAGCTAATTGGATACGTAGCTCCGGAGAGAAGCTTTTCTGTCTGGATTCCAACTAATTTGATGGCATATAAATGAGTGTATGAAGTACATTTGAATTGAACAATCATTAAGCGACGATCCATTAAGCATTCATTAATCACATGAATTCATCGTCACTTGATCATTTATTAAATGTGAGCCGCAGGAACTGTGCATTAGTTCAGCGTGTCATTTGTAGCCTTAACCAGAATTCTTTTATGTGCGAATAACAGTGTTTTAAGTAATTTCTAAAAAGGAATAAGTGGCTGTCTCCATCTTTTGTTGACAATGGTAATCAAATTTACCTCTGCACCATATCCAATAATTAATATTTATGCACAAAGCAAAATGTACATTTACTACTCATTGAAGTCCTGCTACTCATAATAAAAGAATTCTCGCTCCTCTGTGTGCATAAGGACATGAGTGACAGCAGCTAATAACTTCAGTTGTCGAGCCCAAATATGCGATTGTGAACAAGGTTGTTTTACTGATTAGCACGACTTGAGTCAGAGAGGAGGAACTAATCAGTGAAATCAGCGGCTGTTGTCTTTGCTTGGCTACACTCGGCCCTCAGCGGCACACAGCTGAGTGAATACTCCTGGACTACATTCTGGCTGATCCAGCCCGTCCCTTGGGTGTCTGATCCGGTGCGTCACCCCTTCCCTCTTCTCTCTAGGTGCCCAGAGGCAACAGAGGCAAAATCACTCAGCCTGAGCTAACCACAGGTCTGAGCTGATGCTCCTTTAAACAGGCTTCACCTCACACAATGAACATACAGGGGCAGCAGGTTGACCATCCTAGATCTGTAAAAGCCAGGTTCAAGCCCCCGTGTAAGCAGGATATCACTCTGCTGAATCACTCTTGAGCAAGACACTGAATCCCCAGCAGCTTTAGGGGTGCTATTCTCTATCCCAACCGGACCTTTGACCTCACTGTGGAGCAGGAGAAGACAGAATATCTTGGGAAAAATTTCAGAGAATCATAATATTTTTAAAAAAAAAAAAACAATTTTTAACCAGCAAGATGGGATGTCACTGTACACCCTCAAGCTTAACACCCAAGTCCAGCCTCATGTGTTGTTCTAAAACACTCCACAGTATGAAAACAGTTATCGTTCGCCAACAACTCTGTTCACCAAAGTGTGTTATCGTCAACTCACTAAATCCTAGAAACCGGTTCAGATTGAAAAAGATCCCATTTGTTCCACAGTTCTCCCCCTTCCTGTCAAATTTACAATGCCTCGGAGATCTCCTCGCTGCTATAACTCAAATCCAGAACCCCCCCCAACCACCCCTCTATTCTCCCATAAAACTACAGCGGTGGAGTCATTCTGCCCCTGGGGTAAGAAAACAATGCTGCAGTGGGAACTTTAGAGCATCAGCACCCGTGGCATTTACCGTTTTTATTTTTTTATTCTGATCGCCCGCCGGAGCCAAAATGCCACACAACTCTGCATTCTCAGTGCGCTTTGGGAGCTCACACATGCTAATGTTTTATTCACTTTGTGAGAGCGTGTGCATCATGAAAGGGAGGCCTCGCCTTGTACTACACTGACACTGCCAACAAGCAAACATATGAAATATTAACAGCCAAACATCATCATCAGTGATCGGAGGATGATCAAATGCGTGAGTATAAATAGGCGCAAAAAAAAAAGAGGAAAAAAAAGAAGAAACAGTTGTTCTAGCTTTAAAATGTGACTTCTGAGCTCGTTCTAAGCAAAGCCTCATTTGTAGTGGAGTGCCTGTTCCACAGTAGAGTGTGTTGCCCAGTTTGATGCTCGATGAGCAGTTCTTGAACAAGTCAAGCTGACCTAATTTAATCTCTCTTCAGGGCTGTTTGCATCTGTGTTTACAGGTCAACAAATAATTATTCTTGATGACATCCTGATGTATAGAAAGCAGGAAAATGTGAATGAACCTTTGAATTAATGTGAAAACTTGATGCCCAACGCTTTGCCTGCAATCACACATCCAGTAGATTCTTTTATAACACGCTTTCTGAGAGGTTATCCATCCAGTTTACGAGCTTTTAAAATAAGAGTACAGTAAACGCTGACTGTAAATGAGAGTTATAAAGCATAAAAATGTCACAGTTGCAGAGGCTTTTACTGCAGTCTATTGGTGTGAATTGGAGATAAGTCATCACTGTTGCTTTTGTAAATAAGCACACACTTCAAGTTGCAGTCCAGCTTGCATCATCCATGCGCAAACACTTGCCAATCTGAAAAAAACAAATTCCAGATTCAAGCCATGTGTTGAAATCCACTGAGTAAGCAGCTAAAATAAACGACATGCAACTCACTGGAAAAAAAAAAAGGCCTACTTTCCCCCCCATCATTTCAACCCATCCGATGATCTGCCCTTCATGTTTATCCTCAGAGGACAAACATTAGTTAACCCCTGAGCTTTGAGTAACAGCTAGTGGTCCGGTTGTGGAAACAGGGCTGATCATCACGCCGTGAGAGAGCCCACTGGGACTTGGAGGGCTGCTGCCGCTGCATTGATTTACTTGCTGACACCAGAATTGATGAGGGATTGGGGCTGGCCACGGTCCAGGAGAGGCAGATTGGACAGGGAGGGAAGCAGAGAAATGTAGCTACAGCTCAGAGAGAAGTTGCTGGGTGGGTAGCGGCGGTGGCGAGGGGTGGGCTGCTTCTCCCTGAAGCAAAACTCCCTCGTGATGGGGAGAGCTTCGGGGGGCTGCAGCATACTTGTTAAGCCATTGACCTTTAATTCACACTTGTCATTTAATGTGTTTCACATGTGTGCGTCCCCATGGCGCTTCAGGATTGATCCGCTCTGGTCTGTGTTTAAACATCCACAGTACTGATTGGTGGGCTGAACCCAATAGCAGGTATAAAACCTCTTGGCATTCATCACACGAGTTGTGTGTTTCTGGTTAGAGGGACGCCCCTCTGAACTGTCTCTGTGGTTTGAATGTGGTGCTGTGGGGGGAGAAAAGGTGGGGCAGGTGGGCATCCTCACTCAGCTTGTGGGTGTGACAACAACAGGGACAATAGCAACAGGGCAGTCCTTCAGCCGCAATGGAAACACTGGGATATCATCCACACACACAGCACACACACAGAGGGAATGGGGCGTGCTGATACATGTGTACATGGATTACAATCAGAGTGCAAATTGATACTCAGTGGAATTGCCTATTTAACAAAGCCGGCCGCATTGTATTAGCAGCTTTAATTAACCAAAACATAAGCAGAGGCTTGCTTACAGATGTAATTTCACCTACAGTAGCAGCAGCAGCATAGATGACTGATCTGGTATTTAAACTGGCTGGGTGGGCTGACCCCAATATGATTCAAATTATCAGAAAAATGCACACTGTGTAGTTGTGTTCCTGCATGGTTTTCTCATTTTTCTCCCCTCTGTGACAATAAGGTGTTTGATTGCCAAATTCTACTGCATGCACACAGCCCATTGTTCATTCATGGGACACAAAAGTATTCATAAAAATGTAAAAAAAAAACGACGTACCTTCTACAGCCAGCACCACGGGGACAATGAGGCTGCACACCCACAGCAAGTAATCCATTGTCATAAAACAGGCTTTTGCAACATGAAGAAAGGTGTGTAGACTGGACCCCTTCGGATGGATGGATGGATGGAGACTCAAACACAGAGCACCGCAGCCGAGCTTTTTGTTCCTCTCCCAATTCTCATGTCTTCAGTTGTGATGAGGGCTCTCACCGCCCCATTTTACCAAAAAAAACATCCCAGGAAATAAAAAACCGAGCGCGTCTTTATGTTGCATTCAATCAGGTCCCGTTATTCCCCGTAGTTGTTTGTGCGCGATGCTACAGGAGCGCGTTTTTACACTGCGCCCTTTCTCAGTCTCATTCTCTTTATCTGACTTTACCGACACCGAACCTCTGTCCAGGGGCGCATCTCTCTGCTGCTGCACAAACCCCGAGCAGAGGATGGAAAAGCCCGGGTATGAAGTCGCGTCTGCCCGCAGAGGAATCTGTGTAGTCCACTTTGGCCAACTCCGCGTAGCTGTTGCTCGTCTGAGAGGGATGTGCGTCGGAATGGCAACACTGGGACAGAGACACTGAGGGGGCTGGGGGCTCAGGGAGGGTCAAGGCAGACACAGTGAATACAGAGCTTCCGGCCACACTTTCAAAATAAAAGTACTTACGATTAATTACCTCATTTCACACAATAGTTTGTATCAATATGATGTAGCCAGAAAAAGCAAAAGGTTCTTTTATTTGTTGGTGTTGTTGTTTGTCTTTATCTAAATATACTACTACTCCTCTTCCTCCTCCTCCTCCTCCTACTACTACTACTACTAATAATATAATTTTATGTATAT
Source organism: Argyrosomus regius (assembly GCA_946959425.1). Lineage (NCBI taxonomy): Eukaryota > Metazoa > Chordata > Actinopteri > Sciaenidae > Argyrosomus > Argyrosomus regius. The sequence goes on along the minus strand of OX336892.1, from coordinate 9,519,376 downwards.
AGCACCTTTAAAACAGAGTCTACAAAGTACTGTAGGTAGAGGCCAAACAAAAGCAAGACAAAATTAATATTTAAGATCAATCTAGTCTATTTTTGATTATCAGTTCAGTACATGTAAAAATGAAAACAAACTATTACAATTTTATGATTTTGTATTTTTATGTTTAGTATATACTTATTGTTTTTTTCATGAACCATTAGGCCTATATGTCTAGTATTTTATGAATATAGTGTTCTAGTGCGCATATAATTGCATAATAACAACATGTAATTACTCATGTAGGCCTTCAGGCTACAGAGCATCTGTTCTGGTTCATCTACTGCTGTCATAACATGGTAACATGGCGGTTCATTTTATCTTCTTTCTTCAAAAGAAAAGAGTCTTCTGTCTCAGGTAGACTTTCTAATAAATAAATAAATAAAGGGTGTGTTATTTTATTTTAGGCTACTTTGGTTCAGCTCTGCCCATCCATCAAGCACTTTTCCACAGACCGTGATCACAATACTGTAATGTTTATATCACCTCTTTGTTCACATTGTCCCTCTTTACAATCACAGCTCCAGTCAAAGGTGAGTCACACCTGGTGGTAAACAGCAGCTGCTGTCATTCGGATGACCTCATGCTAACCGGTGACGTCAGAGCAGCTGACCTGTGCAACCACAACATTGTGACATCACCGATTAGGGTGGTCAGCTCCATACTAAATCCAATGCTAATTTATTCTTTGACATTATTCTCTCCAAAAATAAATAAATAAATAAATCACATTTAAAGCTTTTATTTTGAAGTCAAACGTGCTACACTTCCGGGTTTCCTCTGAACCTCTCCGTGTTGCTTGACGCAGCCTGCGGGGGGGCGCGGAGGATGAGGGGTGAGGGGGAGGAGGAGGTTATTCGGTTGGTTGGCCAGCAGACAGAAGCGGCCACCGGCCCCGCAGTGTTTGTCCGTCCATGCAGCAGGTAGCACCGGCCTGGACGCTCTGCTCACCGCCGCTAAATGACGATCAATTGTGGCATTAAATGGACTGTGGTCGCATTGGCGGAGAACGTCAATATGAGCTTTGATAACAATGGATACACAGCGCCTCCCGCGGGTTATTGAGTGGCCTTTGAGGCTGATACTGCATAATAACCACCTGTGATTTGAGCTGCACATGGTGATTTAAGAAAACCCACTGATTTCTGATCAGCTGCAAATATTTTAGGATCATCTGATCAATTTCACAATAAAAGTCTACATGTAGACCTACAGCAATGCAGCTGAAAACTCACCACTGAGCATTGCAGACACCCTGAGGTCTATTTGGTTATACAGCTGGGACATATAGTAGGTTTCTCTTAGGGGCTTTATGAAAGAAGATACAGTTTTACTACTCATCAAAGTGATAGCTTCAGTGCGAAGCAGTGTCGTGACAGACTGCCTGCCCTCATTAGTTCATGTCATACTTTGACCTTTTGCAGTCTCTGTCTTGCAGTCTCTCCTTTTAGGTCCCTTTCCACCAGACCCACCCGGTCTTTTGTCCCTTGGCGGGTTCCAGCAGAGAGAGTGTGTGTGTGTGTGAGCTGGCTGGTAGTAGCTCTCAGCTCAGGGACAAGGCTCCCCTTCACACTGCTAATTCATCCCTCCGTGAGCCCCCACTCCCCACTGCTTCAAGTTCCCCCCCACCTCCCGCTCCACCCCCGACACAGGAACACACACATACAAAGTTTCCCCCCAAAGTCCCTCTGTGCTACAAACTCAAGATCCCCCGCTTCACCGCCCCCTACTTCCAAGCAGCTCCCCCATCACCTCCACCCCAAAGTTTCTTTTGTCCCTCGGGCTTTGTCCACTAATTAACTACAGTTCAGTTCCCAGCAGGCTTGGGTCAGCCTCCACTACTGAAACCGGTGATGGACAGCTCTCTTTAACCAGCTATATTCAAACTAAGACAAAGAAAGGACAGACAGTCTCCCTCACGGCAGCATTAGTACAGTCATTATGATCGGGATATGTAAATAATCATATGTAACTGTGCAGAAAACAGCTGCTGCTTGCTTGTTTGTGTGTTTAAGAGGCTCCTGAGAGACTAAAAGAGTGTTTTGGACAAAATTTACAGATCTGCTAATGAATTCAGCTTCGCAGCAGTCCTTGAATTCCCCCAGTCTCCCAAAGTACACAGCACAGTACATTTCCATTCGTCCTCTTATTTTGAAATATCCCGACAAGCCAAATTTTGACTTATGGGGATTGGAGCGTGTGCCAAGCCCATTACACTTGCTTCCCTCGTGTGGAGGTGATTGGGTTTCTCTGACTGCAAAGGGTCCACATGCAGTCATGCCTTCCAGCTCATCCATACTGTATCTTCAGGTGTTCTTCCAGTGCAACCTTCCCCCCCTCCCCCCTTCTCCGACGTGATGAACTGGCAGTCAAATCCAAAGATTTAAGTTGCTCACTGGACTGGGATCGTGTGTGTGCTTCAGTTGTTGCCGCGACAAGTGGAATAAAGAATTGCAGCTTTGGAGAGTTCTTCCCATCCTGCTGCAGATGAGAAATCAGTTCTCAGGGCTCAGGGGGAAAAATACATATTTTACAGAGCATGGAGGGGATACATGAAGAGCCAAGGATGAGGTGGAGACAATGAAAACTAGCTCTGTGGGACAGCAGTGTTAAGCTGACAAGAGGAGATGATAGAACATCTCCACAAAGACAGACTGTCTCCTGCAAACTACTTGTAAATTATGGAGTCTGTCCAGTCCACTACACTGTGTATAATAAACATGCATGTGCACATAGAACGTTGTGTGCATGCAGTTGTAGATTTATGTTAGACACATGTAGACATTTTTCTATTAATTTTACATGAACGCAGCCAGTTTGTTGCTGGTGTCTCGGGCGTACGCTCTATGTGTGTTGTAGGTTTCTTTCTCCTTGCACCTAAAACATTAATCATTTGAATAAAAAATGTAAAGCAAGAAAAAAATAAAAACCATAATTCAATCTTTTTCATATTCTTCTCTAGATGCATAATTTACAACATATCCTACAGCAGGGAATACATGCCTTATGTAAGATTGTCACAGGAGTCTTCAAATAAATCTTTCAAGGAGTAATCAACTCATCCTGACTGTTTATAATTTAAAATGGTAATCCATTCCACCTTAAATCTGCAGCACAAAAAATCAAGCTGAACTTGAACATAGAATTAAGAAAGCTTTCTCTCCACAAGGTCCATTTATAGCTGATCTGGAGCTTTTGATATGATCACATTATCTTCATCGGCAGATGGAAATTTCCCAGTTGTCATGAAATTCTAATCAAATTTAAGGATTTAAAGGTTTAAGGATTTGTCATCTTCTCCTTCCTCAACAGTTTGATCAAATACTGAACAAACCTTGTGATGAGGAAATTTTGTATGTATAATATTTAATAATTCTGCATTAAAATGTCTACAAATGACTATATTTTCTTGAGTTGTGTACTTGCAACAATGTTCAAACCCAGAGAAATCTGTAATTTCATTCAAGGTGACGATGCGTTTTATTTGGTCTCCTGTCAATGGGGTCATATCTCCTTTACCCCCTCTAGTTGTTATAGCTTCCGGGGGGGAAACGTCAGAGTGTGGAAGGAAGGCACATGGGGGAAGTTTGCCCTCAGGGATTTCTGCCAGAAAGCCCACGTGTGGAAGGAAGTCAGAGAACGTGACTTTAATACATAACCCTTATCCGTAAACATGATTTCTGCCTGAGTCATGTCAGATAGATTATCATCAGCAATGGTAGCTGTTTCACAAGACAAGACAACAACTCCCACGATCCCACGCTACTTCATGGTATCTTTAAGTTATGTCTTTTGTTATTATTTTGATCTAAGACCACTGGCGACAAAGGGTTTAACAACTGGCCAAGAATGAACTCATGACCTCAGCTGAAAAATTAAAGTTTAGCTCTGCTGTCAGCAAGCAAATTGAACACGACCTATAACTTTAAGGAATAGTTTGGCATTTTGGGAAATATATTTATTCACTTTCTTTCCAAGAGTTACAAGAAATGACCACACTCATGTCTAAACAATACATGCAAAGCTACAGCCAGCAGCCAGTTAGCTTAGATTAACAGGAAATCATAGCACCAGATGATGAAATAGTCCAACACAGAACCCCCCCTAATACCAGAACCAGACTCCTTACCTGTTTCCATGTCTTCCAGGCTAAGCTAAGCTAAGCTAAGCTAAGATAAGATAAGATAAGATAAGATAAGATAAGATAAGATAAGATAAAAAAAAGTGATATCAGTTTTCTTATCTAACTCATCTAACATCTAACAATAAAACAAATAAACAAGTATATTTCCCAAATTGTCAAACTATCCCTCTAAATACAACACATAATTTATAACCTTCATTTATAACCTCTGACAACAAAACTCACTCAGTTCACAACAACAAGACTTTGTGGATGATTTATTTTCTTTGGGGCTGCTGATGAGAGAAAACCATAAAATGATCTGTCAACAAACACTGGGAGACAAAGTTAATGGGGGACGACACTGACAGATAATGAAGGGGAAACAGTCAGGAAAAGACTTTGCCCAAAGAATTTCCACATTATTCTGCATATATTTGAATATCTGTCATTGTCTTTCTGAGCTCCTTGTTTGCTAACAAGGCCAAAATAAAGAGTTCAGAGTCCTCGAGCACTGCTTAAAACTCGACATGAAATAGTGCAGGAGTGGCGTTTTGCTTCATTGATTGCAGAAGTAATGATACATGATTATGTTCAGACAGGGAGCTGGCTGTTAGCTGGTGCTTTAGGGCACGAGCACTGCTGGGCTTTTCACAAACTGCTGTCAGCGTGTTGTTCTGTGCAACGCTGATTGATTAAATATGAATTGGTGTTGGTTTGTGGAGCTCGACGTGTTTGTCTGAAACTGCTCCTGAATCGACTCTTCTCATGAAGCTGTCAGTGTCAGCCACAGCTCCAGGTTTGGGGAGGTAAAGCTCCAACAAACACCGGATGCACTTCCCTGACTCCCAAAACTTCACAGCTAATCAGCGAAAAGCTGTCACTTATTTCATAGGCGTTCTTTGCATAATGGGGGATTTCGACAGGCGAGATTTCAGGATTGCAGGTAATCTGAGGCGCAAATGAGTGGAAGCTCTCTTATGAAATAAAGGGTGCTCATCCAGAGAGTGAGGCAACACACAGCAAAAACTAATTAAGAACAATTCCATTTTAGTGGGCACAGACAGTTGCAGCAGAAGTCTTTTTTTCCTTCAGAATTATTCACAGGAGGCGTTATTGATGATTCGCCACATTCGGCAATTTTCCCACCATTCTCCTCTTCCATTATTCATCCACCTCTACTTTTTAATCTCCTGTGAGCTGACTCAGAACTCCACTTCCATTTGCAGACTGTTCCTCCTCTATGCTCATGTCTGTAGCATTGATTAAATGGACCCCGGTGGGCTGGGGGATTACATCGGGGTCTATTTGAAATGGCATTTCTACAGTGTTTTTCCATTACTGAGCATACTATTGGAATTTAGATAAACTGGGTCTGGGTAAGCTGTGTGTTGATTTCTGAGTTTATTTGCCAGGCTCACATGGGGTCCATTTGCTGCAATTTAACAATTACTGGCTTTGGCGTGTTTGCTAATTTTCTATGTTCACATCCCTCACCAGCCTAGTGTGCAGCCAACTGGGCTCCCACAGGAAGGCAGAGGAGAGGAAAAGGGAGTAGTGGAGGCAGAAAATGAATATAGACAATTGCTTTTCATCAGCTGAGATGGAGCAGGGACACGATCAAACAGGACTGAGACAAATTAGATAACTGAGGGCGGAAAGTGAAAGACAGTGGGCCTGCTGTTTCTGTCTTGTAAACATATTTGTGGTTTTAACTATGAGCACAACACTAGCTGTTAATAAATGGGTGGCCCCTTCGTAGCCTGAAATGGAGAAACAGTTTCAGGCTTTGCAGCCGCAGCAGGTCAGAGTAAAGTAGTCTGCAAGCGTGTGGTCATTAGAGGTGTGTCAGATCACTCTGTCTACTGAATGCAAATGTGTTCACGCAAGCGCTGCCATCATGTAATTAATTTTCTGGTCATGCTGCATTTCTGAGTCTCATGCATACAGATGTTGAGAAACCAGAAGCTTTTTCTGCATCTATTATTAACACATGCTAACATAGTAAACATGAAGGCTTTTGACCTCTTTATCATATGTGATTTTCCTCGACAAGTGTCCAGGTGAGTATCTATCTATCTAACAACTTCTCCACTCCCGCCCCCTTCCCACAGGGGAGTAATTGGTGTCAAATGGTTTTGCTTCTTGCGCTCTTCATTTGGAGTAAAAACTGTCTGGCCCAGCTTGGTTCGGCAGTTGGTCCAAGCTAAAAAACACATTAGCAGAGTGTCCTCCACTTCTACTCAAGCACAATATTATCACACAGGCTGAGCAGATTGTTGCAGAGGCTGCTCATGTGTTCCCCCGAAGCTAAATTCAACCAGCACAAGATGTCCTGTGACCTTTTCTGGACACCTGATGAGCCAACCCCAAATGAAACCAAAATATGATGCATTTTAAGTTTTCATAATCGTGGCCATATTTTTCTGTTTATATAACTTTTATTTTCATCAAACGCTGAAATCTTTACTGCACTCTTATTGTACTGAGCTGGGGTGTGACTTGGAGGAGGGGTTGCCATTGCTCCTGTTGGCAGCCAGAGAAGTGGTTCAGGAGAGCACGGGTTTTAGCCCCAATGATTTGACTGTGTTGCGAGATAGCTGGGAAATAACAAATCCTCCACAAAATTTGCTTGACTATGTCAGTGGGTTCAGGCATAGGTTGGTTTTGGCGGTTGAAAGTGCAAAAGAGAAGTTGGTAAAATCACAGCACAAAATGAAAGCTCTGTATGACAGGTGTGCAGAGTTTTGGTTCTGCAACCTATTGTGACTTCTCCCTTTGAGGCAAAATTCTCCGGCCCGTACACTGTAGTACGGCAGGTGTCAGACCTGAATTACATCATTGCCACTCCAAACTCTAGGAAAGCAACTAGACTGTGTCATGTGAATTTGTTAAAACCTTTTTACGGACGTCAGACAGTGGGGAAAAGGGGAAATGGGAGTGGTATGGTTAATGCTTCTGTTTGTACATCTGCAGTTGCTCTGAGTTCATCTCCAGCAGTCAGCGTGGAGGAGAGTTCGATTACTGATGTGGTTTTGCAAGGGCGATTGAAAAATTCAGAGTCACTGAAAAATTTGGATTACATGTTGGCAAATTTGGATGATAAAAAATGTGCTGAGTTGGTTGCCCTTATTAAAAGCTGTCCTGTTTTCGGATGTACCTTCTCGCACGCATCTTATTGAGCATGATGTGGATATTGGTGATGCGGCACCAATAAAGCAGCATTTTTATCGGGTTTCATCAGATAAGCGCAAGCTTTTAGACAAAGAAGTTCAATATATGTTGGACAATCATATTGCTGAGCCGTGCGTTTCAAGCTGGGCATCGCCGTGTCTGTTGGTCAATAAGCCGGACACAACTTTTAGACCATGTACTGACTTTCGTAAAGTTAATAACATTACAAAGCCAGATGTGTTTCCTCTTCCCCGCATGGAAGACTGTATAGATCAGGTGGGGTCTGCCGTTTATGTGAGTAAGTTTCCCCTGTTATATAACTTTTGTCACAAACCGGGCCAGTGAGTGGCAAAAAGGGAGTCTCACACATGAAATAACAAATCAAAATTAATTTATTAGTAAATCATTTTAACTTGATATGGTAAACTTAGATAAAAATAAACCAAAAATATGTATGAAATGTAATGTTTAGGGTCAGTCATGTATGCAGTGTTTGGATGAGTGGAGTATGTTGTGTGAAGTGTTGAATGCAGGAGGAAATAATACTTAGTTCCCCATGGCAGGTGGAAGCCTGAAACGAAGTCTCAGTCTGGAGGCAGCAAGAGAGTGAACAAATGGTTAGACAGCCCTTAAATCTCCGGTTCCCCATACACCCACAGGTGAGGCAAATTGGCCCAACGACCTGTCCCAACCTCCACCCAGGGAAGTCACACAGCCAATAAGCAGACAGAGGGGCAGGCCGTCACACTCTTAACTAAAAGTAGCAATATGACACTGTAAACAGTGTATCAAAGTACATATCATCACCTTTTAAGTTAATATGGTGACACATTCAGCAGTTTATGGCCATCTGATTTGATCTCACTCTCATTTAGCTCCATTTTTGGTCTCCACCAATTCCTGAGGGAAATATCTGGCTCTTTAGCTGTTAAATACTCCACTATATTCACCAGCTAGTCACCAACTGTGTCTGTCTGCTGTTTGGCGCTGAGCGCAGTACAGTGGATTGATTTATCAGAGCTTTTTCTCTGAAAACAGCTGCCTGCTGCGACGCTATTAACAGTAAGAATTAACCAGTGAAGTAAAGTTGGGGATTCATGTGATAATTCTCATTCATTTCACACATTGCTGTTTTAAAAATAACTGTTATAGTCGCTTTTGTGGTTTAAAAATAAAACTACTCATTATGCAAGACAATGGCTCCTGTCAGTGCTATTACTATTTTATTGTATCCCACATTATTAGACTGTTATTTCTGATGTAAGCAGAATTTTACTGTTGTATCGATTTTCAGCAAACAATCTCTGATGAAACCACTGTACACTACCTGACCCAGCACCACAGGGCTGTAAAAATATTTATGGAAAACAACTTTTTACAGTTGTCGTTTACCTTTTTTTTTTTCTTCTGTTACAGTAAAGCTTAGTTTTACATGAAAAACTCTGTAACCTAATTTACAGAAAACAACTGTGTTTGATCACAATCATTCAGGGAAAATCTGTAAGTAACAGATTAATAATAACAGTCTTTATCTGCAAAACCTTGACTGAAAATTTCAGTAAATTTATAGTTTTTGAAATGTATTTGAATGATGATAGTTTTACTATATTATGGTTTTTGTTGTGTAAAGTTAACAGCTAGCTAGTGAACACATTTGAGCATTTAATGTCAGATTTTAGAGTCTGACATTTTGTGAATATTAGACCTACACTCATCAGGTGGACACAAACAGACTCCATTGGGATTATAATGTTAATGTCAACAGGTAGCTGTTTGCTAACATGTCTCATTTCATGAACGCAACAGAATAATCTGTTCTGTCTTCTGTAAACTTGTATTAGTTTTGTGTTTGGCTCTTTATATTAAGACTTCATACTGCCTCCTCCAACGGTAGGAGCCGTGCATCAAACAGACTTTACTTTCCCCTGGAGGTCCACTGAGCATGACCTCATCGGCCTCAGTTTGGAGAAAAAAGCAGAAGAGTCAATCTGTGGGTCGAAGGCTCTGTGAAACCTTTTCATAATGAGGTCAGGGTGATGCTGTGTGCCACGTGCGTGTTTGTTTATGAGTCAAACGCCTTGAGAAAGGTTTATTTCAGGTTTAAGACCAAATCCCTGGGAGGATTGCAGGCTGCAACAATTTGCATGTAACAGAAATGACTCCACAGCCAAATTTAAAGGTAGCGGTGATGATGATGAGCGCTTGTGACTGTCTGCCCCCTCTGAGCCCTCCACTCCTCCTCATCCCTGCGACGGGCGGTGACACAGAGTGAGGAGGGGCAGGGGGGAAGCCTGGTTGTTGCACGAACTGAGATCCGGGGAGGGGACACAGTAATTTTATCTGGCATGAGGACACAGGGAATATTACATCATGGTGCAACCTGCTGCATGTTTCATTAGGTCTATACCTCATGCCTATGGTGGAGGATCACTCAGTCATGGAACATGAGTGCCTCTTAGTGTCAGAAAGGTGAAGTACAACAAGCAAACTCCATACTACATACTTAATCTGAACAGGTTTAAAGAGTGCAGCTAACATTTAAGACATCAAATTTTAATGCCATAAAGTTGGATCTGGTACACCGATATTACACATTTTCTTTTATTTGGAATTACATTTTGACAGCACTTTACACAGTTATCATTGTTTGATAAAGGCCCAAAAAAGGCCCGAGCTGAACCTCGGCTGACTATCCCAGCTGACTTTGGACGAGTGATGGGGTACACCCTGGACAAGTCGCCAGCTTATCGCAGGACACATGTCCTGTGAGGCGACAGTGCTAACAACTGCACCACCGTGCCACCTGGGGTGTTTCCATTTAAAGGTCCAGTGTGTAAGATTTAGGAGTATCTATTGGCAGGAATTGACTATGATAATAATTAATATGTTTTCATTAGTGTATAATCACCTAAACACAAGAATCATTGTGTTTTCGTTGTCTGAAAATAAGCCCTCTATATCTAGTGAGAGCGGGTCCTCTTTCATGGAGTCCACCATGTTGAACCGCCATTTTTCTACAGTAGCCCAGAGCAGACAAACAAAACACCCATCTAGATATGACCTTTTGCTTTTTATGTGAACTTCACAGACAGAGTTTTTACTACATGCTTGGAAGGAGAAGGTGAGGTATTCAGTTGGTTACAATCTGCAACTTCACCGCTAGGTGCCACTAAATCCTACACACTGGACCTTTAACACAAATAATAAGACAAGTAAAGAAGAAAGACATCGCAAAAAGTTCAACAAAAAAACGTTGAACCTCACCCAAATTGTTGAATATTGAGTAATATTCCATTCCTTTATAGACAGGCTGTCTGGCTTATGCCATTTCTTTGTAGGTGCTTTTCTAGCAGCTACACTCAATAGACCAAACAGGTGTTTTGTTTTAATATTTGTAGATGTCAAATGTAGAAACCCAAAGAGTAGTTCATTCCAATTAAAAGCAATTTTTGTTTCAAATATCATCACTAATTATGTGTAGATCTTATGCAAGAAAGCATTTACATGCATTTACAAGCCCAGAACAGATGACAATGGTTCACTTTCTATGAGCCACATTTTTCTACATGTTGTCAAGGACAATATTTTTTAGGTTTGACATTTTGAGAAATTTCTCAATGTGTTCCCAGTGAGACTTATATGTGAAGGTTTGTGAATTTTGTTACTTCTGGGCAGAACTTAAGTATGTTGACTTTATGCTAAACTAAGATAACCATTCCTGACTGTAACTTCATATTTATATGTATAGGCACAAGAGTGGTATAGATCAACTCATCCAACTTTCAGCAAGACTGGTAAAGAGTATTTCCCGAAACTATTCGTTTAAGTAAAAAAGTATCAATTAATTCAAATTGGGCAAATTACAAATCTTTGTGATTTGATGATGTGTTTGATCTTATAATAATAAGATAAAAGTCTATCAAAACACATATATTTATAATCAGGTAAGGTTTACAAAATGTTTTGTGTGAGTGATATCTCCATTTAAATGATGTTTGATTTGACTGACGTCTGCCAGCACACGTACTTCTTATCAGTACATAACAAAAATAAAGTACATTCATTTCTTACTATATTAAGCGCACACACACGAACACACACACACACACACAGCATTAGCATTGTGTGGAATCAGGACAGTTTCAGTGCTTTGAGACTACGCTGTGGCTACTTTTGATGTTCAGCTAACAAAGGAAAGACCAGATGGGGGACAGAGTTAAAATGTGGGATTTTGTTTCTTTTTTCAGTCAGCCAAAGAAGCATCCAGAGCCCCATGAGACATGGGCTTGTAAACAAAGCTGTCATGTTTTTGTGATGGCTGTAGAACATGGAGGACAGAGTCAGTGCACTGAGCCCAGGCCTGTAGGAAGAAGAAGAGTCATGCCATGGGCTCATTTTGAGGCTGCAAACTGGACCCTCGCTAATGCTGGAGCAAGAGAGCAATTTATGTAATAATTTCACATAATTAAATCATTGAAAAATGAAAAAAATAAATGAAATACATGAATATATGATAATATATATTAACAATAAATAATACTGTATTTTCACATTTAGTTATTTATTTTTGTATTTTCCATTTATTTCTATGTCTGTATGCTAATTGAGCGGGCGTACCTAAATCAGTGTGAAGCAGGATTGGTTAGCTGGTTTCCACGCTGCAAACTCGACAGAAGCAAATAATTCATCTAAACGACACAAGCCAGCTAGCTAACCTTGGTCTCAACAGAGTGGGTTCAGAAATAAATAGACATATTAGCCATAGATCATCTTTAGTATAAAATCCATGCAATGGCCTCCAGTGGGAGGCTGCTAGTTTCAGCTTCTGCAGTCTTTGGATTTGCCGATTTTCTCTGTTTGTGTCATTTGTTAAAAAGAAGCAGTCTTTTTCTTTTTACAATTTCAGGTTTTATAGACTAAACTAATCATTGAAAAATAATGAATAGATGAATTCATGATGATCACAAGTTGGAGCTTTACTTCGCACAACATGAGTGAGAGTGAGAAGCAGAGCCCAGTGACAGTGTCTGGATGAATGTTGGATTGTTGGCGGCATGAAATCGACTGCACAGACTGTCATCAACTGTCAGCGAAGTTTTACATCAGTTCATGAAGACATCATCAGAGGCAGAGAGGACTGGCGCATGAAATCAATCGATTTCCTTTAATTATGTCTTCCTTTCTCCTGACTTGAGGCTTTTTTTTTTATAATAACAACAAGCAACAAACACGATTCATCACACATCAGTGATTTACTATTGTGCTTCCATAGAGTTTAGAGAGTCACAAGAGACAGGAGATATAAAAGCGTGCTCAAAATCAAGACAGACACAAGAGATATTCTGACTTTTAGTCCAAAGTACATTTCCCATAATGCACCATGATCGACCAACTTGGCTCCTACATGTCCACTTTCAAACACCTCCAACTTTAAATACTTTCTGTTAAAATGTTTAAAGCTCCTGAAAACTTAGCTTCAAATCTTCAGGATTTCTCTACGACATTGAATATTTATTAAATTTGCAACAATCAAAGCTAATGCTTTGAAAACAACATCAGCTAATCAGCTCCATCAGCAGTGTGTGGGTGTGGTTGACTGAATGTGGCCTGGCCAGAGGCAGACAAGAGATTTGATTTAAATGTCGCTAAATCCTCATTTCTGAGCTAGTAAAATTAGTAAGAAAACAAATAATCTGAACCTCACTGCATAGTAATAACCCAAACTGTTCGAACTCTGGCAGAAATCGTTGTGTTCTTGTAGGACCCCATTACTCCTGGTAAGAAGATGATTGAAAAAAAATAGTTCTTGATGTTTCATAGGTCAAGTAGTACTGACAAAATCAGTGGAGTGCCCCTTTAATAAATGCACAAACTAGAAAAACTCAAAAGAAAAACAAAAAAAAAAGAGAGTGTATTTCTTTCACAGGCCTTCATTCAGTGCCAGCAGTGAGGCAGTGTATGGAAAATAACACCAATATCATTACACATATACAAATGTATATGCAAATCTCAAAACATCTTCCACTCCAGCAGTTTGTGCTACAAAACAAAAAGCACTTCTAGTCATGAAGAGACCCGCAGGATCGTGCATGAGCCAGTTATTACACACTTGTGCACACATCATCCCCATGACACTGCCGCCATGTGTAAACCTGATAATGGTGACGATAAAAGATCCTGGATCGTATATTTTTATGGGCTGAATGTGCGGCCGCGACCACAAACAGGTCTATTTTTACTGCTGATGTGATTTTTATACTTTAACTTGCTTCAGGTTACATTACAAACTTCAATGACCCTTGTGCTTGTGTAAACCTCTCCAAACTTTATTTGAACCCATAACCAAAACACTACTTATTGTAATCAAGCTGAAAACAACGCTGCAAAAGCAACACAAGTACCAGATTGTTTATTAAATTATACATTTGTGTCATGCTGATAGACTGCCGCTCTGACACTTCTGTTACTGTATATAAATTCATAGCAGGCTTATGATTGCTTCATTAAGCAGAAAGATTGCGTCTGTATTCAAAACAGAAAATGCTGCATGACAACGAACAGAAAGATTTCAGGACGACCTAACTCAACCTCAGAGTATTGTGCCATGGGTAATAGCTGCAGCATGACGTACCGGTGGTGTAATTCAGCTCTCTGTCCTCATCGACTGCTTAAAACAGTGTATCCATAATTATGCCTGTTTTGCAGAGGTTGACTTGACTTTATAGAAAGGGCAGCATTGAGTCGTACTATTGCTTTAACTTGGTTAGAGGCTTTTTTAGATGCAGCAACAGTTTACAGAAGAGTACATAGCAGTGATTTTGGCTCACTTCAAACACTGTGAGAATATGTACTTGAGGACATTCTTCAGAGAGGTCGGTCAATGATCACTCATAAATTAGAGTTGACAGTTTAGCTTGCTGGCATGGTGCTGCTCTCACAGATGCTGCCAGCTGTGTAGAACCAGCATCGTGCAGGCAGCATAGAAAATGATGACCATGTGGGAAAAAATCATGAAAAACACTCTCCATTGAGGATGTGTATAAACAGAGAGGAACCAAATCAAGGGTCAGCAGCGAAGAACAACAAAAACTGACATAATTATAAATAAATGAAGATTATTATTATTTCCTACCATTAATTAATGAATGCCTGTTTCCAGACTGTTGGCACATACACAATGCTGTGATCCTCTGCTGTGACTTTTTCTCATGCACTCTTCATTTTTTAGCTTTGCTTATGAATTGATTTAAATGATGAAGTGAATCAAAGTCATTGCAGAACAATTTCCTTTCTACTTTCAACATATTGATAATCTGTGATCTTTAAAAACAAAATATTCAGATTGAAATAGTGATATTGTGTGAGTAATACACATGATAATGACTCTGTTCTCACTTTTTAGCTCACACTACAACATAGTAGGTGGTGGTAATGCACATTAAGGCTGGCTGTGTTCCAGTTCAGTGCAACAGATTTGCCAAAAAAGAGACAAAACACAAATTTAAAAAGTTAAAGATTTTTTTTAATATAGATTTTGAGAGTCATCCATTCTCCAAAATTGCTTATCCTTTTTAAAGTCGTGGGGGGCTGGAGCCAATCCCAAATGGCATTGGGGGGAGAGGCGGGGTGCAAGATTGCCAGTTCATCACAGGGTTGGCACAGAGAGACAAACAACCATTCACGGGTAATTTAGGGTCACCAAATAACCTATAAATCTTTGGACTGTGGGCGGAAGCTGGAGTATCTGGAGAGAACTCATGACACAGAAAGACACCAGCAGGGTTCGAACCATCTTCCTGTGAAGCGACAGTGCTAACCACTGCACCACCATTGCGATAATAGTGTTAATATGTTATGAATTCTTTATAATCTGTTAAAGTAACAGCCTGACATTGGACATACCAAAGTAATCTGTCGATGGACTGTACTTATATATTCACATTCATGTTTATTTACACATTCAAACTATATAAAATGTGAAACTGTACAAACATCCCAGAAATCCAATTAAAATCAGACAACTATTTTAGTGTCTGTGTATGTAAGGATTTCTCCACTGTCCATCCAAAAGCTTCATCTCTGAGGAGCAACTAGTACCAGCATGACGTAGGACACACTCCAACAGCCTCTCCAGCTGTGCCTCTGTCCATAATCTCCATCTCCACTGGCCTTTTTAATAGATCGGCTCATTAAAAATAGACACTTGCACACACACACTTGCAAATGTATATTAAAGATGCAATTAGAAACGTTGAGCGAGTGCTCTTAAATGTCAGATTTGTTTATAGCTGCATTGAATGTTGTAAAAATGCCAGCTCTAAGTGTCCTGTGGCTTTGTCTGTTAATAAAGACTCTTCATTAAAAGCTGTCGCTACGTAAATTTAAACAAAGCCTCTCTTATTCTCCCTCTTTTTTGAAGAAAATGAACTTTGTGACTTGATTTGTGTTGCCAAAGTTTTCACATTTTAATACAAGCGCAGAAAAGGCTTTAATATGTCAAGGATGCAGTTATCTCATTGGGAAACGGCACACAATTACTTACTCCTATAATAAAAGTCAGTGGCTTCATAAAGCATGAAAATACTGTGGATTAATGGATTAGCTGGGGGTCGTGCTGGGAAAAGAAAGGTGGAGTTCACAGTTTTAAAAATCCACATTTAGTTAATTAAATCTGTCATTTACGAGGGTGCATCGATTAAACACGTTCAAACATAAACTCTGGATCAGGTTTCTCTTTGGAGATTCCTTCATGCAGGCACAGGTGGAGCCAAGAAGAGCTGTATACAATTGAATAAATCCTCCTGACATAAATCCTCTTGATATGCAGTCTTATACGATACTGCACGTTGCAGCATGGAGGCAATGTCACACTTCCACCGTGGGCATCTCACATGTGATGATTTGTCTGGTTTCTTTCGGATAATATATTTCAACAGGAGCAGTCATACTGCATTGTTATTTTGGACAGTTTTTTTTTAACATCATGCTGCTGTTTTACGCCACAGGTTTCTTCTTTCTTTCACTTCGTTTGCTATTCTTAAACCACATACAGGAGGGATTTCTAGGCGGAAGGTATGACAGGATTTTATATGTGCAGGATGAACGTCTCCAGGCTTCACGTGTGTTTTTTTCGTGGACAGGGACCACACTACATGTGACCATCTGACCAGAGGCTGAGAAATAGGTATGAATAAGAAATTTTATTCTTTGTTTACTAGTGTGTTACATATGTAAGAATATAAAACATAACTATGTTTTTATTAGTGAATAATCACCTAGAAATAAGAATTATATTTGAATGAGCCTTTCACATCTACAGACGCTATGTGTCCTCTTCCACAGAGTCCACCATGTTGAACCACCATGTTTCTACAGCAGCCCAGAATGGACGAACTAAACACTGGGTTTTTCAGATGTTTCACAGCAGTAGTTTCTGTGGAGGAATCTTTAGGAAAGATTCCTGAGTGAGAAATAAAGAGTATTCTGGCTTGTCTTTTGAGTATTTTTAATACAATGATAAAAGATTATAAAGAGTATACAAATCAACCAATACAAGCCATCAAACAGACTCACACCATACTATTCAGCTGGATAGGGACAGAGTTCTATCACCCGAGGGATCAAGAAGATCTGACAAATCTCTGTTGTGGAGCAAAGCTTTTTATGCTCAAGAGTTTATCAAGTTGATGGTGCGTCAGAGGAATGCACTTTGTCCCCCCCAGCCGGAGCTGGTGTGATGATCCATGTTTGGTTAGACAGGGCATATGCGAACACTCACACTGAAACAACAAATAAACATGCCCTTAGCAGACATGCAAACACTGCTGATATGGCGAGTTTTTAGCTCAAAGCACAGATAAAACAAAGTTTAATAGTTACAGAGTTCACCAAATTAATTTTCCCCAACAGTTTCCCCTTCAGGGTATGAAAGATGGGGGTTGCAATCATTGATAGTACATTAGTATGTATTAGATAGACATTTTTTGTGGTAGTGTTGCCACCCGTCCCGTTTTTCCCAGAATTGTTCTCTTTTTTCATCAGCTGTCCCGGGGAAAAAATAAAATCTCTCCTGGGACACAATTTGTCCCGTTTTTTGGGGAAAATGTAAAAACTTTATTTGGTTTCCTTCGTTCTGTAGTCCAGAAAGGTTCCCATGCTTCTGTAGCTATTTAAAAAATGTCTCTGTTTTCTTCCCGTGTATAGCCTACATCACACATCTAATTGCGTGATAACCTCGACTCGTTTGCGCGCCACGCCCCCATTGTTCAAAGAAGAAAACTTGATCGCTTCCGCGTTGACTGAGCGAGCGTCTTCCTTTCACCAAGTTTTGGCGTCTTATTTGAAATGGGAGAGACGACTGCGCTGGGCCGGGCTGGACAAATCCAAGGTGGCAACCCTATTTTGTGGATGTTTGGACATTTTAACATGGGGGCATATGGAGACTGACATGTTCTGTAGCCAGCCTCAAGTGGCTGTTAGAGGAACTGCAGTTTTTTGCACTTCCACATTGGCTTCCCTTTACAGCCACGGAGGCTGCCGCTTGGTTGCAATCATTTGTACAAACAAAGACACAAACTGGTCCTTTAAGCGTTTGTTCTTTTATCCCTGCATGTATTTAATTTATATAGAGTTTGGACTACCATGGTAGTATTGTAAGTAGTTTTGGAATTGATCATGTGTATATTTTGAATATTTAGATATAATTTGAATATTTGCTTATTTAGATTTTGGTTAGAGTTCAAATTTATGCTTCACCAAAATCTGAAAAAGTACAATTGCATCTGATTCACTAGCGCAAACTGCATGTTAAAGCCTGGTACCACTGATGTATCCTGTATTACTGAAATTAATAATCAGTTATCCACAGGGACCCATTTATCTGCTGTTTAACATACACGCACACCGGTTTTAATTTTATACAATAGAGATGAATGAATTTTGTTTCCAAAGTTTACATTTTTTTAAAATTCCAATAAAAAACAGTGAAGTCTGTGAATTAACAGAACACACTGAGAAACAAATAAAACCATTCACCAAACACTCTCACAGGAGCCCAATTTTAAAAAAGGCACATGTTGACTTGGCATGATTTTGTCACAATCAAAGATTTTTGTCACAGTCAGACTGACCCAGAAGCCCAATTAATAGTTGACTAAATGGACGCACCGATGAGAACATATCTGTTTCCCGGCGGGGAAGTATTGGAGCCCCTGCGTTGGGATTAAAAGCTGAGATTGAATGCCGCTGCAGAGGGACGCAGGGAAATGGGGAGGTGGGGGTACAAGACACAGTCATATAGGCGTGTGCAGCCGGCCAAAACTGTGAATTTTCTGCTCTCTGACAGAGGCTCTGTTGATGATTTATTGCACACAGAATTCCTGTCGCTGCTTGTCTGTAAATGTACTGCGTAGGATGTTTCTCATTGGGCTGCTTTATTAAGCAAGCAACCACCAGCATATCAAATATTTCCTCAGCTCTCCCCTGTACACATGCATAAACATAAAAAAGTGTCTTAATAATTAGGTTTTTGGTTTGCAGTAGGGAAAATACTTTTAGCGATTCAAGCATTTTACTTCCTACACCTGACGACTCATGATGTTTAAAGTAGGAAGGCACTATTGAGCACAAATCACTTGAAATCAAAGGATGTGTACACACATTGAGATATCTTCCGCTTGATTTTCTGTCTCGTGAGTGACTGCAGATGTGATGAAATAACATGTAATTAGACTGATCATGCAGTGCGGCTTATATTAGGCTGGATCTAATCACATTTTTAAATATGACAGTAACAAAAAAACACAGTAAAATATGTACAAGGCATTGTGAATCCCTCTAGTTTTATCATCAGTCTAGCAGAAGGAGAAAAGATGTTGCCAAAAGGGATGCAGGGTTGCTGGTTAGATTCCTGGTCGCTGTTGCTGCATATATACTTGTTAACTTGCTAATTGCTGTCAGTTCAGTAAGGCTGCATTCACACAGACAGTGCATGAAAAAACAAAGCCATCTCAACGCAGGTTCAAAAAGTTGAACATGTCAGACCCACAATTCTCTGAAAAGCTCAGCGTGGTGGCCATCTTAGGTCCTGCTTTCGCTGCCTCCTTGGCTAATCTAAAAATGGGCACGAAGACGTGGGTAAAACTGAGGAGGGCTAAATGACGCCTGGTTGCTCAAATAAGCTGCCTGTAATGGCACCTACCTGTCAATCAAAGCACCCACGCTGTTAATACTGCATAACTTTAAGCCTTAATATAATTTGAACAGGTGAGTTATATAAAAATTCAGACTTAGTACAGTTGTCATGAACGGGGAAATTAGCTATAGAGACTGAAACTGTTTTTTGTACCAGGCTGTAAACATGTTTATCTCTGCTGTGAAGTTGGACATATAATATAGGGGCTTATGGAGATTAACTTGTTCTGTAGCCAGCCTCAAGTGCAGTTTTTCACTCTTTTCACTTTTCATTTCACAGCCCTGGAGGTTGCCACTTGGTTATTTTACCTTATGTAAGATAAAGCAGTTGCAGCCGTGCTAACTTTTCAGAGTTGTATAATCCTGTCTGAGTATTACAAACTCCTACTGTGTGTGCAGGGTTTCTCAAACCTGACTTGTTAATTCATTTTTCATGATCTCACTTAAACAACACAACCCCGGGGTGTTGATTAGCTCAGTTGGTAGAGCAGCCGCCCCATGTACAAAGGCTCAGTCCTTGCCGCAGCGGGTCAAAATAAAGCTTGAAAAGGCCAAAAAAAAAACAACCACCCACACAGCTTCCTAGGCTACATTGGCTGGTTGCATAAGGTTTTGCCGTAAATGTCCTAAATTTAATAGGAATTCATCCAATAGATGTTAAAATTAAAATTGTAATTCAAAACCAAACATGTCGACCTGATGGTGGTAATAGAGGAAAAGGTATAAACAACAATAAAAATAAGAAAAACTGGAAATGGGAAATGTTGACACATGACAAACCAGAAGCTTTTTAGCTGCTATCTATGCTACAGTGTGTTGAAAATGTAAATAAATACATTATTTTGGATTTGACACAGGGTTTATACTTCAGTGCACAATAACTAAAGGTCTTTTCTAATGTTTTGTGTGTTTGTTGCATGGACAGTTGAAGCCACCGCTTTTTCTCTGAGCAACTCAGCTGTGAATGAAGCAGCAGAAGGACAGTCAAGGCAGAGGGGACAATTCGATGACTTCATGACCAGCAGAAGAATATGCAAATAAGCTTACAGGCAGGTAGGAAAGAGGGTAGACAGGTGACATATAAGAAGGCAGTTTCAGGTCGAGGCTACAGAATGTCGAGAGCAAAAAACACAAGTCAAAACAGGAACATAACTAGGACAACCTGACAAAAGATCTGGGCTGGTTTATGAACTGGATGGTTGATTAGGCCATGAGATGCAGGTGAGGAGGTGGGTGCATAATTGTAGAGCAGATGAGGGAAGAGGTGTGAAGATGCGTAAGACAGTCAGATAATGGAGAAAGGAGGGCACTGGTGAATGGAAGGAAAAAAGCGATGAGAGGATGGACAGTTTGTGAATGAAAAATAGGACTTAATATGCTACAGTTATTTCATATCTCCTACAAGATTTTAAAGTCTTATTTACCTATTGTTGTTTTTTTTGTTTCTTTATCTTGGACTTGCAATAAATGGGAAACGGAAGATATATATTTTTCTATACGCCCCCACATCCATCCACATACGTATACTCAGGCCATGGGTTTCAGGGTCAAAGCAATCTCAACCTTAATTTCAACATTGCAGCAATACCTGGTCTGTCAATGGGAAAAGTAATAGATTGGAGGATGTGAAGCGTCTCTGTAGAATCACAATATAAAGATAAAGGGAGTGCGGTGTGAGAGAAAGACAGAGAGGGAAAAAAAGATGAAAAGAAGTTGAATTGGTGGAGAGAGAGAGAGAGAGATGAAGAAGGCAGCTAATGATCGGGGCTGCAAACTGGTGCTGTAGTGATGAAGAGAGAGAGAGAGAGAGAGAGAGAGAGAGAGAGAGAGAGAGAGAGAGAGGTGGGGTAAACTCCAGTGTTCAAATACGGGAAGTCAAGGCAGCTGTGACGCACTGAAGCACCAAAGCAGACAAGATAAAGTGCCAGAAAAACTAAGTGCAGGATGCAGGGATATATGCTGATCACAATTCTTCTCACACTTCTTCAAATCTTGTTCATCTTGTAAATACGAAGAGGATAAAGCCCTCCAGGAGCCCACGAACTGCAGGTGTGTGTTTTCTTTCTTTTCTTTTTCATTACATATAACATGAAGTTATCTTAATAACTTTGTTGCATGTTGAATACATAAACAAATCCAGTGTGGGAATCCAAACAAAAGCCTCTCTGGAGTAAATATTCTGCTGAACATAGATTCCTAATCACGTTGTGGCAGCATTTATTTGTGTGGAGGACAAGAGAGTATGCCAAACATATTTAAGAAAATTAGAGAAAGCTTTTTTAATCCAGCACAATTACATGGCTATAGCTGTAATGTCAAACATCTTAATTATGGTTGCCATGGTGCTAATGCACATTAGCAATACATTTATTCCTCAGACCGATTAAGCTGATTTTGTTGCTTCCACTTAAGGTCATAGTTTCAGCTGCTTGGTAACAACATTCAGCTGTGTGGGATCGCTTCCTTGTTACTTTACATTTGTTGCTATATAAATAAAAGTGATTTGACTATGTGAAGTTGAAATTGGAATATCACAAAAGTTATAATTGTGTAAAGGTATATTGTGCCTTTGGGAGATTTTCTCATAGCTGCAGATATGCTGGCAACATTTTCACTTTATTTTCTGACCCTGGTGTTGCAATTAACACGTTAGGAGCAACAAACTAGATGATTTTAGAAAAAATGTAAAAGCAGGAAATATAAAATCTTATTGCCATATTACTGTGTCTCACTCTATTTCTATTTTTCTTTTATTTGATTGTCCTAATGCACCTTTCACAAGACAAACAAGCAATTTGTTTTTGTGGACAACAAGGTAACAATATAATGTCTCTACCATCATAGCTTCAAGGGGTATTCAAGTAATTTAGTGTGTTCCAACATGAAGATAAGGTTCAAAATGGAAGCAGCAGGGGGTGAGATATCCTGACTTTTAAGCCTCTAATGTGGTTCAAGCTCCAAAACAGCTGGATCCTGCAATTCCAGTGATGCAACTGACCAGCATCTTTTGTTAGACCCTTACCAAGGAAATCCCCACATCTCACACACACAGTTTTTAACTCAGGCTTTTTGTTAATAATTTTAAATTTCCAGTGTGTATGATTTAAGAGAGGGTGAAATGAGGGGATTGCAATTAGTAGCTACACGCTAGATATCACAAAATCCTATACGCTGAACCTTTAAGTCTCGGGTCTTAAAATAAAGTCTTAATTATTTGTTTTTGTTTTTGTTTTTGTTTTTGTTTTTTTGTTTTTCAAAAATTTGGAAAACTCTACAGCCACAGAAGATATTTTACAAGGTTTTTCTGAGAGTTTTTCTATTTCTTGTGATGAGTGAACTGAATTTTTATTTGTAAAACTCGGTGGAGTTAGCCCTTAAATTCCATTTTTCTCCTCTTTACTCTACCCTTTATGTTTAGAAACCAAGTAACTTGCCACTCAGCAACATGCCAGGACTGAACTGCTCTCTTGCAGCTCTTAATACTACAGTTTTCAGTGATGTAGGCTGCCCTGAGGTTGCTGTGGCATGTGGGATGAATATCTCTTGGGTGTTGGCCAACGCTACTGCAGAAGATCTGGATGACATGTGCTTGAGAGTGGAAGATTACCTGGCCAAGTACCTGGGGCCTCGGAGGTCGTCAGTGTTCCTTCCTGTCTGTGTCACCTACCTCATTATCTTCTTTATGGGCGTACTGGGCAATTCCCTGACCTGTGCAGTCATATTACGCTACAGGGTGATGCAGACACCCACCAACTACTATCTGCTGAGCTTGGCAGTGTCTGACCTGCTGGTGCTACTTTTGGGCATGCCATTAGAGCTCTATGACTTGTGGCAGAACTATCCCTTCCTGCTCGGGGAGGGAGGCTGCTACTTCAAAATCTTCCTGTTTGAGACCGTCTGCTTCGCCTCCATCCTCAACGTCACAGCGCTCAGCGTGGAGCGCTACGTGGCGGTGGTGCACCCCCTCAAAGTCAAACACATGACCACACGTGCTCACGTCAAGAGAGTCATCCTCATGCTGTGGGTACTGTCCATGCTGTGTGCTGTACCAAACACCAGTCTGCATGGTATTGCAGTGTTACCTCCGAAGTTTGGACGACAGTTTCCTCAATCTGCTTTTTGCCGTACGTATCATTACATACTTTTATTTGTGCTATTTATAAAAGTCTTCAGCCATGCTAGCATTTCTGTGGAGCTAAAGTCTACATCAGCATGTTAACATGCCCGCAATAACAATGCTAACATGCTGATGTTAAGCAGATATAATGATTATTATTGCTGTGTCTCAAATGGATGCTTCCATTAGTACACTTCTATATAGTACACTGTGTACAGTATATACTTCCTAGCATAGTGCGCAAATTCGATGGCCAAAAGTATGGCCATTGTGCACTTACCGGAAATGACGATTGCAACATTTTACTTCTTCTTCTTTGCCAGGTGGAGCATTAGTGTCAACATTTGACTGTCAAAATATAAATATAAAACATATGTACAACATACATTTGTATTTTACGGCAGATTGCTGCAACCGCTTCATCTCCAGCAGCTTCCTCGGCCACCATTTTCATAATGCCAGTGGCTCCTCCCCTTCTGTTGTTGGTCATTAGTATCCATCCTGTTGGCATCCTGGATATCAGTACCAAATGTCATGACAGTCCATCCAGTACTTCAGCCTGTTAATGTCAGTCGCCAAAGTCAGTAGGATTAACCTCTGGGGACAAACAATGTCTGTACAAAATGTTAACGATGATATTGACGATCAAATCTGTTAGTGTTGCTTAAAAAGGGTTAAAAGGTTTTGCTATGGAATATGAAACTACAATGCCCACAGTACACTTACCCTCCTTTGTCTCCGTCCTCAGATGTGGTCAAACCCACCTGGATGTACACCCTGATCATCCTGATTTCCACGTTGGTTTTCTTCCTGCTCCCCATGCTGATAATTAGCATTCTCTACCTGCTCATTGGCTTGCAGCTACACAGGGAGAGGTTGGTGACCATGGGGGACACCAGGTGTAGCTTTGGACCAGAAAGTCTGTCCAGGTCCCACAAACAGAAGCTGAGCAAACGCAACCTGCAAGTCACCAAAATGCTGTGTAGGTGTCACGTTTTCTAAGGATTGTGTGTGTTAGTACCCGACTGTTTCCACCTATTGTTCCCATATGTTACTTTTCACACTATTTCTTCTGTTGTACTATTTTTAATCTCTCAGCTTTTGTCTCATCTGTCACATGCTGGTGATTGGATTAATGCCATGAACATGTCTAGAAATATCATGGGTATATACCATATGTGTGTGTGCTTCAGTTTGCCTGTTGTCAGTCTATCTGTCCTTTGAATAAACTATCCATCTGGCCTGTCCAGGTGTGCTGGTGGTTGTGTTCGGCCTTTGCTGGGCTCCTTTCCATGTGGACCGCTTGATGTGGAGCTACATTGACCCCTCGTCCGAGATGCACCGCATGATCTTTGAGCAGGTCCACATTGTCTCTGGAGTCTGCTTCTACCTGAGCTCTACCGTCAACCCCATCCTCTACAACCTCATGTCCACTAGGTTCAGAGAAATGTTCAGTCATGTTACCTGTTATTCTAACAACTGGTCAACACGCTCCAGCTTACACATGACACAACGCAGCACAGTGTCTGAGAAAACACCCAGTAGTAAGAACTGGACTTAAGCTCCTCGGAGCCAGTCTGGGCCAAAGGAAGTCCAAGAACATTATATACAGAGAGGGATGACAAATCAAAGGAAACATTGAATAATTAGTGGAGAAATGCAACTAATACTAGGAAGGAGGGGTCAATGGATGATCTGATGAGCCTGAAAATTGTGTGAATCATATCCTATGGTCTACACAGTTGCCAGATCTCATCACTGAACATCTATGGGAGCTTTTGGGCTGACTACTATCGTCATCAACCAATCAAATGAGGGAATAGCATTTGGAAGAATGACCTCTTCAATTCAAACTTTAAGTATCTATACCAAGGAGCATTGAAGCTGTTCTGGGCCAACACCTTACTAAGACTTTTATGTTGCGTTTTCTTTGATTTTTCACTCATAGATCTTCAGAAGTCTATGAAAGGAAGGTCTTAGTCCAAATAGAAGGATAATTCCCTCTATGTTATCGAGCATGCCATGCAAAGATGACCAGATGTTAACCCAAATGGTGTAAGCTCCATTGTGTAGGATCTAGTGGTGTTGCCGATTGCAGCCCCATCACTTCATCCTCTCATCCCTCGCGGGAAGGAAAAACTGTGGCCATGAAACATCCCAAAAACACTGTTTAGTTTGTACATTCTTACACTATGGAGTATCTGTAGATAAATGGCTCCTTCTGGGGTAACAAAAATACATTATATTAAGTTCAGTTCCTGCCAAATTCTAAATCTCCTGTCCTAAGTCTTACACACTGGGTGTTTAAGAGATGCACTTAAAGAAAAATCAGCATTCCTATGTGCTGCACACTTTCCTATAATTTCTGGAAGCAAGCAGAAATATCCACAGACACTCAAATCCCATTTAAAGAGAGCACCAAGAATACAACATACTGAAAAAAAGATGATGAGATGGAGCAACATCGAGCAAATGTCCAGATGAACAATGCAGTTATCATTATTATTCATGAAATGTCGCCCATCACCTCTCTCACAAGTAAATCATTTGTATATTTGTGTATTTGGTGAATTAATTTATTGTACATACGGTACGTGCTCTTTATAATGTAAAGCATAACATTTACAAGCTTGCCTATTTACTGCTGTACAGCTCCTACTGCCAACATTAACAAGAATGAATGCACAATGGCTCCTGTTTAAAAGTGAGGACATATTCATAATCAGAAGTGAAAACGAAAGCCAATTGAGTGAAGCAGAGGACTAAATACAAGATGGTTCATTTATGGTACTTATAGCCATTGACAAAGCTGATGTGCCTTACAAGTATTCAAATTATATCTGAGAATACTTGGGGCCATTCCTACACATATTTCTTTGATAACTTACTTATACAATGTGACAAATCTGTAATTATACATAGTATATTGCTTTCCTGATGTAAGTGTCATTGTTGTTTCATGTATGAATTGCATTAAAAGTTGTAAAATGTATTGAAGACAGTACCTGTATATAGGACATGTGAATATTTACCTTTTATTATTGCACAGGATGTGATGCATTATTCTCCTCCATTTATGAAAGCATGTATGTCTTTCTCAGCATGTACACTTGAAGTAGAATATATATGAAGATGTGCCAGCAGAGCTGTTGTCCTTATTATCGGTTTGATATGGAAACAAATGAGTGTAATAAGTCATTGCACTGGAGCAACCGGCTCCAGGATAGAAATGTCTTCTGTGTAAACATCATGGTTAAAGTGCCCAAACAATTCAAGTTATTTATGAGTAATGAGGTCTGCCAGGAGCCACAAGAACCTTTCCACTAGACTGTCTCATCTCAACTTTGGGTGACACACAGAGCGGGGGAAAACTCATTTGGACAAATAGAGAATGGAGATGATGATTACAAAGGGTAGAGGCTATAGGGAAAGATGATGTCAGTGGGTCAGTAATGTGGAAAAAAAAATGAAATAATGAATGACATGAAGCAGTAGGTGGACAGAAGATAACTGATGAATACTGACAAATCACTTTGTAATGGCAGTATTTGTCAGTGCGCCACACCAACACTAACAAACAGCAATCAATGTACAACTTCTATCACCATAACCGAGCACACTGTTTACCCACCAGCTACTCCGCAAATAGACTTGTTCAAAAGGCTGCACGGCAGTATCACCCAAGTAATGGTATTCATTCAAGAGCGGAGTGATTATTACCGCCCGTGGCACTTTGACATAACAACATGAAGCAGGCAGTATCATTTTATTCACAACTTTAAAGAATTATGTGAGCAGGATGTGGGCGCTGTGAAAGTAAAACACAAATCAACGCAAATGGGAAAAACAATGTTTTCTACATGTTTCATTTTGACTTATAGAAATGACCTGGAAATTCCAAAAACTATAAAATCCCACAATTGGAAAAAAAATAAGAAGTCGATGTGATGTTCAGTGGGAGCTGTAGCAGGGATGAATTACAAAGTTTTCAACTCATATAAAGTAATTTATGTTTATCATCCTGACTCACAACATGATGTAAGTATATTATTTAATCTAGAATCTTAGTTGACACAGTTAATGCAGCTGTAACCTTATAGACGACCTTTATTAAAGCAGCTGATGATAGGGGATGGAAACCTAGGGGCTACAGCACTCTTACAGTATTCTTAAGATACCAAAATGTTAATTTAAGACAAGTGCGAGAACGGGAGGTAATCTAGAACCACGAAAGCATATCAGGGACAAGAAGGATATGGAGGAGGAGATATGACTCACTGCCGAGAAGATGATGTGAGGTGTTTCATAATGAGATGAGTAGAAGTGTATTTTGAAGATGGGTACTGACAGCGATGGCCTTACTGGTAATCTTGAAGGTCATTCTATTAAGAACAGCAGTTGTGAAAACAGAGAGAGGACGTGAGGCTGAGCTCTGATCTCTGCTTAGCATTATGTTTGTGACTCTATTAGCAGCCGTGTACACCAGCACCAGAAAATTAAATACCAGCAACACAGATAACCTATGGAAGAAGTGTTGCACACCCAAAAAAATCCACCAATGGAGTGATCACCGCTCACAACCATTTTCAGCACAACGCTCTGAACCCGCCGTAAACTACCCGCCCAGCTCCAAACAGAAAACTAGCAAGCTGGAGAACATGACGCAGTTCCTCAAACGATCACTTGAGGCTGGCAGCAGAGGCAGGACAGCCAAGATGGCGGCAGCTTCAAAACAGCTCTTCAGAAAACGGTAGGTGATGCCATGGATACAACGTCCCTTTTTATACTGTCTATGATGAACATATAACCAACTTAAAGATAGATATTTTCTCAGGACCTGGTGTTTTTTTAAGTCATTGTTTTAAAGATTGAGGCACAATTTAGATGCATTTACAGGAGTACGGATACTCATATTTGGGCTCCTATCATTGCAAAACATGTTTTTTTCCCGCCACAGATAGATAATGGCTTTATGTTTCTACACAGGCAGGGGGATTGGCCGATTCAAGGACTTGTAGATTGATGGCATTGATGACATTTCTAAAACCCATTTCTTTAAATTGTCCATCTACTATACTTATATATAGGACTGACACTGTCTCCACTCGCTGCAGAACAAAAGCAGCACATCAGCAGTACAGCATTTTCTCACCTAAGTCACTAAACGGAATAAATTAATCTACATTAAACCCTCTTTCCAGCATTTGTGCAACTCCAGTGTATTATTCTTATTCTTATTCCATATGTATATATTCTATATAATTAGAAAACTCAACATATTGTGTATCATGCATTGGCCCAGCACATACTCCATGTCATCACGTCCTCCACCTGTGTTCCTGAACAGAATAAATGGGTGTAGAGAATGACTGGATGGAAAATGATTAGGTTAGAAACTCTGAATACTAATGTGTGACTGCTGCCAGGAATGAATTTTCTTATAAAGAATCCTGGCCAGTGAATGATAATGTAAGAAACACTATTCAAAGGCACTATCTCTCCCTCGCTCCTGTAAATTGTTTGTACAGACCAGTATTGGAGTGTCAAGGTTGTGCCACAACATTATTCAGCTCCTGGCACAGTACACTCACGTACCTGCAGGAAAATGTACTCACAGCACTACAGCCAATGTCAGTGTAAGCAAAAAATAAATCAGAGACTGTAAATATTGGTAGACAAAAGGGGAAAGGGATATCAACAGCACATTGATTAAACTGGTACGGCTTCACTGTTTTCATTTTCTCCTTGTTATAGCAGTCTTAGTGGGTGAGATTAGCTCTCCACTCAATGTATATGAAAGCTATTTCACAAAAGACAGGTAAATCCCAGGACACAGGAGTACTGCTGTGATTGCATTTTCCTCGTGTTTGATGCTCTCGTGTGTGAAATGACTTCTGCAAAGTCAAGAGGGAAAAAGTTACGCGTTCCAACATATCCCGTTTTTGTGTTTTTAGCGACATAGCTCCAAGGACAACGTCAGTCGGTCCACCGCTCTGGCCGAGACTGATACATTTCAACAACTATTAGATAAATTGGCATGAAATTTTTCTACAGGCATTCATGATCCCTCCTCTTGTGTGTGGGTTCACACATGTGGCTATATCACAGCGTAACATTCTTACTCCTTACAACCTGGTTTTTCAGCCAATTAGCACAAGAAAGTGCAAATGTGGGAGACAAATTTCTTTCCCCTTTCTTTCACAACAAAAGAGTCCATATCATAGAGACGGTTCCATGCTGTGTGTGTGTTGTTACCTGAAGGCGTTGTTTTTATCCACTACTGTGGGTAATTAGGTTGAATAGAAGTGGTTTTTGTTTCTGTGCTTAATTACATCAGTGCTCAATAAAGCACATTTTCAACTGTGGTGTAACCCAGTCCATGTAAAAACAACCATGTGATACTGTGTATATATATTTGTGTTTTGGAACATATGAGTTTCTCTAATAAAATTACATTTTGTTATCCATTTCTGGATTGGATGGTGTTCTTTAAAAAGCAGCATACGGGCTGATTTGAAAAGATTATTTTAAATGTCACTAACCTGTCAGAGTAGCTTTTAGATAACAGTGCTTCAAAGTTTGGTTTTTACTGTGTGTTACAGATAAGTTGGAAAACTGTAGATGAATAACAACACTGCGCTAAGCGAACAGAAAATGGTTTATAGCTTTGTTTAAATTTGATGAACTTTGGTTATGCTTTACTTTTCCTTTCTTTGAGTTTATTGAATTTTCTTTTTATTGATTTTTTTTTAACACATCACCTTTAGTGCTAATTAGAAAATGCTAGCATGCTAATATGCCAAATTAATATTTTCATCAGTACGTGCATTATGTTTGTTAGTAATTATGTTATTGTCACATAGATATGTCATTGTGATGTTAGCTTTAGCCCAAAGCACTTCCGTCCAGAAGTGTAGCCTCACAGAACATATGCCATGGTTACAGACTTGTAGTCTTACTGTGTAATTTCCTTAAACAACAGGACACTGTAGTTTTTTACCAAGACAGTTAGTCACGTTTGATATTCACCTGAGACAGAAACAGAAATATTGAAGTGATAATGGGGGAAAGCTCATAAATTCAGAATCAAAGTTTAAAGCCAACTTTTAGGTGAGAAGCAGTTCCAGGCTGCATAAGCCATGTGATATAAAATAACACGGCTAAATCATTTTATATGTGTAATCTTAACTCATTCTTGTAAGTTTGTCAAATCCTAAAAGAGTCAGCTTGTTTCTATCAGAAACCAAATATCAGCTGCAATAATCATATCAGCAGCTTAAACCTGAGGGTAAAAACAGCTCTGAGCTGTAACTTCAAGTAGTTTTCTGTCACTGTGCTATGATCCATTAAATAAAGCAGAACCATCGGTCCCACCCCACCCTTAAAAAAAGATTTCCAGCAACATCCACTTTGAGTCAGTGTCAACGAATCTGTTAAAGTGAAATAGTGGAATTCGTTGGAAGGCCTATTGTTTCAGCGCTGAATAAAACAGTTCTTTAAATAAAACACAGAATATCTGTTTACAGCTGTGGCAGAATATAACATCTAAATAAGGAGATCCTCGTCAACTCGTCTACTCACACTGCTCTGTATTACGAGCATGACTTTATTGGTGGAGTGTTTCGGGGCGTATGTGGAATAAGATTACAATAACACTGAATAAAAAAAAAACATCACTACAAATCCATTTATGTGAAGTGTAGGAGACATGATTAGATTAAATATAATGGATGCACTGCAAACTAATTTACTTTTCACCTACAGCGATGTGAAGATGTGAAGGCGAATAATCAGTATAGTAGGAACTATTTTAAATAGAGAGGACCTTCAACCAGTAAATTACAGTACAACATATCACACTAATAATATAATACATATAATATTCTTATTCCCTATAACTATATCATACCAACTATACTGGGTTCAGCTAATTTGCACATGAAAGCACAATCTGTGGAGACGTATATTTTTCCCCTTGAAATGAACCAATGTAACAAAAGAGCCCATTGCTTAGAGGAGTTTCGACATCGTAATTTGTGAAATGGTGTTAAGTGGGTCATTACCTGAAGGGATTGTTTTTAATCCACTACTGCAGTTAATCAGGTTGTTCTTGTTTCTTTGCTTAATTACATCAGTGCTCAACAAAAAAAACAAAAAAAACAAAAAAAAAACAACCCACATTTGCAACCGTGGTGTAACCCAGTCCCTGCAAATACTACCATGTGATACAGTACATGTTTCATTTTCTATTTTGGATTAGAGAAGATTAGGATGAGTTTCATCCACTTGTTGACAGTTCATGCTGAAATGTGTATTTCTTAAACAAATGAACAGGATGATTACAGGCTGAAAATGTTACTTACAAATGTACAAATGTAGAGTAGTTTTTATTATTTTTTTAAGGGGGTATTTTGAAGCTTTATTTGATAGAGACAGCTGTAGAGTGACAGGAAAGTGGGAAGAGAGATGGGGAATGACATGCAGCAAAGGGCTGCAGGTTGGATTCGAACCATGGGCCACTACAGCAAAGGACTGAGCCTTTATACATGGGGCGGATGCTCTACCAACTGAGCTAACCGACACCCCAAATGTAGAGTAGTTTTTAGACAATACTTCTCATCAGGGTTGCAGAGGGCTGGAACCATTCATTGGCATCACAAGAGGCAGGGTACACCCTGGATAAGTCACCAGTTTATCACAAGGCTGACACACAGACACAACCATTCACGCTCACCAAGAGTCACCAATTAATCCACGTCTTTGGACTGGGAAGGAACCAGGAACCTTTTTGGTGTGCTAACCAGTGCTAGCCACTGCATCACCATGCCGCCGTGGCCATATTTAATACTAAATTATATTTAAATGCAATCAATTCAAAATGATTGTGGGTGGATTTATGCTTCTGAGTAAAGAATAATTGTGTGTCAAAGGCAACATATGCTCCATTTCAGGTTTCAACTCTGAATATAAGTGAACAGAAAATAGTTTATAACTTTAACTTTGTTTGGTATGAAAACAGAGTTCCTCTTATAAAACAGCATGTGTTGTGGAATTGGCTGCTAAAAAACTAAACCACAAACAAGACATCTTTTGTGTAAAATGTATTTCATTTAATTAAAGTAAGAAACCGTCATAGAAAAGTAAAGTAAAAAACTCCTTCTGCTTACTAAATAGGCACCACAGTTCACTATCTAATGTTTAGTTAAGCAACAGGAAACTAAAAACAAGAAAAACATCCTGAACAATAATATAATGAATGTTGTGGACAAAATGAGCAGTGAAGAACTAAGAAAAGAAGAAAATCCACAGCCAGTGATGCTTCACAAACACTCCCTGAGGTAGAGGTGTCGGAGATGTAGGCTGTCAGGGATTTCATTCCCATCCTTCAAAAAGGTTTTCAAAGGTTTTTAGGACAGTACTTTCGCTCAAACCGGGCCACGTCAAACTTCCGAAGGCAGCCTTTGTAGTTCATGTAGCGGATCTTTCCAAAAACAGGTCTCTCCGCCCAGCCCTGGTCATGGATGCCACAAATAGACCACATACAACCTACAGCAGAGAAGCACGGTGAAGAGGGCATGAATAGGTCAGAAAAATAAAAATCGGTGACAAGCTTGCGCAAATGAGAATTTTAATTCATGTCCTCACCGACAAAGCCATTAGGGTCCTGGCCATCCAGCGAATAGCGATCGTTTAGGTACAGAGCGATTGAGAGCGCCTCCTCAGGTGATGAAGTCCACTCCAGGATCTTTTTGGCCCAGTACATCCTTATGAAACCGTGCATCTTCCCCTCTGTGACCATCTGGTACTAATGGAGACATGCAAATAACAGCAGTAAGAAGCAAAGCTTAACACAGACTTGCGAGCAAATGTGTTCATTAAAAACATAATCAGGACACAGTGAGACGTGTTTTCGACTTAATGTTGCACCTGAGCAGCGTTCCACAGTTTGTCGTGCGTTTTCGCTTTCTCCAGCTGTTCACGTGTGTAGATATACGGCCTCTTGTCTTTAGCGTGATCTTTCAAAGTCTTCTGAGCCCACTCGTACGCGCCTGAGCACCAGACACACACATATAATTCAATTTTAAAAGAAACAATAATAAAAAAATAAAAAAAATAACAACAAAGAACTCCTGGAGCTTTATCATTTAATGGGATCTGGGCTGACCCTCCACGCTGTCGTATTTCTTGTTGTAGAAGCAGAAGTTGTCAGTCAGCTCCCTGCGCACCACCAGCTCCTCGATGAAGGAGGAGACGGACTGACCAGCGTTCTTCCCACTACTCTGAACTTGCAGCGCCACCCGCTGGGCTGACAAGTGGCCTGATGGGAGAGATGGTTGAAGAGGATGAGAGAAGAAGTAGATAAAGATGAACAGAATGAGGAGGCAACAATAAAAGGACATCTTTCCCAGTTCAGTGTGGTATGAGGAACTTTCAAAGCTAGGCTCTTCTGTGATCGGGGTCGTCGGGCTCGTTAACCTTGAACTCAACTGCGGATGTTGAATATGCTGATGCTTGTGATGGCCAGCCAACCTTTTCATATACCTCACAGAGGTAAGTGTGACAGCAGCCTTGAATGGTAAAAGGTATCAAGTGGTCTAATTGTGGTGTCTGTTTACAAGATATCTGTTTTAGGACTATCTGCTATCTGTCAGAATTCTGAATGTAATAATGGAAATATAACAGATACAGTACAAGTACAGATTTAAGGAGGAACATCAAAGCAAGTTTTTAAAGGTGAAGTAACAACCCTGATTTAAAAGGGCGCTGCACAAAGCGTAAATTTAAAGTGAACACATCCAAGATTTCCAAAAGACCACATCACACTGCTCCACTTTCAGTCAGTACATAGTACTTAGATGAGCTCAGGTCCAGAGAAGTTGGTGGTTTTTCTGGGTGTTGTTGAAACATGACTTTCACTTTGCACATTCAGAGTCTTAGGGGACGGCAGGAGCTCAGTCTGTACGGACTTGGCTTGGGAACCGGAGGTTTGCTGGTTCAAGCCCAGCATGGACCAAAGTATGGAGGGTGAACTGGTAGCTGGAGAGGAGCCAGCTCACCTTCCTGAGCAAGGTACACGTAACTGCTCCCAGGGCGTCGCTCTGTGTGGCTGCCCATCACTCCACCATCTCTCCACATTTGCATGTCTATGAGCCCTTTTTGTGTTTGTGTTCTCTGAATCTGAATAGTCCCTACGTTTTTTTGCAGTTGAGGGTTGAGAGACGTTCTTTAACTGTTGGACTATTTGCCCATGTGATAAACTCGCCCTATCTTTGCTTGTGAACGACTGAGCCATTCAAGGACACTCCACTCCTTTCATACCCAATCATGGTTACCGGTTACAAACTAATCTGTTTACCTTTTGAATGTTCCAAACAAGTTTTTTTTATTTTTTTATTTTTTTTTTTTTAAACAGCCCACAACTTTGTCTTTTGTTGTTCCTGCCTCAACTTTTCCAGAAGTGGCTGCATGCATCACATTCATAATGAGTGTATATTTACAAAGAATAATTCAAATTAAAAAAATTGATCAGTTTGAATAGATATATTGTGTTGATATTCTTGTCTGTATGCAACTGAACTGAGGTGAAATGCAAATCATTGCATTCTGTTTTTATTTACTTTTACAGTGCCCAAAAATGTGTTTGTTGCACAGTTAGAGTATATTTAGTCTTTTTGATGTCAAAAACAGCTCTGAGAGTCGTCAAAAGACTATAACTTGGACAAGGCCTTGCATACAAGAGGCTACTGTCAGCATAAAAATTTGTGATGTCAATTTCATCTGTTGAGTAAATAGATGGGGCATTAATATTAATCCTTTTGGAACACCTTAATCAATCATTTGGGAACCATTGGCAGCAACAGCCAATAGTTGTTTGGGTCACAAGTGTGGAAAAGTGAAAAGAAATATGAGAAAGAAAGAGATAATAAAAGAGTAAATTTGGGCACTTAATAATAAGTACAATAAACAATAAAATAACGTAGTAATTAAAGTAACAATAAAATTCACACAAACTAACTACTGACCAAAGCGGATCCAGGGGGAGAGCTGGCTGAGTGCTGCGGCGTTTGGATCGTTGCGTTGGGTTTCAAACAGTTTAAGGCGTACATCGATGAAGGACTCCAACATTGCCACTCCTGCCTTGGTGCCCGGTTTAGCCCACTCTGGCTCTCCGACTGTTCTGTCAACGTCCAGGGAGGCTTGATTTTTTCCCCAGTCTACTGGCTGTAAGGGGAAGGTGGGAGAAAAAAAAAGAAAATTTCAGCAGAGGTCACAGCTGACAGTGATGTGCTAAAATATACACTGGTTTTATAGGGAAGTACAAACTTCAAAAGAGGTGAAGAAAGTTCTGAGGCTTTCACCAAGCTTACGTTATCAAGAGGCTCAAACCAGTGAATGGCATATCAATCACAGCACTGCAGTGCGAGCACACACTGCTGCAGCTTCAATATCTAGAGCTGGGAAGGATATTTCAACTTTTGGACAGTCAAAAAAGTCAACTGTTTATATTCATTCATCAATAAATAATGCGCAGCAGCTGAAGTTTGAAAGGAAGTGTTTTATTGCAGCAGTGTGCCTTCCAAACTCCCCGTCCAAAAGCTCCCTGACAGCCCACTTTTCCTTGTATTGATCTTAGAGAACATTAAAAAAAAAAGAGAAAAGAATATTTTTAAGAAGACATATTATGTCTTAACTGATCCAAACGTCCTTGAGACATAAAAACATTGAATACTTTCTTCTCCTTGCAATAGCATGTAAGGAGTTCTTTTGCAAAAACAGATATCTGTGTTTTTGTTTTTTTTGCACTTCAAACTCTTGATAGTAACCTTTATTTACTATATGAATGTGTTACTGCAGCACTTACTTTGGCGGTTCTTGTTGCTGTGTAAGGGTGTTTCTCTACAAGAGGAAAATCTGTCAGGAACTCTGGCAAAAGTTTGGTGATTTTTCCTCTGATGGTCCTGGCAGCGTACTCAAGTTTAGGTGATGCTTCCCAGCAGGGAACAATATTGTGGGCGTCAACCTGTAAAATGAAAATGAGGAGTTTAACTCACATAACAGGTAATGAAGAAATGCTGATAGCACGAATAAAGGCATTACACATAAAATGAGATGGGGGTCATTTACATTGGTTTTCATATTTCTTTCTTCATGAACAAATATGATGAGGACAACAAATAACACAAGGAAGTAATCAGGGAAAGATAAGGGAGAAAGCAAACAATAATATCCAACAGCAAGTACCCAGAATACAGAGCATCCTATCAACACTTGAGGTTGTACCTGTATGACGGGAATGTCCTTTGGAAGCTTCTTTTTAACGTCCTCCAACCACTGCAGTCGCTCTCTGAGGGGGGAGAAGTCCGTCACCACAGCCCCCAGGCTGCGGTCTGACACAAAACCAGGGAGGACGTCCCCCGCTGCACCATGCAGCAGATGGAACTGGATGTCTAAGGCTTTACATTCCTGTTTGGTGCGGGCAGAGCAACAAAGGTTAGCCTCATAGCCTTGTTTTTGAATTTAAGTATCTGAATAACAAACCACTGAAGAACAGCCAGGAAACAGGATTTCATGATCACAACGTATTTGACTTGTGTGACTTTTAAATGTCCCCAAACCTTCAACCATTACACATCTAATGTTACCTGTAACGACATCTATACTCTGTAAAGAAAACATCCTAGGAAGCTAACTGTTTGATTTTTTATTACCCACTTAACTAGAGCTGCAAATAATAATTTTCATTATTGATTAAAATGTAAAAGTTTTTTCACTTAATCGATTGCCATTTAGTGTTATAGAATAATCAAATTGTCTGTCACAATTAACCCTAACCCTAACCCAGAGCCCAAAGGGTACATCTTTATATTTCTTGCTCCGACCATCACTTTAAGTAAAGCAGCAAATTGTGACATTTTAGAAGCATTAATCAGGGAAGGTTTGGCATTTATACTTGTTTTTTTTAAAAAACTGATTAGTTTGCTGTCAATAAAATACCAAAATACCCAATAAAAGACTTTATAATTTCAGCTCAAACATCACATTTAACAAATAAAATGTCAAAAAGGACAAATGCTCATCTCAGGCTATCAGATCTGTATTCTGTAAGTTACCAGATCCTGAACATATATAATTATATCAAATGAAAAAAGACATCAATACATTTTTGTAGAGCCTGAAAGTGCTTGGTAGTAATAATTGATCTGCTTCATGTGCTAATGTAATAAATGAAATGAGATCGACAAACTGACTAATGCACGAATTTACGGCTACACTCAAAGTGAATGAAGTCACTACCTTTGCAACTTCTTCCAGACCTTTCAGCATGAAGCTGTAATGTCTCAGTGTGGACAGCTCTGATTTTGGGACAAACAGGCAGACACAGACGTGCAGGGGAAGGTTCTCCTCCACAGCGAGCTGCTGAGCATGGATCAGTGCCCAATTATCTGAAACACACAAAACATGTTGCCAGTGGAGACATGGAGAAAATACAAGGCCAAACAGGGCTGTCATTGCACTGCTTGTATTTGTTTACCTTGTACTCTGTGATCTCTTGACATCCAGTACAAGACACCCTCTGAGCCCTGCTTTATCTTTTCCGTGTCAGATATAACGCGGAGGCGCTTTTTGTTGAATTTCATGTCCTTCTTCTCTGTCCTCTGCTGCTTCATGAGGTCCTGCAGCCAGCCACCAGCTTTCTCCTTCATGGGGGTCAACTTTTGCTGCTTGGCACTGGACCCTTTAGCAGCAGCAGCAGCAGCAGCAGAAGAAGTTAGCTTGCGTTTTTTGTCAGACATGATGGTTTGACTGGTGAATGATTTAGTCAGGCAGGAGAATACTGAGGTGGGCCTCGAGAATGTCCTTGGTGCAGAGGAATAAGATGTGCTGCAAGTAAACCACAATGAAAAAGGTGAAAAGCTCAAGATATTCACTCGAAACATTACAGACAGCAGAAATGACAAAACAACACTTAAACAAACTTACAAACTTACGTAGGACTTAATTATAAAAACAAAGCACAATGTAGGTTTTGCATTAGAGGAAAAAAAACACGACGATTAAAGAAGCTTTTCATTCAAATGGCGTTTAACATGCAACTTACTGCCTCCAAATGCAGTGCAACATACAATGACTACAACTTTGCCAGAAGTAGCTTGAAGTTAACCGACAGGAATCACAGACGAAGCGGCTGTAGAAGTCCAGTTAGGAGAAACACGTCGGCGGATAGCGCATTTCTCTTTATACTACCGGTTACACGAGGACGTCGATGTTTAGGTTTCGTAACACTGTTTTTGTTGAATTGAACTACTTTTCCCACAATGCAAACGGGACGCGTTTATGGCGCATGCGCGGCGCTGTTTACGTTCGGGGGAGGGTCGTGTTGGTTGTAGCGTAAGCTAGCCTCTAAGGGACGAACTGCTGGCACGGCAGCCAGCGATCACTGTTTTTCTCCTTTCACTCGGGATTGTTTGTCGTGGTTTTAAAGTATGAATAAAGATGATTTTACAGCAGGGCGGGGGAGGAGACCAGCGATACCCGATAAAGTGGACATGTCACTAGGTAAGGTCCCCTAACATAAACGATATAAAAATAGAGTACTGAGCTAATGTTAGCTAACGACAAACAACTGGTGGGAGGTTGTCAGCAGCCAGCCAGCTAAATTGATCCTGTTTGAGCATTCAGACATACTTACTACTGTTTGTATGTTTGATGTAAACAGATGACATCATTCGGTTGAACAAAAAAGAGCAACAGTTAAAAAGGAGACAGGCGACTGTGAACCGTCGACCAGTGAAGAAGAAAGGCCGTTTAACCCAAGGAAAGGGGGCTCCGTCAAGGACCGCCGGACCGGTCCAGAGAGGTTAGTTGTTTCCTTTATTAGTAACCTTTATCATATTTCTCTGTCGAAAACTCCTCCGTGCGTGTGTGTGTGTAATGTCGCTAATATTACCTCTACCAGGAGGTGGCGTGTCCCGAGGAGGTGGTGGTGGAGGAGGAGCAGGAGCAGGAGCAGGAGCAGCACCTAAATTAAGAAACAGACGGCTCCCTCCAACACTGGGTCGACGGCGGGGTCAAGGGGTTATCACAGGACTGGCAGCGAGGAGGCCGGCTGCTCTGCTGAAACGAGTGGGGACATTTAACAGAGCGTCAAAGGTTCAAATCAACCAGGTAATGGAGGACACGCTGGAGTGCAGGCTACTGGTAGCAGGCCTAGCAATTGTAGACAGCTGGCACCACTGGTGTTTAATGCATAGATGTTAATGTGGGTCCATAACATTAATTGAATCAAATATATAAAAGAACATTAGCTCAGAACATAGTAATCATTGCTAGAAATAACTCCTTGTAGACTGTCTGTGTAGTGGTGTGCGGTATTAGAGGACAAACTGAGAAATGATGCTGAAGCTGTTTGCATATCCTTCGTGCCATGTTAAAAATCATAAATGCTGGTACAGTACTGCAGTGTTTGAATGCCTCTTCAACCTACCTGTCTTTCAGTAGTCACATTGATAATCTTTAAGTGTAGGTGTCAACCCTGCCGTACACGTTAGGTCGACGAAGCACATTTTCTGCTGCTGAAATTACACTCATAAAACACATTGCATGCTGAAAAGAAAGAAGAAAAGCGGTCCAACGATTGTAGAGTGCAGTGAGTACCGTGTGATGTTGCAATTGCACCAAAGCTTGATCAACTTTTCAGAAAGCTTGTGCATTATGATTTGTTACCTTGGTAACCAAAGCAAGTCTTGCTTGCCCAGTCTACTACGTGCAAGCACACCCAACAGGCCGTACTCCTCCTGCTGTATTGACCTGGATCTGCTTGATCATCATCACGCCCAGAGTTTTCTCCGCATCCTGTCGCCTGGCAACAGACATCAGCAGCTGCCGGCTGATATCCAGGAACTACTGATAATAATATCAGCGGATGTGATTGGAATGTTGAACTACCACAGCCCACAACAGCAGTGTGTTTGCACACTTTATATTCATCCCACTTCACTGACTTTTTCTTACTTCTATTTTTCTAAAGCGAAAGAGATTTCTGATTTGAACAGATCTTCTACTTCATATCTGCTTCCACTGCTTGTTTTACATTTATTTATACTGTGTCTGTCCTCCACTGCACTTCTTTTTTTCCAGAAAACACGACAGAAAACAAAGCCCTTCATTCAACGCCCTGAAGCCCAGTACAGGAAGCCAGAGGTACAGAGGCGGCCGTACAGGCAGCCCGATCCACAGAGAGGACAGAATGCAGCGCCGGTCAGGAGGCCATTTCAGCTGCAGCGGCGGTGAGAACACCTTTTATAACAACTCGTGTACAGCCCTACAGGGCATGTAAACAAGGAGAATTGTGGGAAGAGTGTCAGAATTCAAAGTCAGGCTATTTTTTTTTAAGTATAACATCATACACAACAGAGTATTTAGAGGTGTAATCTTTAAAGTAGAAAGATCTAAATTTAATAGACACTTTAATAGGCCTACAATGAATACACAGTTGTGTTTAAGTACTGTTTTTGTGCTGCATTCATGCAGACCACTGCCGCCTGTCCAGCAGACACAGAGGGAAGCACGCCAGGCCACATTTCTTTTTCGCAGAGGACTCAAGGTAAACGATGGCTGCGTGTGGAATTGAGAGTTAGCATGCAGTATCACCTGTTTGGTCTGGGCATTTTAAGACTTAAATCTATCTCTTGACTGAATGTCAGTACTCACTGTGCATCGTCTTCATTTCCTCTGCTCCACGTTACAGGTGCAGGCTCAAGTGCAAAAGCCAAGTCCTCGCACCCCTCCAGTCAGAACTCGCCAGTGAGTATTCTCAGACCTCCCAGAGAGTATTTTGGCTGTGGTTAGGACGCCTAACTGCCTGTTTTACTGTGCATGAAATCACAATGGGGATATGACTCAAGAAGACCATTGTTTGCTATTTTAGGGTCAGTGCCTATTCAGCGCTTGTGTGATACAATACAACTTTTCTGTTTATCCACCAGATGGCGCACATCAACAACCAGCAGTGGAATCTTGACTGTTTCAATTGACAACCCCACAGCCAGGACTCAGCCCGAGTAAATATCACAAACCCAGCAGAATCTGGGCAAATGTGCCCATGGAAATAATTTCCATGGGCACATTTTTTTATAGGAAATACACACGTTGTGGGCTTCATCTTCACTTTAGTCAGTGACTGACTGTGACTTCTTTTTAGGCCTCCCACCGCTTGGACCCTGCATCCCCCTGTTGTCCCCTCCGCTCCTGTCAAGGTGGAAACGGTGGAGAAGAAAATACCAAAAGGAGTGCCTCTGCAGTTTGACATCAACAGTGTTGGGAAACCGGTAAGAGCGTGCTACATGGACT
Source organism: Argyrosomus regius (assembly GCA_946959425.1). NCBI lineage: Eukaryota > Metazoa > Chordata > Actinopteri > Sciaenidae > Argyrosomus > Argyrosomus regius. The sequence goes on along the minus strand of OX336892.1, from coordinate 9,477,383 downwards.
TCTATATGGTTAAATAATGAGGCGTAGAGCCGCTTTGTCTCATAATGGTCCTCAGTAAACTGCATTAACATGTCTGTGGTGTGCTTTTTCTCTCTGCAGCAAACATCGATGACCTTGAATGAGCGATTCCGCATCCTGAAAGATCAGCGCACAGCCACAGCACAAAGCACTAAAGGCAGTCGGTTTGTTACAGTGGGTTAGCCGGCAAGGAGACGGTGACTGCTTAATGCTCCGAAGCCCTTTTGTCCTGCTCAGACCCACGCAGTGAACCCCACCTTTCTGACGGATGGGACGTGGTGACCCACTGATTGACTTTACTAACACGAGGGAGGCAAGCCGTGGGACAAACGAGCGCAACTGCTCAACTGTGAGAACTCAAGTGTGCAAGTGTCAATGGAAGAGTTTGTTTCCAAAAAAATAAGTTTCCATTTATTGTCCATATCGTTGTACTCCGCTGTTTGTATTGTGGATGTCCTACTGGGAAGGAAAGATGTATTTTCCTTTTCCTCCAGCTGACTTGGAACTGTTGACACTATTATAAGCTTGGAAGTATTTCTTTTCAGAAAGGAGAAACTTTGCTAGGCTGGCACGTATGTTCTCAATAACCCTTTTTTGAATTTTTGAGAATTGTTTTGTAATGTTTCTTCAAATAAATGAGTTTCTCTTTAAAGATTCGGTAAAGCTTCAAATCAGTTTGTAGCACTTGGACTGCCTGTTAATGTTTTTATGTGAAGTAGAAACATTAACTTACACTTTCTTTGCGTCTCGGACATTGTGTCCTGGTGCGGGTGGAAGGATCTATTCAAATTCACAGCTTTTATCGCGAGCAATTTGAGCCTCCAGAGGTTGGCAGATATTTCAGCTAGTTTTCCAGCGAACAGTAAAAAGTTTCAAATGTCCGAACTATAAAATATTTTACAATCTTGCATTATTGTGGAACTTTGTAAGAAAGGAAACAGACATATTTTGGAATCTGAATATTGCTTTTATTTAAATACATTAAAATTTGCAATGTAACAAAACTATTGGCATATGAAATTCAAACACCATTTAAATGAACAAAACATGGCTCACTTCATTTTTCTGTGACTAGTGTCAGTAACACTAGGTTATTTTTCTCTTTGCCGACTCTGCATCACCCCCCCCGCCCCGCCCCCATTTACACTGTTCACAGACTATCTTACAATAAGAGTGCTGAATAAAAATGAGGTAAGAAAGTGGTTTGAAGATTACAGATCATGCAGAACATGCTGAACAGCAACAAAATATCTGTGAAGGAGGAAGTAACAAACAAAAACAAAAAAAAAACAAATACATGTGTGCATTTAAAAATAATCAATTTACACAGCTTTGCATCTTTGGTTACAAAGTAGGTTGAATGATTTCACAGCTTCCCCCCCCCCTGCCCCCATCAGGAAAAACATGGGGAAAAAAACATGAAGGAGGAGGGTATGGCAATACTAATTCACTTTTAGAGTAAACTACCAACAGAATTGAATCTTCATCAAATACCTTCTGCAGGCCCACCTTAAGATTTGATGACAACGGGTGAAGAGTCACCCATCAAGGCTCTTAATACTTTATACTATACAAAAATGTACATTCATACTGGATCTTGACTTGAGCAATGAGTTGGCAATTGCAGAGTAACATTTGAGTTAGTGTTAAACGTTTGTCAGAATTGATTTGTTTGTTTTGCCGACATCTTTTAACAATTAAATATAAAGCATCACCCCCTGGGAAGTATGGCCAATCTGTTGCAACGCTGTAAAAGAAAAAAGGAAACAAGTCACCGGGCTACTGTTAAAACAGGTTTCATGAAATTGTTCATTTATAGCAGCCCTGTAATAAATAAAACACTTAACAGTAGAACTCAAAAGACTGATGCAAGGGTTGGACTTGATGTAGAAGTAACGGCAGCGGTGTGGCGCTCCGAAAAAAACAAAACAGACTCTCTCTCCCACTTCTTACTTTACAACATGAAACAGCAAGGCTAAAAATACCCCTTTACCCACTCAATTATCTCTCGTTTAAAAAAATAATCGCTCTCTTTGACAATCACTCACTGTTTGTCCCTTATGTGAGGTGATGAACCTCCCTCCCTCCCTCCCTCCCTTTCTTTCCACACCCACGCTCTGAGCAGGTTTCAGGTCAGGTCGTAGGCCCGGTCTGGCTCGGTCCTGGTCCAAGAAAAGACATCCTGTCCACAAGCTTGGACCCAGCAGTCGACCAATCCGGGAACAAAGCCAAGATGGGGGAGAAGAAAAAACACCCTGACCTTCCCTGACACTCTAGACACACTTTCTCTGTCAAACTCTCTCTCTCTTTCTCTCTTTTGATGATTGCATTAACACTGGAAAGGCCCACAGTACAGATGCATACACACTTTCATTACACAGTCACACTTGCTTCTAACCCATTCTGACACACACACACGAGCACTGTACTTTGTGGTCAAGCTGGTGGCTAAGAAGACAAAGTTTTTTTTTCTTCTTTTAAATTTCACATACACTAAATTGTAATAAGTTGTAGAGAAGATGCTCTTCTTTTTTTTTTTTTTTCCTGCCCTGTGCGAAGCAGGGCAGATGCACTTCAAGCGGAGGTGACGTTGGGTTGCAGTTGTTGTTGGCTGGGATCGAGCTGAGTCTGGAGCTGCTGGGGTTTGGGGTGGTGCTGGAGCTGGGGGTGTGACTGCGGCTGTGGCTGATTCTGCACTTGTTGAAGCGGAGGCTGGGCCTGCTGTGGAGGCTGGGCCTGCTGTGGAGGCTGGCTGAGTCCTTGCTGGGGAGGCGTGGTGCCGGAGCTTGTGGCCGACTGGGTGGACAGCTGAGACAGCTGCTCGCTGTTGGCCAGAGATTTCAACACGGCGTTCTCCCTCTCCAGCACAGAGTTCCTCTCGTACAGCTCCTTGATCTGCTCCTTTAAGACCTCCACCTCTTCGCGCACTGCATACATCAGATGGCTTTTCACCAGGTCCTGCAGGAGAGGAAGAGCGTGACATGAGACAACATATAAGGACCTGACCAGCGGCAGCAGAGTCACAAGGGAGCTGATTTGTCATGTTCAGGACATGAGAGTGAAGCTCAAGGCTACATTTGTTCAAGTATTTATTCTAGCTGTGTGTTCAGTGTGTGTTATTGCTAAAAGACATATATAAAAAAAAAAAAAAAAAAATGCAAATAAGTCAAGACAGACACAAAAGGAATTACCAAGATTATAAAGATGAACCCAAAAGACTTAGAAAATGACATGCATGATCAGTTATTAAAAAGGATTACTCACCATTGCCTGTTCAATTTTATTATCAATGGCAGCAACATTGGTTCCAGAGGCCCTGTGAGACAGAAAAGACAGATACGGTCATGTCAGGAGTGATTGTTTTTATACGTTTCTGCTTTCTTGTCAAATCAGAAATATGCAAATGAACGATAAAAGAAATAAAACCCCCAAAACAGACAAGACACTGGTGCTCAATGAATCAAACCACCCACCATCGGCTCACCTCTGATGTGGGGCTGATCATATAATATAACCTTGTCACCACTCTTACCGTGTACCATCGTCATTCTATGTATATTACAACTCCAATCTAGGTCAGGCCCCTGAGTGTACTGGGCAAGTGTGAGTTGGTGTTTCTTGAAAATGCCATATTCAGAGTAGGTGTGGTCATGTCTGCAATGACTGCCCCAAACAGGTATAAAGACACATTAAAGCATGATATATGTGTATGCACAAGACACAATTTCTTTGGTCCAACAGCTTGAAACCCATCACAAATTAAGCACATGTTGCATGTCTCATAGTACCTGTATGTGTGCACATACTTTATGTAAGCGATGCATTCAGTTTTAGTTTGATACTGTGCACATCGATAAAAAACACCAAAGAGTTCGCCTTCAGAAATACTGAGATTATTCAAGGAAACTTTCAAGGCAAATTCCAGACCAATCCTATCAAACAAAGGCTACTTCTAATAAATCACAGATGACTCCAAACCTCCATAAACTACAGATTTCACATCATTTACCATCAAACAAAGACAAAGTAGATCAACAGTATTCTGCCCCTCTACAATATCTGCACGTTTTTCGCTTCAGCTGTGGCCGCTCCCGCGAGAAGCATGCGGTCTGCGGGCGTGCAGAGCTCGGCGGATCACCGGCCTCCTTCTCGTTTACCTGCGGCGTGTCCGACAGGAGAGCGGCGGCTCGCAGGTCGCGTGCCGGGTCGGGTCCCCGGGGCAGCACGGAGGTTTGTAGGAGAACGTGCACGGCATGGCGCTGACTGCTGCTGAAGCTACATGGGTCACGACGGGGTAAAAGAAAGGGGGCACCGCAGCGCACCGGAGGCGGTTTAGTGGGTTAACTGTGACCACATTTAGAATAATGAAACATGAACCGACGGGTGGAGGAGTCAAGAGGGGCTGACAGGAGGCGGAGAGACATGTCAGACATGTCTGCTCCGCCCGCTTCATAGTAACTGTAGTAACTGTACTATACGGAGGCCAACTCGTGCCACAATTTCTATCAAATAAAAAAGCATGTAAAAATGATATGTATTCTTAAAACTTTCTTAATTTGTCAAACCAGTCTCTTTATTTATTTATTTTCCAAACTGCCTGAGACAAATGTTTTAAAAACTGTCCACTAAAAGTGATGGTTAAAATCAAACTAAAGTTGTCAAAGGTACTTTTTTGATACCACGTGTTTAAAATAATTCATTTGATAGTATTGAAAGTACAGAGCTACAAAAAAAACTAAATCTACAATCAGATTTTCAACCCGAGGCTGCACAATGGGGAAGAAAATTGATTAAAAGTAATAATTATTTATTAATTCTGAATTATTTATTACATACAAATGTATTAAAACCAGTACTCAATGCAAAAACAATCCTATTTTGTGTGCTTGGGGCTTTTTTTTTTTTTTTTCCTGAGGTATCGTGTTTCATCTTTAGTATACTATGATACTACTATTTATAAATACATTTAAGTTTAAATTATTGGTATTGTAACAACCTTAGTACAAACAGCATGTGTATGTGTTTGGGGTTTTTTATGGCCTGACAGGCATTAATGACAACAGTCTATAGGCAGTGACTTATGGTGATAATGTCTAGCAGCTGTTGCGTATCATGATCCCCATCTTAGTTTGGCGCAGTAGCTTCCAACATTTGCGAATTATCACATAGCACTAAATATAAAACACAACTGAGGCTGTTAGGACATTAACAGGTATTTGTTCAGGATCACTATCGTAACTGAAATTCATCCTCCAGCAACCACGACCAAATTTTGTGCCAATGATCAATCCAGTAAATGGATCATTGGATTAAACTCAGTAAGGATTCATCTACTGGAGACCTTGAATATCTACACCAAGACATTTCACACAAAACCTCAGGGTGGTGCTACATGTACAGTCAGGTATGAACTAATAATAGAACTAATAACATGGCATACATACAGTATACGAGTAAAAAGACAGTAAATAATTAAATAATTTCTCCACCAGAGGGCACTGCCAAGCTTTTTTTTCTCCAATAGTTAAACGGAGTGCACTCAAGACGCCTGCAACTGGGCATCAGGTTGACTATAGACACCCCCCGCCCCCATCCCACCCGAGGACACGATGTTCTGTTCTTCAGCACCATCCAGCTGATGTGTGTGCGAGGCGAGCGGAAGCACTCAGTAGATTGTTATCGGCGAGCAGGTCCAGGGAAGGAACGTTCCCCATACCTCTGCTGCAATGAACACTGTCACTCACATCCCTCGTCTTACACCACTGCCTTTGATCAATGTCAGATATGACAACGTCTTACATGAGCTACATGCGAGCACTTCACATGATGAACAAAGCAGACATGTGTTGACTAAGATACACACGGTGTCATTCAGCCTATAGGGATAGATAGGCGCACACAAGTTCAAGAAATAAATACAAAAGAATGTACAGCTGTCAGTACTCGTGCGTTAGTATCTCTTTCTCCCCGTCATAGACCACATTATGTGACCCCCCACGAGTGGTTACATAACCAGGAAAAAAAACAGCATCAACCTCAGCTTCACCCTGTACCAAATGTGTGTTTAATTTCAACGAGGCGTCACACACACACAGGCCCTCCTATAGTTTTCCACCCTAACAGGAGTTTTCAATAGGCCTGTGCCCAGAGGAATCTCTCACTCTATAAAGTACAGACCCTGAGTGGACTCTCTGGGCTACACCCTTGTTGCTTCACCAGTTTCTTCAGACAGTACAGACAAAAACACGCTCTATCATAATCACACTCGTACTGTACACAGTATTTCATGCACACGTTGTATATTCAGCGCAGGCCTGTGTTATTATTAAGTTATGGCCCAAAGCTGCTGAACTTGTTCAAACCAGTTTTCAAAAGGCCGATTCACACTTTTCCCAAACAGTTTTTTCTACTTTTAAAAAGTTAAATAAAGAGCATGCACTTCTGTACAGACTTTTTTTTTTTTTTTTAAACCCACAGTGGCATCAACTTCCAAATAAGAGATGTAAATTCAGTTTGTGAGCTGCTGCAAGTTCACAGCCAATGAAAGGAAGAAGATGCAGTTTGGCTGCATTTCCACCCACCCTCCAATAATAACTACATCATTTAAACACACCTATGTAATAACAATAATAAGAACGTTTTTTTATATAGCGCCTTACAGAGCTTACAAAGTGCTTTTACAGACAAAGCAAAAGCAGGATATTTGGAAAGCAATATAACAATAAAGAAAGAAAGCAAAACAATAAGGCCAAACAAAGCGAGGCTAAATTCAAGTTAAGAAGTTAAACAAGAAGACAAACAATGCTGAAATGCTAAATAGGTTTTAAAAAGTGATTTTAAAAAAGTCATTGATTCTGCGAGCTTCATCTCCTCAGCTGGTCGTTCCAAAGCCGAGGAGCCCTGATGGCTCAGTCACATTTAGATTTAAACATTGACTTAAGTCCTCCCTGTGGATCTATGAACTGGCTCATAAGGGGTCAACATCTCTGCTGTTGAGCCTGGAGCCAGACCCACATATGGAAAATTTGGTTCAAGACCGATTAGGATAATGTACAATAATCATTAGCCTATTTATTATGAAGTAACTTGTATTAGCAAGTAATTATGTGTGAATGAAGTATATGAAGAATTATAATGTCACATGTTGTGTGTAAGATGAATATTTGGCTCGGCAGCTGAATATCAAGAGGGACTGTCCTACCAATGATCCAGTTTCAGATGTCGGGGATATTCAGCGACGACTGTCTTGTTTACATAACTTAACTAATGAGAGCTGGAGAGACAAACAAAGTGAACCAGGACAGAGATGAGACAGATGGGAAAAATTAAGAATGGGTGCCAGTTGTTAAGATGTTGTAAAGGCAGCTGTTCTGGAGACAAATATTCTAAGAGGACTCGCACAAGAGTGTTTCTGGATGTTGACAATAAAGGGCAGACGCTCCCCGGATTACAGGAGAAATGAGCCATCCGGGGAGGGAAGTTTTTGGCCCATACCTCATGTGAAGAGCATTACCATTTTCCCATAATGCAATTTGATATATTCAAATCAAATTATCAAAATTGTTGCAGAATAGTTTTCTGCCAGTTGACTACTCAACAAATGATTTCAGAATTTTTTTCATCTACGCTGGACAGTGATACTGTGTTGCAGTTATTTCTCCTAATGACTGTGAATGACCTCACTGCTGTTAAAGCAGTTGGGTATGAACCATTTTCTCTTGAGGTTTTCCTTCAGCTGGCTTCAGTGGAGGTAACAACAATGTGATGGAACAACACTACGGAGATCAAACCGGAGAATAAAAGGAGAGGAAAACTCAAAACACCCACGTGTTCCGTCACTGGGACACGTGACAGCCTAGTGATGAGTTTGTAGCTATGGAGACTTGAAAACATCAACAATGCAATAATACCTCTCATAGCGTCTGAGATTTTCATACAGCCCGGAGCCAAGATTTGGATGATAAAGTGTAATTCTGCTTCCTGGAGTCAAAGTGGATAAAGATGATTTTGTTAAATCGCGATGGTTTGGGCGGCCACGCTTTACTTCAGCTGCAAATGTACTAGTTACATTGAGGGAAGCAGGAATAACAATCGAGTCGAAACCATATTAGGACACCATCTGGTGCCCCAAGTAGAACTTCCAAGAACAACTGGCACTGGGGGGAGATTTTTGGAAACCTCAACATGACTGAGTAGTGTTTTGGGGCTCAAGAGCGAGCGCGCCTGGTTAAAGCACCGCTCCTGACACACATGATCTTGTTTAAGCCTCTAGATCTCATGTCAAAGCCAAGAACTTGTTTGAGCACCTGACTTCAATACAAAACATGCTGAATGCATGCTAAAGCCTAGTCCTGTTTTTCCAGCGTTACAAAGCAAACAGTATATAGTGTAACTGATGTAAGTAAGGTCAAGCCCTGCAGGGCAAAGAGCTGGGCTGAGATGAAACAGAATGCTAATGAGGGTTTGAACTTACTTTGCCACCGATTACGCAACTGAACGCCTCTGTAAACTTCACCTTCTGCATTAACATGAGTGACATTTATAAGCTCTGGGTAGAGTTTGGTGGTTCGCATACAGTTGTTAGCTATAAAATAGGAATGTCAATAAAAAACTCCATTAGAGGCAGAAAAGTTTACACTTACACGGAGCGTGGGCACGTCGAGCAGTGGGCGTGAATAACTCATCTGAGTATCGAATAGTTGTCATTCCTCGCCTCTGGCAGAACTGCTGGCATATTTAAGCTGGCAGTAGGTTTCCTTCAGTAAAAACAACGCCAAGTCTATTTATCTCCTCAGACATGATAAGGCAAGTTCAGAGCTTAAGAGGAGAGGCCTGATCAAATGCCCAAGGACAACAGGTGCACAAGACAATCTTACCTTGACACTTGTGATGCACGAATACCTCTAATCTTAAAGCGTAAATCCAGGTCTTTATTGTTTTTTTGATCTATCCGAGTATGTAGCTTTGTACAGGGCCTGCTGACAGTAAAATCAACACCAAAAGTGTACGGATCGTATCAGATGTGCATATACAATTTACTTTCATTTTTATCCGAGACAACTTCCACAGTTTGTTACTTTACTTTACAGAACTGCGCTTGTTACGGGGCGTCAGCTGTCAGCCAGCAGAGAAGAAATGAGGAAGCGCTAAAGCAACAAACCAGAAAGTATCAAAACTGTTGGCATGGTCGGACTCTGGCCTAATTACAGAGTGAACAACAGAAACGTCTTATGGGGGCTTTGTTTCTGATGTTTACATTTTTGTACCGAGGCCAACAAGACAAACACAGCTCTATAATTAAGCAACTCATGACTGTGGATGGTAAAGATAAGAAGCAAACTAAACCAAACATATGTACACAAGTTAACAAGCTTGAAGTAGAATTTATCTGGCAAAAGCTAATTAAAGTTGGGTAATTTTGCATATTTTTAAACAAGACAATGAGTCTACAGCCTAACTTGATTATTATTACGATGCTAATGTGCTGATGTTTAGCATGTATCCCATGTTCGTCTTAGTGTAGTATGTTAGCATGCTAATGTTTTCCAATTAGCACTAAACACAGAGTATAGCTGAGGCTGGGGATGTCATTGGTTTTGCAGACGTTTGGTCATAAACCAAAATAAGATGAAAGATGAAAAGCTGAGGTATCGCTAAAGTTACGACTTTACTACTCTTGTGGGAGACATGAATGTGTGCTCATGACAATCTGTAACGGTCAAAGCAAATCAAGTGAACCTCATGTGGGGGCTAGAGGAAAGGTCAGGAGATCACTAAAGTTAGTAGATACTTCCTCTGGAAGCCACAAATATCTGTATCACATTTTCATGACACTCCATCAAGTTGATATTTCAGTCTGGACCAAAGACTGGGAGATGAATCAGGACAATAAAAGTAACAACTCAAGCAACTCTGGTGTGGTTCTTGTAAATTCAGACCTTGGACCCCGGAATGTCAACACATATATGTACACTTTGCTAAAAGTTGGTCAATTCAATTGTTTTATATAATGTAAGTTTTTCTTTTTGATGAGGAGGAAAGAAAGAAAAACAGACAGAAGAGGATGACATACTACAAAAGGTCCTCTGCCAGAAACATGTGCCAACTGAGCCACGAGGATGCCCATATGGGGGACTTTTATTTTGACAGTGCAGTCTTCTGCATCTGTCATAGTTCTGCTGTGCAGCCATGACGCTGAGACAGAAACAGCTCCCTGTAAACAAAAATGAGTATATTAAAAGGTTTTCTTCACATATATACTTTTTTTTTAATACATTTTCTCGACAGGAGAGAGACAGGAGAGGTTGATGTGGTCTGTCATAAGTTCCATATAGGGACTTACAAAACAATCACATTAAGTGATTTTCACTAAAATGTCACATTTTCTCTTTCACTACCTTCTATGACTTTATCCGGGTTGCCTCGGACATGATCCCAAATAAACGTGAGTAAGTGATGAAGGGTCAAAACCAAAGGCCATCGCCATGATCTACCAAACACAGAGTCTCAAACAAAGCCCTGGTTATCTTTGCTTCCATGGAAACAAAAGCAGCCCTTGGCAGAACAGTGTATCCACAACAAGACCACTCAAAAAAAAAAAAAAAAAAAAAAAAAAAAAAGAAGTGAAGCATGGGGCCCATAACAGTACTATTTGTGCCATCCTACTGCCTTGTGTTGAGAGTGGAAATCACCTAAAATTGGAGCAAAACATTGAACGAATAGGACTAAACACATGTTGAACTTGGTGATAATAACACTAACCACATCTCAGTTTAGATCATAAATTACCTGCGTCTATAAACCCAGCAGCAAATGGACTAAAGTTAGTTAGTGTGTGTGTGCGCATGTGTGTGTACAGTCCCTCAGAGGCTGGTGATGGTGTGTCAGCTGTATATTTCTCTAAAAACAGTTTCATTTCCTGTCACTCAGATATGGTTTCACTTGCTTCCTTTTTTCATTTTAGTAAAAGGCATCATAAAGATGCGGAGGGCACTGTCTCGCTCAGCGGTGACAGGGTGACAGGTTTTTGTGTCTGCGTGAACTCCAGGCCGCACACTGTGGCGTCATTTTTAAGTTTAAAAGCTCATCGCAGATTTCAAAATGGAACTGTGAATGAAAGTGAATTCAAAAACCAGGCCGTAATCAGGCTGTTATTTCAATCCTGTGTTAGACAGCATGCATACACACTCTTTAGCCTTCTTGATTCACTTTAAACCAACAAATTTTCACTTCTAACAGTCGTATTATTTTCATAGTTTTGGCCACTTGAGAGTATGACGGCGTCTGATACTGAAAGCAACATGAGCAAGTGCCTGTTCAAAATGTCTTTTAGACTGTAGCGCTACTTCCTGCTTCAGCTTTGATCATCTTGTCTGTGCTTATGGTGCCTAAAGTTTCACAACGCGATGGACAATTAGCAGGAATAAGTTAGGTCTGTTCTTCGTTTCTTTTCACTTCCAAATAAAAACTGAAGACCCAGCTCTTCGGAGAGTACCTCCTCTTCTAGCACTGCCAACAACTGGACATGATAAATCTATCCTACTTACACGTCCTTGTCACACTGTACTTTGACTGTTTTACTTTGGATAAAAGCCTCAGCTAAATGTCTAAATGTAAATGTAAAACAATTAGTCAATTAATCGATTAGTCGAGTGACAGAAAGCTTAAATTTAAAAACAATATTTATTCTCTGCTTCTGTTTTACATACCAGGAAAAATACTAGATTTTAGAGGCCAATATTGATTCAGATTTTTGATATTTACAGTAACAATAGTTATTTTCTTAACATGGACAAAGATTCCCTAGATTTGTTTTTTTTAATGAATTGTGACCAAGACATATACTAAGCGAGACATTTAACAGCTACCCAGAACTCTCTGGTGGATAAACTCTGCGATGGTGACAGTTTGGAAACCTAGTTTGGCATACAGTGATATGTGTGCAAGTATGTGTGCAAATACAGTGCAACTGGCTATACAGTATATTGTCCTGAGCGATTTATCTGTCCAGTTCTGTTTTATATCATTGAAAAAGTGATTATTTATATAAAAAATAATCATTAGTTGCAGCTGTAGTGTGTTAACTTGTTTATATAATCTGTTGATCTGTATGACCGCTCGTGTTACTTGTCTTATTGGACTCTTGTTCTATTGTTTGTCTCTGCATCAAAACAATAGAGATGGTGGCCAAACTTGTGAAAATAACACCCCGGCAGTAAATTGAACCAGAATTTTTAAGTGACACAGGCATTATATATGGTTACAGATAGAGGCTGTCAAAGAAAACACACCAGACACAGACGCTGAGAGAAAATTACAGAGAGAGAGAGAGACAGAGATGTTGTTGAGACGCCTATTGGCCAATCCCGTGCTTGCTGCCAGGCTTTGTTTCCAAACTCAATCCATGCACGTGGAGAAAAGCAAAGCTCGCTGCTACTGAACACTGCACACATGTTGTTACACTCTTGCAGGCGTGTCCAGTCCAAACCAATACGGTACTGTACCTATCGCTGTGGGCCTTTGAGTCCCTTAATCTGCTGCCAGACTGGAAGGCCTGGTAGAAAGCCTTGGAAGGGTTCCTGTGTCAACCACATTCAGGGGAAGAGAGAGGAGACAAAGATATTGAAGAGCTGAGACGGTGAAAGCAAAGTTCGATTCCTAGAAATGTGTCCTTACGCAACTCCACCCCTGCCTTAATACAGCCCCTCTGCTCGGATCGTGCAGTTAACTTGGCTGGAGGAAAGCCTCTTTCAATAAAACATATAGGATATTCAAACACAGTAAAGCGGAGGGGCTGGAGAAAGGGAGTCTCAGCACTGGAATGGTATGTTCAAAAGGTGGGGACAGCCTCATAAACTTCAAGGGCCTCCCTCGGGCCAGTCACCTACAATACGCTGGCCATCACTCATGCTTGGTTTGTTTTCCACGCAAGCAAACACAAAGTTTGAAAAAAACTGGAGAGGGGAGAATCAGTCATAACTTCTGGTTTCAAGAAATTAAGAGTTATTCTCAGTTGTCAACCGTGTTGAGAAAATAGTGCTTCATTCACGAGGTCAAAGGTTACATTTTTGTTACGGTCATGTTATGGAATTTAACATTACCTCCAATGTTCCTGGGGAGCCACAAGTACACTGTGTTCTACAGCAAGGGATGTATATTCGGGAAGAGGAAAGGAAATCCCCACACTGACCCCTACACACACACACACACACACACACATTTAATCTACTCCAGGCTGGTGCCTTCTCTCCCACATACACACAAAAAAAATGCACACTGACAGGAGTATATGCACACATACACAAATACACACTCAGAGGAGCAAGCCAACACAGGCAGAGTTACACTCGCACACACACACACATGCACAGAGCGCGCAGGGGAATGAGGAGTTGATCTACAGCATGTGTGTGAATATTATAGCAGCCAAGGCTCTTTTCCTAGAAATCACTGGCACAAACTCCCTTTGTCACATTACCTCATGACTAAACACTTTCACAAACCTCTTCCTATGCCTCTGCTTAGTTTGACTTTACGGGCAGTGGCGCGAGAAAATCCTCCACGCATGCGTGCACACCTCCACCACCAGAAAACCTCGCCTAAAAAAAAAAAAAAAATCAGAGCTCTGCTACCGGCTGAAATCGTTGAGGTCAGATGACTTGGAGTCCAACAACCTCTTCATGAATGAGGTAAGAACTAGAGGAGTCATCACTCCCTGGTTTTCAAGTAGCAAACACTGCGGCTCTCAATGGCTCTCTTTGTAACTCTAAAATGTAACATGTCAATATCCATTTATGAAAGCCCCTCTTTGTGAACCTGCTAGTCGATGTGTTCAGCAGTGGAGAAAGTACCGTCTTCCTCGTGAACCCAGAGTGTGGTGTTGGAGGAGGACAGAAGGATGAGGGAACAGCCCACAAGATGTGACCCTACAAAATCCCAAGAAGCACGAGAGTCAACCTGACACAAAAACAGACCAATGTACACGCATTGCCTGATGCTGCCCCAAAGCAAACTTATGACCCGGCAGCAGACAGAAATAACGTTTTGGTGCATTCTTGCTGGTTGAGGTCACACATGTAACTGGAGCATGACATAGGGTTTTTCCTTCAGTGTGTGCCTGCTCTGCAAAACAGTGTCCACTTTCACGCCATTGGACCTCTTAATAACCTTGCTAACTCATTGGGCATGAGAAGAAGCCACAGTAGCCTGAAGGGATGAGGAAGGAAATGCAAGTAAATGTTCAAGAAGAGAAAATGGGAGAGAGATGGGAAAGTACACAGACAAGAAAAAAAAAGTTGTGACTTCTGCATTCAGGTGTTTGAGGAGGCATATAGCTCCACCGGGGTTCCCACCAAAGCTGACACTTGAGGTGATTTGAAGCGAGGTTGTATGAGGTACTTATCGAAAGTTAGTGTGTTACCTACAGTAGACGGCAGTCAGCACGACCCAGTTCAGTGAAGCAGACAGAAATCCTGGCACAATAGCAGACTTATGCACTGCTGTGGACAGGGTCAGCAGAAATACATATTTCAGCCACATAAAAAAGATCCAATATCCCTTAAATGGATGAGAGTTACAACGGTACAGCCAGAACAACACATGTATGCACCATCTTTAAAAGTTTTGGTGTTAGTCTGACTGTGAGGTAACAGTTAAAGAATTCTAATAATGCATAAACTTTAACTGATCCGGATCACTTTTTTTGTATTTTTTATGCGGATATGAGACCCCATTCGGACTTTGAAACGCCACAACACCTGATTTGGCCACAGCCAGACGTCCAAAAGTTTAATCTGGCTCAACTTCTCTGTCGTAGGTCGCTGCATTTTGTTTCCCCGTTCAAGTGAACGGGAAAACTGTGTTTTCACCGCAGCTCCGGATTTGCATAATGCACAGGTCTGCTTCTGTGCCGGGATCCCTATCTGCACCTCCAAACTGGGGGTTTGCCGCCTACTGTAGGTAATACACTGACTATGTGTTGAAAGCTTTCGCTGCTGGTGCTCATGAGGTGTCAGGTTCTCTGCACCATCCATCCATCTGCCACAGAGCAGAAGTAGGTCAAAACTATTTAGATTTCAGCTGCCCTGTGGGAGTTTCTTTCAGCAGGTTTGGGTTGTAGACGAGGGAGATTGAGCACAGGGAGGACCCAGAGCCTCTGTACAATTACAGAACTAGCTGTCAGAGGAGATTGGGAGTTTGGTCGTTATCGCCACACTAGGATAGGTTAGTGCCAGGACACAAAGACACTTTATCTCTGTGATGACCACAGGAACCTACTTTAAACTTTTTGATCCTGGGCCATAGTTCCCAAAAAAAAGTCCCTTCTTCTTCCAGGGTACTTCCAGGGTACTTCCAAGAATCATCAGAGTGGAGACTGGTCAAACACAAGCAGCTTTTTTATGTACAGAAGGCATTCATGCTACAAACGAGCACTGTTTGTAGTATCAAAATATCGAGACCAGGACTTTTTTTTTTATGAAAAGTGAACAACAGTTATGCAGCCAACTTCCCAAAAAAGAAGGCAGATAATGACACAAACTGGGTGAACAGAAACAGAAACTGGGTGAACAGGACAAACTAAAGTAAAACACACTTTGTTGATTCTTTCATTGCCGTGAGGTGTCAAAGGTACATTTTACACATTAAAGTTTGTTTACATGTCTTCGGGAGCGCTACTGCAACTACTGTTAGTAGTAGCATTGCAATGCTACATCAGTGGAGAAGGAGAACAGAAGGTCAACATTTCCTTTCTACTTTGGAGACATTTTTTGCATTTCACTTCTGAGCATGCCTCCTTTACAACGTTAAAGGTCCGGTGTGTGTCAGATTCATCAGCATCTAGTAGTGAAGTTTCAGATTGCAACCAACTGAAAACCCCTCACCTCATCCTCTCTGTTTAGACATGGAGGAGAAACTACAGCGGCCGTGAAACTCATGAAGAAACATGTGAAAGTTCCTATGTAGGGCCAGTATTTGGTTTGTCCCTTCTGTACTGCTGTAGAAAAACATGGTGGGTCAACATGGTGGACTCCATAAAGAGGACCCGCTCCCTCTGTAGATATGAAGTCTCATGCTGTGTACAGCAGCTACAAGTTATGAAGGAAACACAATGACTTTAACCTCCTCTGCATTTGCTGTGTTGATCACTTTAGCAGCAAATTAGCAGCCAGTTGTTTTTTATTTGTTATCTTTATTTGTCCAATTTGCCAAATCTTTCTTGAGTTGCAAGGAAAAAAAACAGATGTTTAGTTCCAAAGATTGTTTTTTGGTCTCAAATATGTCCAAGGATCTCAGTTGATTTCATAAAAATAACTGACAGTACAGTAAGTACAGCAAAGCCATTTAAGAAACAGTAAATTGATTCATCACAGAAGACATATGTGACATTTTTCATAGAAAACTAAAAAATAATTTATCAGGAAAATAATTATTAGTTTCTGCTCAGTTGGTGAAAAGCCAGAAGCAGAGTCTCGATAATGCTCCAAGCCACTCAAGTGTCACTTTCCAAAAACAAGATAACAAGCATATTCTCAGCAAAGCTTATCTACAGCACAGTGCAACACATCCCCAGTTAAACAAGCCATTAAAGCCTTGGACTGAGCCAAGGACGTTTGTCTGCTTGTCAGAACAATCAAGGGCCACCATACCTGGGGTGGAGGTGTTGACTGAAGCAAAGCCTACAGACATACAGGCCTGTAGCGTCAGAACAATGCATCTTTCTTTGTGAAAATAGCTCGAAGGCTGAGAGGAGGCAGGGGAACTGGAAGATGAACAACTTGACTAGTGTGTAAACACACACTCCATACACATTCAAGGGTTTAAAGAGTTCATGGCAGGAGTGGAAGATGAATTATTCCACTATTGCTTCATACACTCAGGTATACCTAAAACAAATGCAGTCTAATACAACAGCCCTGGAATGAATTCTACCTTTACAAAGATTAAAATGTTCAGCTTTTATTGAAACTGTTTAGAGGAGTGTTTACTCATTATTGTTTTATGGTCAGTTTGGAAGCTGTAGTTTGTGCTGCCCCTGCTGCTGTTTGAGTTTCATCAAAAAAACAAACATTACATCCTCCATGAAGGTAGGATCTGTTGTCTTGGAGCATGTGTTGCTCTAATTTGCTGCTAATTGAGTGTACAGTTACAGGTAACTGTATTGCTCCTTTGCAGATACTAGATGTGGTGCTGTAAAGCAGGGCTGACACCTTCCCATCGGTTGGTCTGTATGCTCTTGTTTTGTCTCTTTATTGTTTTGGGGTGTAGGAGGGACATTGGCTATACTGTTAGAAATAACATTGATTGTGATGGAGTGATAACTTTATCGACTGTCTGTGACCTGACTTCATATGGAATCTGCTTTGTCATGTTTTATGTTGTTTTTGTGTTCATTCTGTTGGTCAGTCTACTGAACTTGGCTTTATCATGTAGCACAGCTACTCCTTCAGGTTCGGGCTGTTGGAATACTGACGGACAGTCAAATCTAAATAATAAGAAAACAGTAAGTTTAGCACCTCAGCATCTGAAACTGGACTGCAGCACTAACTTTGTTCTCCACAATCCTCTTCATGCCCTTTTTCCTCATATTTTTAACCTCTTCTCCACACTCTTGCGTTCAAAAACTTGAACATGCAAACCCATGAAATCCATATGCCTGTGTGTGTTACTATTGCATGCATATTTACTGTTTTTGACATGCCCCTGAGGGCATCAACAGAGCTACATGTGAAAACATTAATGGTCAAATTGCACGAATTCATTTGCCTGGCAGTGTTGTATAACTTTGATTGGCATTGATTAGCAGCTAGCAGGTAGAGCGCACTGATTTAGTCAATTGGCTATAGTGCATTAAAAGACAATGTGCAGATTTTTATTTTTCTCCCCATCAACCGATTAATTGGTTAAAGGGTAGGGAGAATTTCAGTCGACCAAGACTTGCTTTGGTTGACTGCAGCCTTGCTTTACAACTCAAACACAGTGAAGTATTACAGCATTAATGGTGGCAGCCAAGTTTAGAGGTCTGATTACTGAGGCCAGAGATCAACAACAAAAAAGAATCTGTGTACTTCTACCTCTGTGAGGCACTCTGGATAAAATGTGCCCACCAAATGTCATATGATATGACCAGAGAGCCCCAGCGCGGAAGCAGGGAGCGAGCTAAGGAATATTAAATGAATAGAAGGTAGAGAGCAGAGTGAGGGACCGACTGAAAACAGGATGCAGCAGTAAACCAGAGGTCACAGAGAGGAGGAAAAGACCCTGTTGTCTATCTTTCTCGCACATACGCCCACGCATCCACCATGACTAACAATTAATAAGCTGTGTTAATTTCTATGGGGAATATTTGGCCAAAAGTAATGGCTCGATTTCATAGTGAGTCAATGGCCCCCACCCCCAACTTGGACTGAGTCAACCCATCCCCTTTTAAAAAGACACACCCCTCATCCACCCACACAGACACAGTCTCTCGATTCACAGTGGCAGAGACTGCTCCACTACATCGCAGGCCAGGACTCCCCTCCCCTTCCCTCCCCTCTCCTCTCCTACCTCCTGAGGAGTCCGATTTTTACATAAGCTGCCATTATGGGAGGACAATAAACCGTACCACCCCTCCTCCAAAGCATGAGTTCGATTACACACGGGCTACAGATGCAATGCTTTTATGCAAATGATTCCGCAAAATAGAAGCAACTCCTCTGTGAGTGCAACAAAGACATCATGACAGTCAAACGCCTTCATTTACGCCTTCAGTTGTTGAAGCCATCTGGGAAACATTAAACTGAGCGAATCATATTCAAGTATGGAAAACAACATCTTCAGTCTCTGGTCCATACCTCCAGGTTTGCTTTATTGACTTGCAGTGAAACTGCAGGTTGGAGGAAGATGTGGACAAACATTACCAAACGGCCAAGAGAGGTTTTGCAGGTTGTGCAAGCTACAACCAAACATGCAGTCAAAGCTGTGTGGGTGCACGTACATATAATACCTTTCTGTGTTGCGACAGATCATAGATATTAACTGCTGAAGTAGTCTGTTTGTGGAGAAAATGGAAGTGTTTTTGTTGTGCGGTGTGTGTGTGTGTGTGGCAATGGGAGGCAAAATAAACAGTGTGATGGAAATGTAGAAATTAAGCAAGAGACAAAAAAAGCTGTGGGGGGGGGGGGGGGGCATAGCTAAAATGCTTGCTGAAGTGAAGCACAACAAGTTTTGCTCTGCAGCTTCCTGAGTATACTATGGTTGTCGCTACAAAGGAATGTCATTTCGCACTTCATCTGTACAAGAGCAACTGTCATGCCTTGTCTGTCAGTCAATCAGCAGGCCGACAGGTACAAAGCACAGACTGTAAACTATAAGGCAGCAGCAGCGGCAGCCGAAAACTCAAGAGTCAGCCATGGCTCTGAGTGACTCGTTCAACGTGCCCACAGCTCTTACAGGGGGAGTGTGCATGCCTACAACACACTGGGGTGTGTGTTTAACCACGTCCAGAATATACAGTCATTTAGCCCACGCTGTGTTGCAAAAGAAAAGCACCATGACCTGACAACAAGCACAGTTGGTTGACACACCCCACTGTCAGGTCTCTTATCGGCAGAATAGAGGCACAGTGGAAAGACTACTGCTCAGTGTCTGATAGGACTTGGCTGTCGTAAGAGACCCCTGCTCTTATCAGTCTGGAAGCTGGGCCCTCTCACAAGCAATACATAGGTACTCCAAAAAACACACACTGCACACTGAAGTCAGTTGCATTGTCACAAACCTAAATATTTTAAATGTCACAGCTGATATCTAACTACAACACAACTATCTATCTATGACATCGCACTAGGTGTGTGTAAAGCCACTCAACAATGGAGGTTTTGTTGGTTGATGGCAGAAACAAGAATAACGCTGGGCACAGAGAGTGATAATTGTAAGCTTCCTCAAAGTTAATAACATATTCAGAACAATGTTGAAGAGGTTTTCCACCCACGTGAAAAAAAAAAAAAAAATTAAAACAGCAGTGCCAGTGCTGTGCAGTCTGCATACACTGTCTGGACTACATTCTGGTATATATCTGTAACACTGTAAATGGAAACCACAGAGAGATTTCAGGCACTGTATCATTTCCGCTCATGTGTGCCATCTACTACAAGTGAAACAAAGCGTTAAAACTCAAGAATCAAAAGGAAGGAAGCAAATGCCATGGCCCAAAATAGTTCATAAAAAGAATTATAACATTACTATTGAGCCATAAGAACAAAAAAAAAAAACATATCTGACATCTAACTTAAAGAATAATACCACATGTAAGTGTTTAAACGTCTACCACGATGTCTGCTTACAGAACTTGTCTGAGAATCATCGTGTCAGTGCAAACTAAAGGCTCATTTAGCAACATAATATCTGCAGCAGAAACTAAAACAGTTATTTTAGCCAATACTATAAAATCCTCTGTAAACACATTCCTGAGGGGAGCCTGATGGGGCTGTGAGTGGAAACCATGATATCATAAATGCGGCAACACAAAATCAAACACTTTTCACCATGTTTGTATTAGAAAGTCTATTGCGGAGCAGGAACTAACTTATTAAAAAGGTCGGGCGTGCATGCACGTTTACCAAGTGGCCAGGATTAGCCTGAGGCTAACAGAAAGCTATGCTAACTTTGTGCACAGTAGCAAGCGGCAATAAATCTTTGCAGCCGTAACCACAGACCTGGAGGGTGAAAGCAGGTCGGAGATACTAGACCTGCAACAATATGGTTACACACACACACACACACACACACACCCTGACACACAAGTAATCACAGTATGTTTAACAAGTTGTTGCCTGTGCAGTGGAAGCCATGGGTGTTCTCAAGTGTGCTACACTCCACTTACTTCTTTAGGCCCTAACAAGAAACAACAAACATTAAATTTCCTTCCTGTGTGCCACTTCTCTCTTCCTTCTCCACACCCCCCTCCCACCATACCGCCCTGGAACTGAGGGGAAATCCCTGTTTGTTCATCTGACAAACTAAATGGTCAACACTAAGACATGCATTGCTTTGCTTTCAACCGGTCTTGTGTCTTGTGATCATGGCAAATGGCCAAACATGTCAGCTCCTCAACTGTACACTGAAATAGGTGCAGCTGGAGCTTATACTATCTGTATGTGTGTTGATAATGATGCACAGGCATGGCGACGATGCGCCACAATTTTCTAACAATTCACATTTAATATTTAGAGACTGTTACCTGTCCACATCCCCGTCGACAGGTATGTGGATTCCAAACAGGCTGTTGACGGTTGGAGTGGCGAGCTGCAGGCTCTCAGGCATGAAGGGCTTCACTGGTTCCTTTCCAGAGACGACAGGAGACTGTGCGTTGACGAGGACCTCTGACTTCCCGCCGCCGCCACCACCACCCTCAGAATGTCCAAATGCAGTTGTTGGGAGGCCTTGCGCCCCCAAAGCCATGGGAGTCTTGCTGTGGAGTATCTGACCTGGAGGCAAACTGGAGGTTGTCACATTTGGCATGGCTGCACTGGAGGCACTGGGCACAGCAGCGGGCGCAGTGGTGGGCACACTGGAGCTCGCTGCGATGGCAGGCACATTTTGTACACTGGAGGATGTAGGGTGGAGGCCGTGGGGTTGAGGCTGTCCAGCGGCTGCATACTGGCTCACGGTCTGCTGCTGCAAAGTGGATCCACCAGTCAGTATGGAGCCTCCAACACCTCCCATTCCTCCAGTCTGCTGCTGCTGCAAGAGACCCTGGGCTGCCTGTCCGGTAGGTACAGATCCCCCTCCTGCTCCTGCAACATCTCCAACCTGACTTGGCACAGAAGCCCCTCCAGAGGTTTGCGACAAGACAGAAGCGGGCCCTTGTCCTATAGGCTGTGGCCCTGCAGCGAGGCTGGACACTGGGAGGGACTGACCAGTGGCAAGACCTGGCTGCATGGAAGTGGGCTGTTGTTGCTGATAGTACTCCGACTGACTGGTCAGGTGGTGGCCCATAGGAAGCTGCTGTTTCTGATGCTGCGGTGGGTAAGCGATGGGTTGGGCTGAGGGAGGCATGATGGGGGACTTCTGTAAGAGGACACCAGGCTGAGGCAGGCCGTTTTGTCCGACAGGCAGCCCGCTCTGGGGAGCAGAAGGCTGGAGACCTACGACTGTTGGCTGAGCTTGGACAGGTGTAGGCTTGCTGCTGGAGAAAGCGCTCTGTGCGGTCGACCCACTGACACCCTGTTGCCAAGCGCTGTAGTTTTGATGGTGGATTTGTTGCTGCTGCTGCTGCTGCTGCTGCGGTAGTGTCTCCACTGGATGCATGCGGGGTGACGAGAGAGAAGCATCCGCCACCGAGCTCAAGCCCTGACCTGAATGCGTTGCCGGGGCAACCACAGATCCTCCCGTGTGCCCAAGCCCACTGTCTCTGTCTGCAGCAGGGTCCAGTGTTGCACTGGCATGCCTTATGCTATCTACAGTCCTACCAACAACAGAGCCCTCAGAGTCTTTCTCATAAAACTCCGTACACGTCCACCTGCCTCTTCGAAAGGGTTCTCCAGTACCGTGATCGAGTTTAATGACCCTGAAGCGTGAAGTGCAACTCACCGTGGAGGTGGGGGCAGGAGGAGCAGCAGCAGCAGCTGAACTGGTCACTGCAGCAGGTTGGGATGTGTTGGTTGACACGCTGGCTGCAGGAGCAGACTGTTGCTGCATCGCCCCAGGCTGGGTGAGAAGGGGTAAACCAGGTGTGACGCCCGGCGGCGGCTGCTGCTGCTGCTGCTGCTGCTGACCACCTTGAGTCACTTTTCTAAACTCCCCAATGGGATTGCTTGACAGCGCAGACAACTGACCGGGGTGAGGTATGTGTGAAGGTGCCATAACACTGACTGCCTCTGGCTCTCCAACGTTATTCAGAGCCTCTTCCGATGAACTTCTGTCACACGCAGGCTCGTACTCAGCCCGAGACATGTCGTATATTTCCGACGACACATCTTCAGTCCGTGACTCGTCTGGGTCGTCCAGACTCTCCGTGTCGTCGGCGGCACCTATAGCCGCCACCTGGGCCTGAGTCACACTTGTGATCTGAAAACAGCTCTTCTTCTTGGCCGGCATTTTAGACATATTGACAGCCCGATTCCAAGTGTGCTATGGCTATGTTTATCCTCCGTCAGAAAGGGACGAGCTGGCTGCAGTTTCTAAAAGCTCAGATCATATTAAACATCTGTTTTACTTAGCTGTGATCAAGATGAATCTACGCCATCCCTTTTCCTCTCTCGGTCTCCTGTTGCGTTTCATGAGCTCATAACGCAAACGCCACACTTCGTCTCGTCTTGTCCAGCAACGCAGCTTTAGACACAGATATCTGCCGCCTTTGCGACGTTTGATCCGGAGCTTTCGGTCCCGTCCGGACCGGCCTGCTAATGTCCCGGTTGTGCAGTTGTCAAACGGCCGTTGTCGCAGAGTGTGTTACCCAGCTGCAGGAGCTACTTTAGGCTGAGGAGGGCCCGCAGCCCTCCACTCACTGAGCTAGCTAGCAAGTCAAGCCAAGTGGCTGCTGAACACTCCCCCTACGTCGGAACAAGTATGTGAGACATCTTCCCGAAAGCAGTCCTGCGTAGCGGCTCACTTCACCAGCCTAAAGTCTTTCGGTGGCGACACTCGCTTCACGGTCGAGGTTGGAAAAACGCTGTTAAATTTCACGCTTTGAAACAAATGAGGATCTAAACAGCGCCCACAGTTACCTCCCTCACTCAGTCACTCTTGACAAGATGGCTATGTTGTATGCAACCGCGCTGCATCGTGGGTAGGTACTCTGCGCGAGGATGTTGACGTAGGAGACGTTGGAGAATCGCGCCGCATGCTGCCTTCAGGACACCGTCGGAAAAAATTAAATCGGAATGAAATTGAGAAGACTGTGGGTCGCAGTCCTTTTACACAACCACGAGTTTATAAGTGTTTATCCAAATTAATCTCTTCATAGCCTCTGTTAATCCTTTTAATTTAGTCTCTGGGGCTCTGGGAGCTACTGGTAGTACTGAAACAAACAAGCAAGATGATTAATTGAGTTGTTAACTAAAAATGAATCACCCATCATTCTGATAATTGATTAATCGTTTAACTCATTTTCATATTCTCTGGTTCCATCTTCTTCTATGTGAGCATTTGCCACTTTTGTTTCATCAATTAAATATATTTTGATTTTGTGCAAATTTCTTGCAAGCAAATTGAAGACATCACCCTTGGATTTTTGGGAATTTCTGACAGACATTATCTGACTATAATCTCCCTATTATATGACATCTTATTGACCAAACAATAAATCAATTAATCACAGAAACAGAATCAATGGAAGTAGGTCATGGATATACCTGTGGCTGCAGCCCTAACTGTTTTTCTGTGTTGGCATACTGTTCTGTTTGCTGTGTGGCGATTTGATTAAAAACATTCGTTTAGGAAAACGCACAACAGAAACTGATACAATAAAGGTCTAAAAACTAGATTTTTATAAAACCTCTTCTAAAGAGTGCTCTAAGGCCCTTACAGCTAAACACAGCAGAACTCACCTTGAGGCCGTTATCAAGTCTGTTCATTATGTCGTTAATTTGTCCCAGAACAGATTTTCAATTGAATAGCACAAACCAGATGCTAGTCATGGCAACTAGTTATGGAAATATCCCCGGAGTTTATTATTATTATTATTATGTGCAGCCTGTGTGAATAATTCATGCCACTGTGATTTTTATAAACATCATTACACATTGGCCTTGCACTACAGTTCAGAGAAACCTGGTTTTTATCAAAATACATACATTTATTTCAAATTTTTTCCTCTCACCAATCTATTACCAACTTTTTCCTTTCAACCATACAGGTCAGACTTTTGTTGGAGTGCACTTGAAGGCATCAGCTCTCTATCTCCCACTACCTCTCTCTGTAAGTATTTGTATATGCTGCAGTATTACTACGGTATATGCCAGCCGATGTTATCAGAGTACTCCTACAGGAGCATTTCACAGAGTCGTTGTACAACTCATAAAAAATATTACAGGATCCTATAGTTCTTGTTTTGTGAGGGTGCTTTGTTAAAAGAAAAATTCCTTGTGTGCACTCTGCCTGCACTTTTGTAGAGTCATGGAATGGATCATAAGAATAACAACACAGCAACAACCCCACAGCCTCTCATACCTACTCTTTGTGCCTGTATTTCTCATTCTACATGTTGATATTGTTGGCATATTGAACATTGTTCAAAACTTGTCTAATGAGTATAAAGTATGGTTGATTATTGATTACTTTTGCAACATCCATGTATCCACGTATGGCAGTGGAGTGTAAAAATGCCATAGTAATTGATGAAGATGAACTGATTAAATTAATTATGCAAGAATGTTTGGTTTAGAGTTCTCTGTTTTTTTTTTCAGAGATCAAGATTGTAGATGAAAACTGTTATTCACAGAAAAGCATGAGTCAGTTTATCTACATCCGCATGACCTTAGGTTACCATAACTTTTTTTTATGATTCAAGCTGGAATTTCTAATTAATTTAGATTGCACTGTTGCAGATTGCATTGTTATTTTAGATTGAGTCTTAGTTTGTTGGTTCTGGGGTATTACAACAGCCAGTATATGACAGAGGATAAATAAATTCCTGAGATCACGACAGGATTGTATTCTTTACCAACTGGTCACTCTGAATAAGAATATTTTAAGCATCTCATAGAAAACCTCATGCTCTGATGTGGTTACAGGAACATAATGCATCATGCATGAGTCAGTCATAGGGCTGCATTACATCTGCAGCATTTGGTGAGGTGAAAAAGTGAACTATGCATGAGCTTTTATCTGAAAGGAATCACAAATAATACTTAGACCTGTTTACAATGTGACAAATTTTAGCACATATGAATGGATAGTAGAGTTAGTTACATGTTTTTGACATGTGTTTTCACAGCCCTGCACCAGAGAGGTATGCTGTGGACCAGTCACAAATCATAGAGAACACCGCCCCTGGTGGCCAAGAGGTGAATGTTTCACTTTGTAAGGGCAGCATGCTTGTTTTTCCTTTTTTGGTTATTTTGGATGAACCTTGAACTCTCCACCATCTTAGCCAGCGTACACCCCTTAATGCTGTTGGGTTTATGCCAGCATATTAATAGCAAATACAAATTCAAACAGTGACCTAATCTATCAGTGATCATCACTGATCTCCAAAACAGGCAGGTCAAAAAGTAACATACTGTAATCTTACTAGAAACAACAGCATGCCTTTCACACACAGCTCATGTCATATATTCTATCACATGTTGAGTTGAAAGTCACTGATCTAAATCTGTAAGTGATATTGTTTACAGCTGATGCATCATTTACCTTTCTATGTTTCTAATCTTTAAAAGAACATATAACGAAAATAATGAAACTTCAATTTTTTTTAAATATAATTTGAGTTTGTTATACTTTGTTATACTTGCAGAGGTACCATATACTGGGAAATATTGAACAATTGAACAATCTACCAGATATTTAAATCCTCCTTAATTGAGAGATTATTTGTTTCTCAACTTAATTATTTTGACATATAGTCAGCCACACAAACCCAGCTGGGAGGGCTGCTCCTGCTATTATTGAGCCATTTCACACAAATAAATAGCACTGGTTCAAATCTTTGATTTGACTTGCATTGTGTTCATGAACCTTTATTCTATGTGTTATTATTACAAGAGTCATATTGTCACTCAGAGATGAACAGTGGGACGTTGTGCGCATTAGTTTCAGCTTGCAGGATACTGAGTCTAAACACAATGACGGCTCTATACTAAAGGCAGAATCTGTTGGTCAGTGATGTGAGAAAAATGGTATTTGTTTTTATGATTTAATAATCTGACCTGAGAGAAAGACATGGTGAAATTCAACCCTTTCTCTTTTTAAGTAAGATATGAGATATGATATGTGGGTGAGGTAAAAGAGACCTGTCATTAATTACTGGTTCGATTCCTGTTTATTACAAGGAGAAGAGCTTATAGATTGCTCTTGAGCAGGGCACTAATTTTCTCCAACACTCCAAGGTAGCACAAGATGAATTGGAATATGGAAAATGACAAACTTTTTTTTGTGTTTTGTTGATATTCACTTTACTTCCTTGTGATTTAAGGACCAAGACAGCTAAATGTTGATCGTGTGAAAATAATGATAACAGTGATTTTCTTACAAATATTGTCTTCTTTTCGACTGGCCTTATTAAAACCCAGGATCTACAAAATAGTGAATGTTAACTCTTTACCACAAACTGGGTTTGCAACATTTGAGGCAAATGAACGAGCATAAAGCTTATTTACACCAAATAGGATATGTTTTATATGATTTATGGATCTGCAGAAACACTAACTATATATTGCTATTGTTTGTAATTCACATACACAGTTACATTGGGTCAATTCCACCTCAAATAAAACTGACACATCATTTTCTGCAGCAAACTTCTGAAACATTAGTTGCATGCAAACCTCATACAATTAGGAAAATAAGTATTGTACAATGTTAAGTATGTTGTTTGAGCCCAGGACACCAGGGTTAGGCCTACTGCAGATAAAGATTCTGAGCCACATTTAGTATGTTTCAAATACTTATAAATTAAATGAATTGTCTTATTAGTCAGTGAGGAACATTTTAAAAGAAGAATTAGTGGTCATTTTCTGACCGTGAGAGGATGCTGAGCCTCGTGCTGCACAGGACACTGTGTTTCCTGCATGCCCTGGCAGTAATTGCCATCCTTAGCTACACAAACTGGGCTGTCTGACAGTCTTTGTCATCACTCCTACAACATAAAAATACATTCAATGAATGAAAGGATGGGTGACTAAACGTTTCAATCAGTAAATCTCCATCCGCCTTTATGTGTACCCCGGCATTCCCTCAGACAGTTGACTCTTGGCTGAGCTGATAAGTCCCTCTTTATTCCGCCGCCCGCTGCCATAAAAGCGCCAGGGAGCTCATTGTGCGGAGTGATCTGATACGGACTACACCCAGCCGCTGCCTCACTACCCTGGCTTTCTTTGCTTCCCTATCCTTGACGTTGGTTAACGTCGGATAACGGAGACTCTTAATTCGCCTCCAGGGTTTTCCTTCCGATTTGGCTGTCTCTTGTTTGGCAACCTTACTCCGAAAGCTGTAGGGATTTTTATATAGCATCAATTTCTTGAATATGTCTTGGCAAAGCTACTTGGATAACCTGATGGCCGATGGCAGCTGTCAGGATAGCGCCATTGTTGGGTACACGGACGCCAAATATGTTTGGGCAGCACACACCGGTGGCACTTTCAACAACATCACGGTAAGGAGTCAAAACTGGACAATTTGAGTCGTTTGCGGCTCTGTTGTTGTGTATCACCCACGCAAAACGCGCACCAGACTGAATGGCGCTAAAACCTTCACAGGGTCTAAATGACTAGCAAGCTAACAGTACCGTGCTAGCTCAGTGTGCTAGCCAGTTTATCGGTGGCCTGTCTTAGCTGTTCCTGCTAAGGAAACGTTGCGGGATTAGACCTCGTGTGGATCAAACAAGACTTCACTTGTGGCTTGCATGTACAATTAAAGACCCGAAGCAATTGTTTGACCATGAATGAGCACCAATCACATTTTAAAGACGCTGCTAAATCAAACCAAACGCTGGTTTCTAAGCAGGGAGCAGACGGGTGTCTGACTGAAGAAAACGTGCATGCTTTGTGTGCACGGCCGCTTTGATTAGCCGACGTTAAGCCGCTGCTGTACGGGCTACCTGTGGTTAAAAAGGCGAACTCCGGCGGACGCCTGGTCCGCATATTATTAAACTATGTCATTATGAACACGAGCAATCTAGCTGCATAATCGTACATGCATAATTTTTGATGGGAATGACAATGTGTTTTTTTTTTTTATTCATTGAGAGGGATGGCATGGGAGCCAGTCCGGTGCAAATACGTCACTTTACTTCCGCCACTCACTGCAGGCAGTTATGGGATGTACACTGGTGGCATTAATATCGATAGATCTGCAGGTTTCACACTTGTATTCACTAACCTCTGATCTTTAATATCAGCCTGGGAGTATGATGTTAGCTTTATATCCACTACTGGTACCAGAATATCATTTCTACTAATGTTTTTGAATAACTAACGTATTCATTGTCTATTCATCTTTTGTTTATTTTCTAGATGAATCCCTGGTTCCTCTAAAATATTAGAAAAGAGAGTGAAATGTTATTAGTATAACTCCTTAGAGCCCAGTGTTGTGTATTTAAACGGCTTGTTTTGTCTGAGAAACAGTGCAAAACGCCAACATATTCAAGTTTCAGGTCTGTTTGTCATATGCAGGTTAACACATGCAGGCACAACAATACAGTGAAATGTGTGACGACAAATGCAAAATTAAAATATGCTAAACTAGAATATGAAATATGTATAAGTGTTCAGTGCGTATACACAAGTATCAAACTCTGATTCTGATACAATATTTAAAATGTTGATGGGAGTAAAGTGACATGTACACACGGATATTGCACAGAGCGTTGATTTAAACAGAGTGAAGTGACCGGTGTTTTACAGTATTTCACAAAAGAATATAATGTATTTCACACATTTGCTGTTATGACAAAGAGAAGCAGCCCTTACGCTGGAATTATCGCTTCAAGGATGGCTGTTCATTAAATTGTGAACTGTCTGTTAATTGATTAATGGACTAATCTCTTCAATCACGCGAGTCGCCTTACTGACATTAACATCTGACTGACATTGTCACATTCTTGTTTTTATGTGTTTTTCTTTCAGTCTCAAGAAATTGATGTCCTTATCGGTAAGGACAGAGAGACCTTTTACACCAGCGGTCTCACTCTGGGTTCAAAGAAGTGTTCAGTCCTCAGAGACAACCTCCACGATGACGGGGACTGGACAATGGACATCAGGACAAAGAGCCAAGGAGGAGAACCTACATACAATATCTCTGTGGGGAAAGCTGGAAAAGGTAAACTGTTGACGGGTTAATACATTCTCATTATTTTGGTCATGAGAGCTAGCTCAGTCACTTATAAAAGTGCAGGCTGAAAATCAGGAGCCATTTGTATAAAAATTTGCAGCATAAGATAATCTCTGCTGCTTCCAGCTTCTTAATGTGATTATTGATGCTTGTGTTTGACATACATGACTAACTTTGAATTTTTAGGACTGTTAATCAGACAAACAATGACATTTGAAGACATTACCCCGGGCTGTAGTAAATTATGCAGGGCACATTTCACTATTTTCTAACATTATATAGACAAAATGATGAATGAATGATGAATTAGTGCCCAGAGGCATAACATCATGTAATGCTCCATACATTTTATGAATCTAAATAATATAACCAGGGTTTGCCTGCTCCGATCCGTTTCCCTTTGTGGTCCTCCTTCTCTGATATTGCTCCAGTGTTTCTCACGGGTTCAGAATTTTCTGCAGATTATTTTGAGTGAGAAACACTGATAGCAATGCAATCGAACTCTGTTTTCCTTTCACTTTCCCAACAACTGTTAGACATATTTCACTCTCTGTGAGATGCTACAGATTTCACCCTGGCATGCAGAATAAGCCTGTCTCTCCTTCAGTGCTGTACCCTCCAACAATTCTTTGAATTTTCCACTCTCACTTCAACATTTCACATGTGGTTTGCTGTTAAAACCAGAGGTCAGCAGTAGCTGTCCTGACCAGATCTTCCTGCATCTTTGTAATTGTTGCATGTAAAAAAGAAAAAAAAATGCTGCCGTGGTGATATTCAACCATGTGTTGTGAATGATCAGGGCTGTGTGGGGGCAACAAATTACTCACTTGTTGACAGTTCCCTATTAAAGAAACACTAGTGAGTAATAATAATTCGATGTGATAGTAGATGTATGGATGTGTCAAAGAGAGCCTGCAGACAGTCAGCCCTGTATGGCACGCAGTTGAATGTCTCTAGACGAGCACTTCTTTTTTCTTTTTTTACTTGGACTGCCTGTCCTTTTACCCTTTTAACTTTTCTTAACTGTCCGCTTTTCTATCTCTTCTCTTTCAGTTTTGGTTCTTGTAATGGGCAAAGAAGGGGTCCATGGAGGCGGATTGAATAAGAAGGCTTACACAATGGCAAAATACTTGAGGGATTCAGGGTTTTAATGTTTTCAAGCTCACCTAGATAAAATTGAGGGACAAAAAAGAAGAGAAAAGAAATATTGCTGTTAAGATTTCTCCTGCAAGCAGTCAAAATGTCTTGGAAACTTTTAATAGCAATGAAGAGTGGTAAGATACGGTGTCACCTTTGTTCCCCCCTTCATCCTGTAGGGGGAGACTCTTCAATTTTGTTCATTTCTCTTTTTTTTCCTTGTGTGCTCCAGTATTGGTTTTAGTCATGGGAAAGGAGGCAATCCATGGTGGAAATCTTAACAAGAAAACCTATTCAATGGCTGATTACCTGAGGAAGGCTGGATATTAAGCGACCTCTCCATTCATCCATCAACTTAGCAGCCCACTTCCACTCACCGCATTGTGTTGACACTACTTCCAGGATTAGATGGCATACAATGTTACTTCCTCTCTAGTCTACTTTTATACACAGCCTTTTGTCTGCTCAACCCCACCCCCTCTTTTTTTAAAAATACCTTCCTCACTTTAACTTTGTACTTCTCATGTTTTTGGCACTTCAGTAAAGGCATGTTCATTGAAATGTTTATTAACCAAAAGAGAGCAAAAAACAAATTTGGATTCACCTTGTGTAACATTTACTTAGCTACTGGCTAATATTCCAAGGGGAAGTACACATGTAATGGTGGTGATAGTTTGCATAGTTATGCTTTGTGAGCATTATTAAAAGATGCCAGTTTTTATTTTTCATCAGCATGTGGGCATTTAAAAGTTGCATGCGTACCCTCTTTAGCATACAGATCCCTCTCTCTCTGTCCCAGCGTAATATTCCAGCCAAAACCATCTTCTCATCTGCCCCTCCCCGTCTTCAAGCCTCCATTAAAGAAACAACCTCTGACAAAGTCCTGTATGTGTGCATCAATTCGCCGCCCTCCCTCAAGCACAACTTCTTTTCCCCTCCATCACATGCTTTTGCTGTTGTACCTGAATGTGGTCTTAAAAGTTAATGATGTGATGTTGGGCTGTTGTTTGAGTGTAGTGTAAGGTCAGCAGTGCCGAGGTCTCAAGATATTGTCATGATACTTCACCACATCCATGAGTTTCAGTGGACATTCCACCTCTGTGACTGCTCCATCATTTGTCAGTCAGCTTCTGCTATTTGTAAAACTTTCTGTAAATCACTACACACACGTTATGTGAAGTTATTTTTTTCCTCTCCCTGACCCGGTTGGACCAATTGTCACTAAAAGAGGATTATCAGAATTAGTTCAGCTTATTCTGATTGATGATTGTTGGCATCACCTGTTGACTGTAAATCATTAAGACAACTTCAGATGACTGTAAAACATTTAACTGCTTCCTTAGACTTCAACACTACTTAATCTTTTCATCACTAATTGATTTGTTGCTAATTTCATATCCATTAACCAATGAAACGGCAATGTCATTTTACTACAGTATGAATGCATTTTGACTGTAAACCCAGGCTGTTGGGCTCCAACATCTTGGGAATTATTTGCCTTGTGCTTTAGTCATCAGAGGTGTATTCACAAATTGTCATAGTATGGTACTTAGAAGTATATTTAAAAGAAAAAAAAAATGATGCTGTGTACACTAAACATATTGAAAATGGTGTTGGTTGGAATAAGAACATTTGTAAGTTGTCTTGTGAAAAATTTTCTGAGAATAACTGTGTATTCTGTGCCATAAAATCGGTCTGATCTGTTGCTACTACAAGTTGGATTTTTAACTGCTGCCCCAGCAAGAAGTAACTTTTAATGGCACTTTCCTAAGGGATATTTTGGCATCAGTAATCTCCAGACTTTGTGGAATATGTACAGAATTAAATGACAGAAAAAATAAGTTTGCAATATTTTGTCTTTTTTTTTTTTTTTTTTTTTTTTTTTGAGTTGGGAATTCCTTCTGCCACAAAATCTGCTATTTCAAATGCCATGAATTGATGAGACATCTTGTTTACAGACAGATCAAATAAAAGTTATTCCAACCAGAGGTAAAGCCAATATGTCCTGTCTGTTGCCTTGTGAAGAAAACAAAACAGTGTTTGATTTAAGAGTTCTATGGTCGACAGCTTTAATTCACATATTTAGTTCACACTGACCGTATTAATGATGCGCCACATTAGCAAACAGTGGATCTTGTAATGTACTGTTAAAGTGAAAAAAATAAAATAAATAAAATAGATTCCACTGTTCTCTGATGGGAGAATTGAAGTGTCAGGGGACGTAGTCAAGTTTTCTCTCCCTGTGGTTCTGTTACTCAATCCCAGAAATAACTAGCCTACCACATTGTTTATTTCCAGAAAGCTGGAGGGAAATCTATCTGGTGTCTCTGATGAGAAAGTGATTATTTTGAAGGAGAAGGAGACCAGGAGTTAGAGAGAATTCAAGTTAGAGACAATTCAATCGCTAATTTGTCATCAATATATGCACTTTTTCAAATTATAAAGCACAATTGGGGAGAATCGCTTTAACTCTTGGGTTCAGAATTAATGAAAAGAAACAAAACTTTTACTACCTAATTCCTAAACCTAGAAACCAAAGAAATAAACTATAACCCCATACGGTTTCCTCAAATTTCTTCCTTTTATTTCTCCTATGTAACTTTTTATTATTTATTAGATTATTCTATCTGACACTATCATATACAGTTAGGACACAGGCATGTTTTGTTATTTTGGTTGTTTACCAAAATATATTCAAGTTTTAGTTAAATAATGAATATGGGCTAAAAGTGCAGTCTCTCTGCTTAAATCTGGGGGTATTCACATCCAAATTGGACAAAAGTTGTAGGAATTACAGCTCTTTAAAATGTAGCTCCCTCTTTTTCAAGAGACCAAAAGTAATTGGACAGTTGACTCCAAAGCTGTTTCATGGACAGGTGTGAGCTATTCTTTTATTATTTCTTCATCAATTAAGCAGGTAAAAGGTCCGGAGTTGATTCCAGGTGTGACATTCGCATTTGGAAGCTGTTGCTGTGAGCCCACAACATGTGGTCAAAGGAGCTCTCAATGCAAATGAAACACACCATCCTTAGGCTACAAAAAAAGAGAAAATCCATTAGAGAGAAAGCAGGAACATTAGGAGTGGCCAAAAACAGTTTGGTCAATTCTAAGAAAAAAACGACACACTTGTGAGGTCTGTAACACAAAAATAGGTGGTGGATGATCGTAGGACCCTTTCCATGGTAAAGAAAAACCCCTTAACAACATCAAGCCGAGGGAAGAACACTTTCCAGGAGGTAGACATATCATTCTCCATAAAGTGAAGACTTTACAAGAGCATATACAGAGGGTTCACCACAAGGTGCAAATAACCCTCAAGAATAGAAAGGCCAGATTAGACTAAAGATGTAAAAAAACATTTTAAAAAAGCCAGCCCAGTTCTGGAACAGCATTCTTTGGACAGATGAAATAAGATCAACCTGAACCAGAATGATTGGAAGAAAAAAGTATAGAGAAGGCTTGGACCAGCTCATGATCTGAAGCATACAACATCAACTGTAAAACACAGTGGAGGCAGTGTGTGGCATGGGCATGCATGGTTTGCAATAGCACTGAGTCACTTATTTATAATGTGACAGAAGACAGTAGCAGCTGGATTTATTCTGAAGTGTATAGGGATATACTGTTTGCTCAGATTCAGCCAAGTTCAGCAAAGTTGACTGGACAGTGCTTCATTTTACAGACAGACAATGATCCAAAACATTTTGAAGGAGTTTTTTAAGACAAAGAAGTGTATTATTCTGCAATGATCAAGTCAATCACCTGATCTCAACCCGATCACACATGCATTTCAATTGCTGAAGACAAAACTTAAGATAGAATGATCCATGAACACGCAACAACTGAAGACAGCTGCAATAAAGGCCTGGCAAAGCATCACAAAGGAGGAAACCCAGCATTTGGTGATGTCCATGGGCTCTAGACTTCAAAGCAACCGTTGTCTACAAAGGATTCTCGACAAAGTATTAAAAATAAACATTTTATTTATAAATATATATTAATTTGTCCAATTACTTTTGAGCCCCTGAAATAAGGGAACTGTGTATAAAAATGACTGCTATTCCTAAATATTTCATTAAATTTTTTTGTTTAACCCATTAAATTAAAGCTGAAATTCTGCACTTCAATTGCATCTTGGTTATTTAATTTCAAACCCATTGTGGAGGCGTGCAGAGCCAAAATTATGAAAATTCTATCAGTGTCCAAATATTTTTGGACCTAACTGTATATTCAGTATATGCTTGTTCCAACTATTTAAAGCTACACAATGTTAACTGAGTTCAACATTCAAACCCATGAATTTAGGTTCTTACAGCTGCACAATGGATATGATATTATGTGCATCATTTTAGGCACATTTTCCTCAAAGGCATATGTTTGGTATTATAAGAAACTTGGGATTCACACTATTACGTAGGTTTGAACAGTGTTTGGATGCACATCATGAGTTTGTGACAAATGGCACCAGCCAACAGTAGGTTTCTGCTTGTTGTTTAAACCCACATATGACAGGAAAGATGTTGAGCACATGTCCATTTAGGACCCATTTAGGCCTGAAAAAGACACAATAACATTGTAAGCACCTACAATGTTTGCTAAGACAAATTGTTACTACTTGTTTTGAAGGCATTTCTCTCAGTTGTCTGTGAAAAATTATTTTCTACAGGCTCAACGAAGGCTAAACAGATATAAGCTTAAGCAAATTCAAATCATATGACTAAAGCTAATGCAAATTAACCGTAAAAAAAACAAGAGTGTCAAACAAGAAAAATGTTCCCATAAGATGTTTATGCTACATGTCTCCAACACGATTTGTGCCAAAGACTGCATGTCAGCATTTTAGTATGGGGTGTAATTTTGGCAAAGATTGGCAACACCTGCTATGGTCAGGTGTTTCTATAAGTTTAATTAGGACCAAACCTCCCAGTCTTAAAAGTGGTTTTGCAGCACACTGTTGAGGCAGTCTGCCTGTTTTTGCCTTTTTCTTTATTCCAATGGCATGTAAAGAGAGTGGGGAGAGTAGGGAGAGTAGGATTTTATTATGTTTAGGACTTTTTTTGGTTGCCAGTTCATTTTGCCAATGCACCAGCCTAACAAAACTTAAAGCATTGGATAAATTAAGTCAAGCGAAAGGAGGTGAACTGCGCCATGGAAAACTCTTAATTGGGCACAATTCTCTACAAGGTGCTAAACTCAAAGGAACCAAGGCTGCAAAGAACTTACTGGATGTTGATACAGACTACCAAGCAGACATGGGTATGTAAAGTTGAAATTTGTATTACAAACTAAACTACAAAAGTTGTTAATCATGACTTAAACACTGTTTGACCTTTACATTTGTAAATGAATCTATGCATCATTGTTTGAACACTTAAATAATCATGGTGTACCTATTTGAACTTACAAAAAAACTTATGTTTAAAAGCTTGGGGGCAGCCGAAGCAACCTAAAGAAAAGGGTTATGGACCAACAACAGATAATGCAGCAGTGGAACGTCTCCTTAAAATGAAACCAAAGGTTGAATGTACAGGAGACTCCATGAAGCTTCAAGTCCAAGATGCTGCTTCTACCCCTGGATCTCTGTTCTTTGTCGACAGGGGTGAGTTTTCATTGTGCTGTGGAGTCATTAATAACTCTTAGCATTTATACACAATAGCTGAAGTATGCACAAAGCAGTTTCATATAAATGTTTTGATTCTCTTTTTTTTTTTTTCTGTTATTGGTCAGGAAGTCTCCTGTCTCCTCTGCCTCTATCAAAGTTGCCACCAAGCTGTGGTTATACCATCAAGTCAACACGGAGAGATTTGGTCTTAGTTGCACCTTATGATGGTTGCTTTGTTGCTCTAGAGGTGGGATACTTTGTTGTGAAAGCACTGCACACCTGAACAATATACACTTGTAACATTGTTTTTGCCTGTTTCAGGAGGACAGCTATATTCTCCCATTGCTTTGGTTGGGGTTGCCAATGAGGATGTCATGCCCTTCAATGAGGCAGTCTACAACTAACCCTCCAATGGTCAGCTGCCACGCTGAGGGCATGGTCATAAAAATTGAAGGGACTCTATCTGTCAGTAGAATAAAAGTTAACTGTAAGTTTGAGCATTTCTTAATATTTCATGTCTGTCTTAAGAAATTGGAAAAATCGAAGCTGTTTGACTTAAGCATCTCCTATTTAAGGAAATTTTAATTCCAATTCCATTGTATCTTGTCATATCTAAAAGTCGAGTTGCCCACAATTTCTCAATTTTACTTGGATTACTAGGAGAATTTGTGCAGTGATTAAAATAGTCTTGCAGGCCTTCAATCATATGTGGAGTAGTTATGAAGATGAAGGGGGCATCCATTAGGTATTCACAAATTAACAGATTTCACTTAAACAGTTAAGCATTGCTACACAAGTATTTCTCACACTTAAGAGCGGGTCTTTCAGCTCAATGTAAATGGCAATGACGCAGAAAAGGAGCATTGCACAATCTATAAATTTAACCCTTAAAAAATGGCATTACTAAAACTGCAGTTTTGTGGGCACTGGTTTTTGGGCCATTTAGTCAAAGTTGTACATTGTGATGCATTTTATATTTAAAATGGCTTCGTGTTTTGTTGGCATTTAATTTTCCGAGGGAAGAGGAAGACTCAAGAATCGAAAACCTTCTGACTTAACCTTTCTTAGATTTTTTTTTTTTTTTCTTCATAGTGAATGATAACTGGGAGCCACTGATGGAAGCCTCACCCAGATGTGCGTTCAGTGTAGTTGTACATCCTGATGGTGTGGTCATCTCTGTTCGCTATGCACCCTGTCTGGAGAAAAAGGTATAGTACAAATTTCTATAACTGTAAAATTTTCTTTACTGATTATTGTAGGAGGGGGAATGTCTGTAACTCATTGACATTGTATGTTTCAGGGTGAAATGTATACCCTGGAACTGGCTGGAGATGGAGAAACTAAAATTTCTTGTCCACCGCTGTCACCAGCTCAACTTGAACCCACTAAAAGCCCAGGAAATGGTCAAAAAACGCAAACTAAAACCCCAAGCAAAGGGGTGTATCCCTCCACACCATCACATGCTTCAACCAATGCTCCTGAACCTACTCCAAAAAATCCTCAGAATCCGGAGGTACCTGACAAGAAACCAAATCAGGGGCCAAAAGATATCTATCCACCTCAGTTACCTTATAGCCCTTATTACCCCAATTTCTTTTACCCTTACCCTGCAAATCCAGACCCTAAGCCTACACCTACTATACAGCCAACTCCCTCTGTAACAAAGAAAAATGGAAAGTACCAACAAACTCAAACTGTTCCTCCTACAATGCTGCCTTTGAACCCTGAGGGACAAGTGCCACAGCCATTCAGTCCTCTGCCATTTTACCCATCACCAACCCAAGCTGAAAAAGTGCCTGTTGAAAAAGAAACTCCACAGCCGCCAACCACCCAACAACCTTTTTACCCTTATCCATTTTATGTTACTTACCCACCTATGCCTGAAATTCCTTTTTTCAATACTGAAAAACCATTACCCGAAGACCCTGTGCAAACAAAGCAACCAGTCTCTGAGGAACCAAAGGTAGAAATAGACCAGCCACTATACCCATACCCATTTTTGCCCCAAGGTCCTTACCAAATGCCTGTGCCACCTTCGCTCCAAATCCCTACACCAGGTCCTTTCTATAACCCTTTTTACCCTCAGCCAGAGCCTGAAAACCCACCAGCTGCAAAGCCCACAATTGCTCCAAAACCACCACAGCCGGAAGCCCCTCAAGGTCAAGTATACCAACCCCTCTATCCCAACCCTTTCTACCCTCAGCCAGAGCCTGAAAATCCACCAGCTACAAGGCCCACAGCTGCTCCAAAACCACCACAACCGGAAGCCCCTCAGGGCCAAGTATACCAGCTGATCTACCCTCAGCCAGAGCCTGAAATTCAACCAGCTATAAAGCCCACAATTGCTCCAAAGCCACCACAGCCAGAAGTCCCTCAGGGTCAAGTATACCAACCCCTCTATCCCAACCCTTTCTATAACCCTTTTTACCCTCAGCCAGAGCCTGAAAACCCACCAGCTACAAAGCCCACAATTGCTCCAAAACCACCACAGCCGGAAGCCCCTCAAGGTCAAGTATACCAACCCCTCTATCCCAACCCTTTCTACCCTCAGCCAGAGCCTGAAAATCCACCAGCTACAAGGCTCACAGCTGCTCCAAAACCACCACAACCGGAAGCCCCTCAGGGCCAAGTATACCAGCCGATCTACCCTCAGCCAGAGCCTGAAATTCAACCAGCTATAAAGCCCACAATTGCTCCAAAGCCACCACAGCCAGAAGTCCCTCAGGGTCAAGTATACCAACCCCTCTATCCCAACCCTTTCTATAACCCTTTCTACCTTCAGCCAGAGCCTGAAAACCCACCAGCTACAAAGCCCACAATTGCTCCAAAACCACCACAACCGGAAGCCCCTCAGCGTCAAGTATACCAACCCCTCTATCCAAACCCTTTCTATAACCGCTTCTACCCTCAGCCAGAGCCTGAAAACCCACCAGCTACAAAGCCCACAGCTGCTCCAAAACCACCACAACCGGAAGCCCCTCAGGGCCAAGTATACCAGCCGATCACCCCACCAGAGCCAAAAACACCACTATAAAGCCCACAGCTGCTCCAAAACCACCACAACCGGAAGCCCCTCAGGGCCAAGTATACCAGCCGATCTACCCTCAGCCAGAGCCTAAAAATCCACCAGCTACAAAGCCCACAATTGCTCCAAAGCCAGAAGCCCCTCAGGGTCAAGTATACCAACCTATCTATCCCAACCCTTTCTACTATAACCCTTTCTATCCTCTGTCAGTGCCTGAAAAGCCAACTGCTGTTCCAAAGCTACCAGCAATGGAAACAACTATGGGACAAGTACATAAGCCTTCTTACCCTCAACCATTCACAATACCAGGTGCTGGTGATAACACTCCCAATAAAAAGCCAGTCCAAATTGAACAGCCACCAGCTGTCAAACCTAGCCCTCAGCCTCTAACATTGCCCCCTGCTATCTATACGCAGCAACCACAACAAGTCACCACTCCAAATCCTGTGTACTGCCCTGAATTCTGCAAATTTGGATTTTCTCATTGCTGTCCACAAATTGCTTTTCATCAACATCTCCATCATATTGTTCCTGCTGAGCCTGGCAGTAAAGGTGCACCTTCACTCTATCCAGGACTGCCATTCCTCCCTTCAGCATATTCTGGGTTTGGCAATGGCTTTGGTTCTGCTCCCCTTCATCAAAAGCCAACTGAAGCAGCAACAACTCAAGCTACCACAACTTCCACATCTGCACCAGTTTCAACTCAGTTCCTTCAACTTGGTGATCAAATAAAGCAGTCATATTTCCAGCCACTAGATGGCAACCCTTCTACACTACCCACAAGTAATCCTAGCAAGTTTATGAATCCTAAACCAGTTAACCCTTATTTTGTACCCAATTCACTTTATCCTAATTGGCAACATCTACCACAAAATGACAATCTGCAAAATTTACTACACAGGCAATCACCAGCTCACTACAGCATGCTCTCTAAACTTCAGGCTTCAAGTAATGAACCAGTAAATCCACTATCAGCGGGGGACATGAATAACCAAAAACCCAGTGAGTCTAAAGGGCCATCACAACCTATAGTCCAAAGTAAATCTGATCATGATCTGGTCCCTTACTACATGCTTCAAGATGCTCAAGCGCCGACTTCCAAGCCAGCAGTCCCTAACAATTCCTCACAACCACAGCCATTTGTGAGTGGCTCAAAGAAATCTGAAAGACATGAACAAAGTTATGTGCTGCTACAGCATGGCCCGCCAGGTAGGGAGCCCAACAGTTTCATTGAGTCTCCACTGTCTTTCAGAGACATGGTTTATGATGCAAACTTCCTAGCACAAAATGCTGCAAGGCATCACAGAAGTAAATCTGAACATCCCCAGAATCTAAACCCCCCACAGGAAAAACCACAACCCCCCAATTGGCTGCAAAAAGGAATGTCCAGTGCCTTACCTGGTAATGTGAACTACATGGCAAGGCAACTACATGTTCCTGGGAAGGAATTTCAGCAATGGAGGTCTGCATCTCGCCACCAAACAAATGGTATGCTGTTAATGTTCGTTTGTTTTTATTTAAATTTTCAAGTACTACTTAACCAAGTATGTTATGTTTATCTTTTGCAGGATTGAACCAACCCATTCAGAGACCAGGTGGAAAACAGGAATGAGTTGCCTTCAGTGTCAAATAAACAATTGAACTATCTGAGGTTTTTTTTTTTTCTAATTTCTTTTGTTTAAGGGTTGCAATTTAAAGAGGGGATGAGGAAACAAATTTGTAAAGTGGACACAAGAGCAGGATGTTATAGAAGTCCTTATCTCATGGCATGGGTGGTCAAGGACAACTTTTTTTTTTTTTTTTCCCCTTCTCCTTGG
Organism: Argyrosomus regius; assembly: GCA_946959425.1. Lineage (NCBI taxonomy): Eukaryota > Metazoa > Chordata > Actinopteri > Sciaenidae > Argyrosomus > Argyrosomus regius. The sequence continues at coordinate 9,435,817 of OX336892.1, read as the reverse complement.
TTTCAAAGTTAACAGTTTACTTGGTACTTGTTGGCATTATATCCGCTGCTGAGAATCAAAAGGTGCATTGCCCTTGTTGAACTTTTTATCTTGCTTATTTTGCCTTACCATGACCTGATACTTCCTGAACATTGAGCCTTTCATGTAAATACATTTACTAGAATTTGCCCATTCTAACAGTGGACTCAAGTACAACGCAAATCTTTTGCGCTTGTTTGAACTTATAAATCTTGGTAATTACCTGATTCCACTTTTAAACACTTTATCACATCTTTAACTAGCATTTTGGAATATATACATATTTCAATGACCATGAATGACCCGTGATTAGCCTGACCTTTTATTAAAGGGACTCTCAGTCTAGACTTGAGTAAAGTAACTTTTAAAATGCTGAATTGTCTTGAGCATGAAGTTGTACAGGACAAAATTGTGAGTAACTTTATTTTTTTTTTTTTTGTCCGTGGAAATGTTAGTGAGTTCACAAGAATGCCATTGGCATGAGTAAACACAATTGGCAAACATTTTGTTTTGCAATCATTAAAGATGTGGCATGGGTGATTAAATGCATTTTGGTACCTGTGTTTATTCAAAGCTCTGCATGGAGAGGTTATCAGTGTGTCCTCATAAAACCTGTAAAAGGCCTTGGGTAACTCTCCCCTTCATTGACTGCTGCCAATAAACATACTAAACTAGAAGTCTTTGAATAAATTGTTTCAATACATTAAAGGATGTATGATAACCAAAAAGTTACAACACAAAAATATTTGAGTTGAGAGATTTATTCAGCATCAAATGCAAGTCTTGTCATCAATTTTACATTTTATAGTTGTAATGCTTATGGCTCTTGTGATTCTACAATTTCAAATAATGGATTATTCTTTGTTTGCATATAGTATTTTGGTGTTACATCTACCTATCACAGAACATGTTCATTTATCAATTAAAGTCACAAATCACTCTAGCACCAGTGTAGCTGAAGAAAGCCAAGTATAGAGAGTCTGTGGGGTCTGAACACTTAGAAGAATCTGATCCTTCCTGGGCACACTGGCACTAAAGAAATTGGGTCCATTTGAGCTGCAGGGGTGTCAACCACTATTGGGGCGGGTACAGCGGATACGTCTCTCTTCATCAAAACGACAGGGACCTCTGCACTTTGTGAGGCATCTGAGGTCGATACACTGTCAGCAGCTGGAGCAGGATCAGCAACAGCTGGAGCAGGGTCAGCAGCAGTTGGAGCAGGGTCAGCAGCAGTTGGAGCAGGATCTGCAGCTGGATCAGCAACAGGTACAGCTGGATCAACAGCAACTATAGGAGCATCAACAACCACTGCAGGGGCTACAGGTACAACTTCAGCTGACTCTGCTGATTCTGCAGACACAAGGCCACTCAGATGAGGGTCATGGAGAGTAGTCAGTTTGTGGTGTTTCAGACCATGCTTGGGCAACAAGTCGCCTGTATGTACATGGACCACTGGTGGCAAGACAGGAGCTACAGGTGCAGTGCTGTTGGCATCTACAATAGGCACCTGAAAAAATGTACACACCAACAGAGGCTTAGGAAAAAAATCATATATATAAATGTAGCATAGTAAATTTTGTGACCTATTTATGGGCACCATAAATTATTTGGAGAAGTAAATATAGCATTTTACCAGAGTGACAAACATCTTGCAGTCCACTGAGTGAGCAGCATTCAAACCTTTGGCAGAACAAATACCACGTACCTGGTAGAGAAAAGAAATAAATTCTGATCAGCTTACAAGCGGGGTTGAAAAGGTGTATATCATAAATGATTCCAATAATAATTTAGAGAACTCCTCTTCTTCCGTTCTCCAAGTCTTTTTCTTGTGGAAAGCCAGACTGGTGCTTTGTGTACTTACAGCCATGACGTCAGCCAGTGGCACGCAGACATCATCAGTGCAATTAGCCTCAACTACAACATATTCTGCTATATAGATTGGCCCACCAGACACAATCTGAAACAAAGTATTGAGAGGTATTGGTGTACTGAATTAAAAATATGCTGGTGCATTAAATCTCGTAAGATTGAACTGAACAGAGTATGCTTGGGCCCACCTGTGATGACATCCTTCCAACCTCCACAAGAGTGTAGGTTGTGTTCACAGTCATGTTGTTAAAAGTTGCCAGAGAGGCATGGACAAAGTCCAGTGCTGTGGTGTCGTTTAGTGGAAGGAGGGTAGGACAACCTATGCACAGATCCTCTGTCGATTCTATATGTTATTAAAGAAAGACACATGCAGGTTTTAGTGTGTAGGGCGACACACTGTCTATGATCATATGGCTTAAGATCTGAAGTTTTACCCTCTGTTTTACACTTGAATGCTGTGACAGTGAAAGCTCCGCCAACCTTCTTCAGCACCACATCACAGTCTCCTTCTATTGCCTGATTGGAGACAAAGAATCAATCCAAATAGCAAAACAGTCTCATTATTCTCATTATCTCAAGTATAAGAACTTCTCTGCAGTCTCACCGTCAATATTTTGGGTCTGACTGTGCAGTTAGCAACAGGTGTGGGGTCCAGTACGTGACAGTTTGTCTCCAGCAGGTCAACTTCCAGGAAATAGATGTCTCCGTCGGGCTGAGGAAAGGTAAAATGAAAGATTATTTAGTTGTTTTTCACATTTTTATGACAGGATACTGCAATGTGTTGATCAGTCGCCACATAGACAGAAGCGAAGTGAAATGTTCTGAAAAACAGAGCATAGTTGAAATGTTAACCTGCAAATATTTGCTTGCAGAGGCACCATACACCAACTGTTTGGACATATACATGGGTGGATTACAGTAGAGTGGGATTAAAGGAAGTAAGGAATCCTCATCAATCAATCATCATGCTGTTTTCTGGAGAGTTTCTCTGTCATTTTACCAGATTTTTAAGCATGGCATATTTGTATAGGATGTGTTTCCCCTATTCTTTTTTATTATTTATTATTCAGTGATGTGTCTACATCATATTCAAGTTACACATTCATATCACAGTTCAGAGTTTAATTTTGCAGAATATTTGATCATATTGTCTAGTGGCCAAGAGGAAATAAATGTAAGGAGTATTTTGTTAAATACTGAATCCCATCATCCTGCCTCAAAGCTGAAAAACAGGAGAGCAAAATGTCTAACTATATGTATAAATGTTTTTGCTTGCACCTATATAATCTTTACACCCGCTGACTTACAGTACCTGAGGATGAATCTTGACCTCCTCGATCCTGTTCAGTGCATACTTGTAGCCATGGGCGTGCTGGGCATTGAGGTAATCCTGAGCCACCAGAGCAGCCTCCTCTACCTCAGCGGAGTCGCACTCAGGTCGTCGATAAATGACCTGAGCCCATGTCCCCACCAGTAGTACCAGAACCAGAGTGAATCCCAGAAGATTCATTTTCTATGAGAGAGGTGCGCAAGAGGTATCAGAGCAGTCAAGCAGATAAGGGTAAGGAAGAGAGGCTGAATTCATGCAGCCTCGGGTGTATATATATCTCGTACTACAAACAGGAAAACAGAGCCAAGTTAAACACCACGATCATCCCTCCTGACTCCTGCGTCACATGTGGGTCGTACTCTGTTTTAGGACGTCTGCCAAAACAAACCTATGTTGACAAAGTCTGCTGTGGGATGAACAGTCTCCAATTTAAAATCGGTGATGGTTCACTGGGTTGTATCGTTGGACATGTAGAAACATCTCCACTATCTGTGAGTTTCATTTAATAGCTAAAACAAATGTGGCACAAATGTTTCTTGAATCAAATATGATGTCTAAAGAGGCTCATGTCCAAACACCGATATTGTGCAAGCAGCTGTCCCTCTCCACAGAGGTCAGAGTGAGCATTGAGCTACAGCTGCAGGGCCCCACTGCCAGCAGGGATTCAGTGACTTGCTCAATGACACTTCAGCAAAGAGGTCATTTGCCAACAGGGGGGACATAGTCGAGGTACAGGGACACTCATTGCTGCCGCCCACATATTTGCTCTCTATTGAACCATCTGTACAATACACTAATGTCGCTCCAGGTCAACCAGATTCTGATGAGATAATTACCAGTACAAAGACAGCATTAAAGCACTAACATCCATCTTATACCCACTTTTATTGTCTCTTCTGTGAGATGACAATGTTTTCAGTCTCTCTAAAGTTGCTCAATCCTTTCTCCATCCCACTGCGAAAAGTACAGAGACACCTGAGCTGGACATTTAACACTAATTTCATTGAAGGTATCCCACTATTAGTAGAGCTGCAATGATTAGCTGATTAGTGATCAACTATTAAAGTAATCTCCAAATGTTTTGATAATTGATTTATCATGTTGAGTCTTTTCTTTTACAGAATGTCCAAATTCTCTGATTTCAGCTTCTCAAATGTCAATATCTTCTATGACAGTGAACTGAATATCTTTGGGTTGTGGACAAAACAAGAAATTTGAAGATATCACCTTTGACTTTTGGCAAACTAATGAACAATTTATGGATCAAACAACGAATGGATTAAACGAGAAATGACTCATTATCATGATCTAATTAATAGATAATAGATAATAATAAAGTAATATCTATTTTTTGTTGAAAAACATAATTTTGCTGGGCTCATGTTGTTAAATAGTTAAACTAAACAGGTATAATTGCTTTTTACAACTTGGCAGGAACATAGCTAAATGCTGCTATTGTTTCTCTTTCAGAAACATAACATTAAAAAAAAAAAAATTACAATTACAATACAATTTAGTTTGAAATCCACAATTCTGAAAGACAGAGCATAGTTGAAATGTTGATTCTTAATCTTAATATTTGCTTGCAGAGGCACCATACACCAACTGTTTGGGTGTGAGGTGGATTAGAGCAGATTAAAGGAAGTAAGGAATCCTCATCAAAATGTATTTTTATTTATTTATCTAATTTGTCTGAAAAGTTTCTACAATTTTGGATCTTTCTCTGGCATTTTACTAGATTTTTAAGCTACAGGATGTGACGTGTTTGCATCATATTCCTTCCTCATATTTCTCATTCAGAAATTCCAACATAACAAAAACACGAAATGTATTATTTATTTATTTATTTATTTAGTCTGATAGCCACTAGTTTGTCTCGGTTAACTCTGATTGGTCGGCGCCAGTGTGACGCGTTTCACCTGCGACTCTCACCGTGGATTGTATACATGATGTGAGACCCGCTGCAGGTTGAGAGGGTCAAACAACAAAAACGTCGAGTCTGAAATAAAAGCTGCATCGATTGTCCAGGAGGTAGACCGGGTGGACTTTTTATCAGACTATAGTTCATCTCACTCTGAAGTTTCAATGAAGCAACGAGGCAGAAACTGTGGCACAGTGCTCACAGCTACATACAGCTGTTGTGCCAGGAGCCGTGTTAGCTAATTCAGCTAAGGTCTTCATCTGGAAACACGTGTCAAGAAGAAATCCTGCCGAGCTGGAGGAAAACAAATAAGGAAAAGCCTGGAGGAAAACAAATAATCAGTGTAAGGGCCTCGATATGAATGATTGTTAACTTGTTTGTAACACAGCAAGGTCTTAACCTGCTCTGCAAAGCTTTGGCAACTTCAGCATGCATTGATTTGTCTCTGGGTCTTACAGCTCAAAATGAGGCTTCAGACGTTTGTAAGTCAGGCAGCTGTGCACGTGTGATTGTGTTTTATGGAGCTCCCAAGTTGACGAGTGGAATCAGCATTCAGCTCTTTAACTTCTTTTCTTTTTAAAGATATTTTGGGGCATTTTTGATGGAGAGAGACAGAGAGACAGAGAGAGTGACATGCAGCAAAGGGCCACAGGTCAGAAAGTAACCCTGGACCGCTGTGAGCCTTTGTACATGTGGTGCACACTCTACCGGGTGAGCTACCTGGCACTCCAAGCTCTATAACTCATTAAAAAGGTTATAGTAGAACATAAAATTATCCTGCATTCAAACACTTGTAAAATGTACATGAAGTATCTAAAGTAAAAACACTTGTCATGCGGCGCAGTTGCTGCTGCCAGTGTTCATTTATTATATTTCATATTGGCTGGCTATCATTGCTGATGTGTTAAGCTCTGTCCTGGACTTCCCCCTAGACTCCACAGAGGAAGTGGGGGAGAGGAGGATGTTAGCAAAGCTGACTTCCATCATGGACAACTCCTCTCACCTCCTGCATGAGACTGTGGGGGGCTTAAACAGCTCCTTCAGAAACAGACTGATACTCCCACCATGTAAGAAGGAGCTCTACCACAGCTCCTTCATTCCAACAGCTGTCACACTCTTTAACACCAGCATGACCTTTTTCTATATATTTCTTATTTATGAGTTATTTCTTATCCAACTTGTGTATACGAGCTGCTGTGACAGGCGAATTTCCCCAGTGTGGAATCAATAGTCTATCTTATCTTAACATGTAAGCATAATTTTAATAACGCAGTATAAAACAGGGAGATGATTTTAACCACTCTCTATAGCATATATGTGTTGGGTAGCTGTCAAATAAATGTAGTACCATATTTCTTGCTGCAAAGTAATGGAGTATAATGAAGTAGAAATCCAATTCATTCTTAATACTTAAGTAAAAGTAGAGCAAAATTATACGTAAGTACAGCCCTTGAGTAATTCGTTATATCCGGCCATCCACATTTACGGTATTTCACAGCTATGACCTTCATGTCTATTTACCAGGCAAACCGTGTGTAACCTTTTTCCAGTGTTAAATGAAAATGTGTATAAGCCCTGTATATAATAACACATTCACTCTGCAGCAGATGTTTGGACTGCACATTGTTCTACTGAGGAAGCCCCCAGAAGTGCAAGCAAATCTCCCTGTAGCTGAGTAAGCTATGAAAATCCTGTCAAGGTGTGTGTGAGCCTGCAAGACACATCAGCATCCTGCATTATTGTTCACTTTTCCAGTTGGAGTCCGCACTGGCTCAGCTGGTAGCAGCTGACCTCAAGCATCAAGGGAAAGTTCAATCTGCACCAGTCGTCAGACGGTGGACCATGGCCTGGAAAGTGTGCATAAAGAAGACAAAATAAAATACAGATACGGCACTGTCACATATGTGCTCTCTGACTCCCTTCCTGCAGATGAAAGGATTACCACACCTCCATGCTCTCATGTGACCCTCCATTGCTCACTCTAATCAGTCTCTACCAGATGCATCGAACACAGAGCCACCAGCGCAAAGCAAAACACCTCATGAGAAAAAAGGGATTCATGTCTTCAGTCAAGGGTGTTTCTCATCTCACCAGGCGAGCCAAGAGGCGCTTGTATTGTAAATTACAGCTTTGGATGTGGAGGAAGCGGAGAGAGAAATGCCGTTTTGGAATACTGAGAGCAAAGAAACGAGCTTGTGGGATCAGCTCCGGTTCGTGGCTCAGCGTGAAGACACACTCACAGAAAAATAAAAGCAAAGTTGTGTCACCTCTTGTTGGATGTGATGCTGGAGGTTCAGAGGACAGAGGAAGGCAGAATTGCTTGCTGAAGCTGTGTGAATCTGTCAGTATGTCGGAAACGTTCATTGCTTCCAGCTCCTTGCAGAACCTGGTGACGGACACAAATGTTTCTGCAGGTAACGCCACCGTGCCAACAGCCACGGTGCCAACAGCCACGGTGCCATCTCAAAAAACAGAAACTTTGTTACAGCTTAGTGAAGTTACCGACCCGGTAAAACATTCTCACACTGTCAACCCCGTGTTGAGTATAGACAGCGGTGCACGTGGGTTAACGACACATTTTAAAGAACCGAGGACATCGGTACTAGCTGAAAAGCTTGAGATTGACGACCCATCAGGACAGTTGACTTCTGTCCCTCAGGACCAGGCTGCAAATAAAGATGATGAGAGAATCACGAGTAAAATGAAGACAGCATCATCTTCAGCTTCTCAAACTGATGCCAGCGTCAAAGTACTGACAAAGGACATCCACGGTAGATTCACCTTTTATCCTTTTTCCCATCATTCTTTGGTTTGCATTTCCGTTCTTCCCAGCTGTTTCAGACGACAATGTTTTCATGTTTCTCTAGAGTTTCTCGATGACTTCTACAAAATATATGGAAGCTTCATCCCTCTACAAAAGAGCGACGTGTTGAGGCACCTGAAGAGGAGGTTTAACGCGGATTTCAGTGACAGGTAAAAATGAACTGAATCATGTGATTATCTCAGTTTGAATGACAGAAGTAGTTGTTAAAGGTTGTGTGTTTAGAGGTTGAGTATTCAGAGTGTTATCTGTAATAGTTTTTTTCCTGGAACAGTTGCATTGTATTTTCCTGCCTGTACAGGAAGAACGTCATTTTCACAGAAGTTACCAAATGCCGCACTGCGATCATTCAGAGGTCTGTTCCCTCCTTCCGGGTGGTCTACAAGAAACACACACTAACACTGGATGACTTGTCTACACTGGCAGATCAGAACTGGCTCAATGACCAGGTTAGCATCTAATAAATGAATAGTTTTTAGTTTTCCATGGAGTTTTGTGAGTGGAAAGATTAACGTGATCAACAAAATGCAGGTTTATGCTGAATGCAACTAATAGATATGTTTTATTTCTGCTTAAGGTCATGAACATGTATGGAGAATTGATAATGGAATCTGCCCATCACAAGGTAATCTGAAACACTTCACAGCTAGCAAACTCTTAAGATGCTGAAGTAGCATATTTTTTTCATTTCTTCTTACATTTGGAACAATAGATGAAGAAGTTTTTACCTAGCAGGGTTATTAAAATATTGCCAGTGATTAAGGGACAAGTTGGGGCACCCTGGTAGAGCATGTGTCCCATGTACAAAGGCCCAGGCCTTTGATTTGCCAGGATTTGATTCTGACCTGTGATCGTGCATGTCATCCTCAATCTCTCTCCCCTTACCTTCCTGTCACACGTCAGCTGACACTATCAAATAAGGATTAAAAAGCCCAAAAATGAATTTTTAACAGCAAAACAATAATTTGACATTCTCATTGACGTTTTGGAAGATGCACACTTTCTTGGCAAAAGTTAGATGAGAAGATTGATACTGGAACCGTTTTCCTTTTAGTTGATCACAACACTATAATCTAGACCCTGCCACAAGCAGAGAATTGTCCTGTTAATTCAACTCTACCTACAACAAATATATATATTTTTTTTTTTAAAGCATGCCCGACATGTTTGAGTGTCAAATTTTGACTAGAATAAAAACACCAACTGTACCTTTCTAATTTTGATCTCCTTTCGTCTCTTAGGTCCATTTTCTCAACAGCTTCTTCCACAGGCAGCTCATGACTAAAGGATATGATGGTGTTAAGAGATGGACAAAGCAGGTTAGGTATAAGATTGAAGTGGTGCGATCATTTATCGGTGTTTGTGACATAAATAGCTGTTGTTTGTGTAGATTTGGGGGGGAAAAAGAATAAATAAACTTTTAAGCATCACATTACCATGCGACGACTAATTTTGGAAACGGAGAGAAAGCAGATTGAGTGACTTTAACCTTGTCTTTCTTGCTCAGGTGGATTTGTTCTCTAAGGGTTTGCTTTTGGTTCCCATCCACCTGGAGGTTCACTGGTGTCTGGTGACAGCTGACGTTGTCAAAAAGAAAATCTGCCTTTACGACTCTCAAGGAAACGCACTCCTGAAGGTTGCAAGGGTAACAGCAGATTTCACATGTTTCCGTTGTCGCTCTAAGTATCTAAGTTGCTTTTACTGCAGTAATCATACGTTCATGAAATGGTGTTTTTCTTCTGTATGCGTTGCTTCTAATAGAACATCCTGAAATACTTGATGACAGAAGCAAAGGAGAAGAAGCAAACTGCTTTTGAAAACGGCTGGGCCCTGTCGTTTGACGAGGTACGTAAAAATGCTGATTTTACAGCTGTACTGTAATAATAGACAACAAAAATAAGCAGCACAGAGGAGCAAAACAGATTTTGGAGAGGCCATATTGGAGCTAAAAGCGTCACCTGCTGACCTGAGTTTCAACTGACACACTGACATGATGTCTTGTCTCCCCCTGCTGTCCTTCACAGAAAAGTCCACAACAGACCAACGAAAATGACTGCGGGGTGTTTGTCCTGGAGGTACTGACATGCTTTTCAAACCTAATACACCTGACTTTAATCATTATAATCTCTGAGAGCTCACTCATTACATAACAACTGTATTTTGCTCTCCTCTACAGTATTCTAGATGCCTTGCCCTGGAAAAGCCTCTGCAGTTTTCACAGAAGGACATACCAAAGATACGCAAGAGGATCTACAAAGAGCTCTGTGACTGTAAGCTCCATGAACAGGGCTGATGAGTATCTTACACTTGTATAATGAATTGCTGAGAATATGTGCTGCTTTTGATTAGGGTAGGAAATCAGCGGTCCACACTTGTCTCTGTGTAGGGGTTCATTAGCAGCTCTGTATCAGCCTTACAGCACTGTGAGGGCATTTTGACTGACCCCAGTAGGAGTCAGCTAGTAGGAGTCAGTCTTCTATCAGGTGCACTGTTCATACTAAATCATAATCCTTGTATAATTACTGCATTTATATGATCAATATCTAAACAGGCATGTTATTTAAGCAAAAGGTAGACCTTGTTGTGGAGTTTACACATCTATGGTGCACCAGTAGAGCCTTACTAAATGGACTACCTGTTGAAACGGATCTGATCTGTCATGGTCCACGTCTGGGTTTAGGTGTTATTTTCTGTTAAAATAATCTGTACACCTCATTTTGCACATTTTATAAGTGTAATTCTGCATTGTTTGATTTGTTTGCATCATAGTTTACCTGTTAGCGCTAGAAGCTAAGTGTATTTTGTTTGTAAAGTTGTTGTGTTGAAGTTGTGTGAACATTATTATTTTTGTCTGTTGCATAAAAGAAATATGTTTTAAATCAAAAAAAGTTTCCAAACATTTCACCAAGTTTATTTTCTGTTTTCATCATACAGGTCGGGTACCACGCGCACCCTTCATCAATTTACAATTTAACAATTTAAGATACTTCCTATCTATGGACAGGTATTTTATTAATATCCACGTGATTTATAATTGTATGTGAATGTGTCCCTGAACAGTTATAAAACATACACTGATCAGAAAGCAGTGCTCCAGATAAAAAAGTATAAGGCACCGGACAAACTAATGTATGGTTTTCAGTATGAGAACCAGAGAAATACATTAATATACTGTAATAAATATGGTGTAATATTCATTACCAAACAAATCTGTTCACGACAGACACATTACTATCAATGACCTTGTCAGTACACTAAAATAATACACATGTATTGTATATTTATTGCAACTGTTCTTCCCTGTCGCTTCTGATCTAGTAACTGACTCGTTTGTAGATGTGAGCTCAGAAAAACTTTGGGTGTAACTTCATTTAAAAAAGAAACGTCTGACTCTCACATTAGGGAACAGATTAAGGAACACAGACTCTTGTTTACTGAGAAAACTGTGGTCAACTTTGTTTTGTTTTTTTGCAATTAGGATCCAGTTAAGGCTGCACTAGACAGAAAATGTTATGTACTGTAGATACACACCCGATTTATTAACCTAAAGCACAGGTGGCCACAAAAGAGAAGCACTTCCCTTACCACTGAGACAATGTAGGTAGATATATTTGCTCATAATGAATTTGATGACATGTATTTGCCCACAAAAAATGACTGATTGGACATGTTGTGGCTCTCTTGCCTTTGGTATAAAGAAGCACATAATCTGATATGCTGTGTGCATGTTAATGATAAAATGTTTGTAATGACTAATGCTAATTCAAGATCATTTTTGAGCTCTAAATTTATAACATTTGTTCCTACCCTCCAGCTAGACCCAAGTTCAGTCCAGTTTGGACTGCTACTCCAGTAATAGACAAGGAGGGGCCTAATCATTGATATGGAATATCCACTCAATTTCTGGCTCATTGTCGAGGCGTATCACCAGGTAGGACGCCAGCTGGAAGAGGTTCTGCCACAGGCCCAAGAAGAGGTACAAGTAGAAGTCACTGACGTCCATTTGGCAGTGTACCCCTGAGAAATCCATATCACACACACACTCAAAACTGTTCACGTAGTTGAGACAAAAGCCTCCGTTCATGCATGGGTCGGAGGCACATTCATCCACATCCTTCTCACACCTGGAAGGAAAAATAAGGACAGAACAAAAACAAGAAAAAGCAACATGTGAAATATAACTGTAGGAAGTTTAAGGCTAGCTTTATCACTGGAAAAACTGCATAACTGATCCCACATGTTTGACACAGAGCCTCAAGGATGCACTATGATCATTGTGACATTGTGGTTAAGGCAAAGTGGTTGTGGACACACACTTTTGGCCACCTGAGATAAGCAGAAACAAGCTACACTGACATATTACTTTTTAAGTTAATATGGCAAATTTATTAGCAGACAGTAGCCATTTTGCACATGTGGCAGACACAAAGCAACATCAGCATTCATTTTCTCATTCATTGTAAGGCCAATATTAACTCTAGCTGTATTTTTGGTCTCCACTAACTCTTGAGGGAAATATGTCGCTCTTAATACAGCTTTAGCTGCTAAATGCTGTTTGCTAATTTTGCCTGTTTGTAGTTTGGTGCTGGGCATGTACCGTAGTGTACCAGTGGGTGCAAAGTTTTTGCTGAAATGGGTTCCCTGCTGCTGCTTTAAAAACAGTACCGATGAGAATAAACACAGCCAAGTCACAGGTGTAAAATCGAAACAAAGTGCTGAAAGACACTAAAACTGAGAAAAACTACAGAGTTGGGTAATCATATTTTGCAGGTTCATCAATTGAAGCAAGACCTTTTACATTTCATGTTCCATGGGATTTGATCCAATGTTAATATAAAAATATTGACTAAAGGCTTGGGACTGGGTTTTGTTTTCAGCTTATAGCTTATGACCTTGACTTTAAGATTCTTACTTGTAGAGGTATTCACAAATCAATTTAATGGCAATTATGCTAAATTTAAAACCTAAAAAAAAAAAATTATTCCAGTTTCTTGGAGGAAAAGGATTAAATATCATGTACATATGCATGTCTTACCACTGTCCTGTGAACCCAGGCAGGCAGTAACAGGTGCTGTCAGTTTCAGAGCAGTTCCCTCCATTAAAGCAGCTGTAGTTCCATCTTGTACCCATGCATGTAGACTTAGGCAACTGAGGAAGTCTGAACAGACAAAGAATACAAAAAATGTCACTGCCCTCCTGTTTGGCAGTAGTCAATTTATTATTTAATTTGTTAAGAAAGTGTTTATTTTCCGTCTTTTATGTAAAAGCACTTACGGATTGGTCTCAATGTACCATGGGATTTCAGGAATTTTTTCACTGTAAGAGACAAGTTTTGAAATCAGTACAACTCAAAGCTCGCTAATCTATTATAGGTATATTCTAAAGTATGTTTAGTGTTACAGAAATATTAATAAACGGTGGAAGGACTCACTTGCAGTATTGGCCTGTCACATTATGTGGACAGAGGCACGTGTAACTCTCGAATCCCTTGAGGCACGTGGCACCATTGCCGCAATTGTTGTTTTCACACATATCAACTTCCACCTCACACTGTTCACCACTGTAGCCCACCTCACACACACACTTGAATCTCTCTGGCAGGTTGGTGCAGTTTCCATAGATGCAGGGGCTGGAGAAGCAGGTGTTTGTTGACTCTTGACACAGTGGCCCTCTCCACTCGGAGGGACATGTGCAGTGATGCAGGTCGAACAGGTCCTTGCACACACCCTCGTTCTTACAGGGATTGGGTGTACACACACTGTCTCCCCAGCAGCCGTATTGTGGGGAAGCGTTGTTGTTTATCCTGGCAAACTGCTCCTCTTGAGGTCTGGGGAGGTTCAGCTCTATGTCCTGGTGAAAAGGGAGAAGAAGGCCTCCAATCTCCACTGGCCCCAAACAGCCAGACAGATTCACTCCAGCATCTAGGCTCAGTCCCCCCAGGAAGATGTCTGCTCCCTCCTTAAGAAAATCCAGATTTCCTGCAGTTGTTTTGGACACGCTGAGCTCCTCCTTACCTCCATCCACAGCCATGATCCACCTGGAGGTCGGTAGTGTCTGGTTCTCCATACTGAGCTCCACAGTGTGCCACTCTCCATCACTAACTGGGCCCTGGCTTTGAACTGTCACCTTGCGGGTATCGTTGTCAGCCCCAACCTGGAGCCCCATGACCACATGTGAGTCCAGAAGGGAGACTGTGAGGTAGTCTGAGTCCTCTTGTGCATGAAGTAAGATGGCAGCAGACTGTCTTGTGCGGAAGCTGAGAGAAACACTACTGAGGCTGTGCTTTATCTTCCCATTGCTCCGGTAGTGCAAAATACTGCTTTCAACCCGAAATGTCACATTAGATAAACCTGGAGGAAAGAAATGGAAGAGATTTAATTAACTGAAATGTTTCTCATTTATCCAATTTATGGATGCAGAGAGTATCTATTCTTAATATAACTAACCAACTGCGGAACATTAAAACCTTCAAAAACTTGGTTTCGAATTTGAAAGAGTAACTTAACACCAGGCTGTAAAGGAGTTACTGCCCTCTCTAGTTGAATGAGTTGAAAAGTCTGTTTCATCCAACAGTGATGCCAAGGTGTGATAAAGTACACCTGTACATCACTGCAGGAAAGCAAAAATTTAAACCACTGGGTGTCAGCAAAGACAAGTGTTAAGTTAGTCTCAATAACATTAAATAACCATGTCTAAATAGTCACCAATCAAGGTTTCTGGAAGGGTTAAAGAGATAATAGCTGCTATTCTGTGATTGGCTGGCAGTTGCCTTAAAAAATAAGCAATATCTTGATGCCTTGACACAAACATGGCTCAGTCCTGACATGGAAGAGAAGGGTGAGGTGCGCCGTATGAAGTTGGTTGCAGTCTGCAGCCTCACCACTAGATGCCACTAAATCCTACACACTGGACCTTTAAGCAGGAAAGTTTAAGACGTTATTGTCTGTGCACACCAGACAAAACACACTATATTACTTATCATGTTATCTGCTGGGTCATTGGTGGGAATGTGACATCAAGGAATCCACAAAAACAGTGGAAAAGGATTCTAAAATTGGTCAGTGATAACGATAAAGAGAAAAGAGGCTGTTGAATGCTGAATATGTGTACAAATACAGGCACACAGAAAAGGGCTTGGACTGGCAGCCTCTCTTGATCAACGACTCCCCTCATTCTCTCTTTGTGAACATGTGACATCTCCAGGAAGACTTGTCATCGTAAACTCCCACAGGCATGTGGCGGTAGACTTAATCTGACCGGGGATTATCACGTCTTAGAGGAATCCTGTGTAGGGTCCCTGCCTCAACTCTGTTCCCTTCTGTAATCAGCCACTCTGTAATTAATCAGTGCCTGCACCAGTGAGTGCCCTGAAGGGACTGTGCACTGAAGACATTCCCTTCAGTGGATACAAACCAAGATCAGAAATGGGATAGAATAATAAAAAGCTACTATGAATCCTTTATCTTGGCAATCTTTGAGTCAGTGTTAGTAATAGCCATGTGGCTGTACACAATACACCACATTCGTACCATCCTATTCCTTGGCCAGTCTTGGCCCTGAGCCTTTTTTTTAATCTGATGGTCATGTCATTATAACAACCTCATCTGAGGACACTCACACTCAAAGCCCTGAAAGCGGGGTTGACAAACAGCAGTGGCAAGACAGGGAGACAGCTCACACCATTTCACCTCCTCACAGCGCTGCCCTGCAGTGTTGGGGGGGCAGTTACAGATGAAATCGTCCCACATGGAGTAACACACTCCACCGTTGAGACAAGGGTTGACCTAATGAAGAGAAAACAGCTCAAATCAATCAAGCCTAACATAGATAAGGAATGTATACACGCCTCTAGCTCATTAGAAATAATATCATAAACATGGCGACATTGGCGTAACTCACAGCACAGGCATCGTCACTGCTGCATCCTTGTGCAACATTGATGAGTTGCTCCAGGCTGTGAGATTCCACTCGAGTTGCAATGGGATAGAACTGCAGCCGTTTGCTGTTAATCCTCAAATCCTGGACACATCCCTTAAAGTAGCCACCAAAAGAGGCAGAGGACCTTGAGTCTGGTAGCCCCCCAACGAAAACCAGATCCCCAGAGTGGGCCTGGATGGGTCGAATGTGCATAGAGCCCTGGCTTTGGGTTGACTGGAACAAGATGGCTTCAGTTTCTTCCAGCTTCACCGTCAACAAATGGAAATGACCATCATTAACTTCAACTCGACCAACAAGGGTCTCAAAGTTGTTGACCTGAACTTTGACCCTGCCCTCTTCCAGCCACAGGCGGAGGTACTGGCTGGTGCTGTTAGCCAGGATAAGGAGTAGGCCGCTGGACTGTCTGGTGCGAATGAACATGGATATAGTCACAGTATCATCTGGGTCATCGTCTAATGAGAAGAAAGCATAACTCTCCAAGTCTTTGTTTCCAAACCTTGCAGTGATATACTCTGTATGGGGACAAAGAAGAGAGAGAAAAAGCCATCAAAGTCAAACTTGCACAAAACCTGATGAAAAGCACATCTTAAAGGAATAGCATATCAGTTTGAGAAATACCTTTATTAGGCTTCTTAACAAGAGGTAGATGAGAAGATTAATACCACTTTTAGTCTTACTTTTAGTCACAGCCAGAAGCTTGTTGCTTGTTGCAGCGAGCCTGGCTCTATATAAAGGTAACAAAATTTGCCTTCCACATTCATAAATTTACTGGTATCTTGGCTCCAATAAGTATTCTAGCACATAATGCCCCCGTAAAATAGTAAATTGTCATTTTTAGACTAGTTTCCCTTGTTTCAATTCTTTATGCTAAGATAAGCTGCCTAGGTCCTCCCTGTAGCTATTTAATGGACAGATAGAAGCAAAGAATGGTATTACTTCCTATCTATCTCTTACTGCCAGAAAACAAATAAGCATATTTTCTAAAATGTCAAACTTTTCTTTTAATAAAACATTAGATTGTTGTTATAAATGTTAGTTACCAAGGATCATAAACTCTTCATTATCTTGTCAAAAGCTTGTTTTGGCAGATAGTTAAGGTTATGGACTATTTCCAGTATTGGAACTGTTCTTTAAAAAGACAGACGATGCTGATGATATCAACTAATGAAAATGCCTCTGCATAGCGTGAGACTCCCTGATTTGTCACAGTAAAGACGTTCCAGGTGAGCTACTGAAACCCACGTTTTTTTAATCCCCAGCCCAGGTGTGCCAGAATGCCTCCTAATTGCATGACTCTGTGCTATTTCTACTAGGACTGTAAGCTCCTTTAAAGTGTGCTGACTAACTTTATCATCCTGCAGGACGTGACTGAGGTAGAATTTGACTTGGCCTGTACCTGGCACCTCATTTTGAGACATGTTCTCTTGTTTCAATAAATGCCATGCAGTAGTGCTTACAATGTGTGTGTGTGTGTCTGTGTGTTTGTGTGTCTTACCCTCTGCGCAGTTTCTTCCCTCGTGTGGCCTGTGGCACTCACACATGTAACTCCTCCAGCCCTGCCTCACACAGCGCCCTCGGTTCTGACACGGACGGTCATTGCACTTGTCTTTGTCGCTGCATCCCACAGTGATGTTTGCCTGGATGTTTGAAACTTCTGGCACTATAACAGGCAACACCAGATGTGAGTCCACAAAGACATCCCTGAAGCAGCCCAGAAAAGCAGGCGGGTGGTTTGCTTCATCCACTAACTTTCCTATATTCCAGTTACCCCCGAATGCTCCTATGAAGAGGCTTTGATTAACTGTTCCTGGCTCGGGGAGAGCAGAGGCTTGCTCAAGCAGCTGGACTTCAAAGCTGGAGTCTCCGTTGCAGCTTCCTTCAGTGCAGAGCAGCCTGATGAGGCTGACCATGGTGCCCAGCGATGCTTCCACCATGTGCCACTTGTTGTTGGACAAGTACTCTGGCAGCTCCTGAACCAACATGCTGGAGCCTGGACCTCTCATGCTGCGGAGGCAGAGATGCCCATCCATCAGCTCAATGCTGAGAAGCAGGTCATCTACTCTGCGCTGCAAAAGGGTACCGATTGGTCTTGTTGACCTGAAGCTGAATGTCACATTAAGAGGAGCCTCTAGGTCTAGAAGCTGAGTCTCTATGTACATGTAGCCTGGGGACTCAAATGAAAAGACAGTGGGAGTCTGGCATTTAGGGCCTGTGAATCCAGCAAGGCAGATGCATGTATAGGTGTGCTGATCATTGATAAGTAAGGGAGAGCATATTCCTCCATTCCCGCATTGGTTGCCATCACAGCCTGAAAGTGCAGTTGTGCAGGTCTCTCCTCCATACAGGCGTCCATTTTGGCTTTGTTGGGAGCAAAGGCATCTGAAACCTTCATTGTGGCTCTCACATACACCAGCGTTTTGGCATGGCTGCTGTTCACATCCATTGAGGTCCTCATCGGAGATGGCACCTGAAGAGACAAATTAAACCAAACCATTAGCACTTCTTCAAAATCAAAAAGTAAACTGCATGCACACTTCAAACTAATGTGTCAGAGAGGTTCAGCACACAAATGTGTGTGTGTGTGTGTGTGTGTGTGTGTGTGTGTGTGTGTGGGAGTAAATCAACCTGTAGAATAAGATGGGAAACAAAATAATAATTGCTTAATTTAAGTTTGGATAAATCTAGATCTCAAAGCAAATGTACAACTGTATGTTGTGCAGTACACTTTACACATTGTGAACCTCAGCTAAACAATATTTCCAAATATGACAATCATACGTTAAGAAAGCAATCAGAACAACATTGTAATTTTAACCTCATTGAAAGAACTAATCTACAGCTATATTGGCTACAAGACATGAACAATTGCAAACGATTCTATCTGATTACAACATGCATTCTGCATCCATAACATTACCTGCATAAAGCAACCATAACATGCACACATGCACGCTGAATTTCAACATTGTCCTTAAAAAGTGCTCCAAGTTACTAGATGTTTGGCAATTTCTTCAGCTTAGGTCAAAGACAGGTGGGGAATACTTGTGCATGCAGGTCCATCTTCAGCTATGCTCATCCACTGAAATGCTTGCCACACTGCAAGCCAGATAGGAGGGATTAAGCTAATGCACTTACAATGTCTTACTCATTAAATGTGTTGGTGAAGGGAGGGGTTCATCCCAGAGGCTAATTTGAGCAACACCAAACAGTTTCCCTCCCTGAACTCTGATGTACACTACACATATAAGTAACACCTGGGGACCACCTGATGAAAACAGATGAACCTACACACTTTGAAACATGATAATAAATGCACACATGTACTATAGATCATGCGCTCAGTTGAATATCATTTGGTTGCAGAAGTCTGCTGGACTGAGGCTCACTCTTTGAAAGAAGTAAATTAAGACCACTGGTTCTAATCTGGGAAGTATCTCTTTCTTTAAAACATCACTGACGTCATCACAAGTCATTTCTCTGAAGAGCCCTAAGAGCATTCAGCCTACTCAGTTGGTAATACTAATGACTCATTAGTAATACTAATGGCCTTACTGTTCTTTTTAGTCTTACAGTTGCTCTGGCTCAGTTTTCACAAATGACCATCATAACAGTCATCATCCGTCTTACATTGTGCATGTTGTATAAAGGGCTTCTCTATATAGACATGTATATACTGTACATAACCACCCACTTTATGTATATATATCTAGTACTGTACTCATTCAGTATTTAGTCCTTTGCACTATTTGCATTTATATACACAACACTTGACTTGTATATGTTTTTTGTTTTTTTTGCCCATACGATTTTAATTTAATTTTTTAAACCGTCATATAAACAAATAATGAGACACAACACAATGGCAAAGAGTGGAAAGGAACAAGGTAATAAATAAAATAAAGCAACAAATGAAAAAAAAAAAGTGAAAAATAAACAGAAACATAAATAAGTAACGGCTTGGTATTAACTGAGGATCCTGGGACATTGTACTAAGTAGGAAAAATAATTATACCTGATAAAGTCTTTTTAGATTTTTTAAATATGTAATCATGGGTTGCCACCTGACAAAAGATTTCTCTGTGGAGCCTCTTAATGTGAACTTGATTTTCTCAAGTTTAAGAAAAAACATCAAGTGCTCCAACCAGGAGGAAGCTGATGGATGGTTGGAAGATTACCATGACATTAGTATTCTCCTAGGTAGGTATGGTATGTATGTTATGGTATAGTGTGTGGTATGGCATGGTATGGTATAATAGTAATAGCAAAAAGTAACATATTTAAAGTACTGGGACCTCACAAATGTTCTCAAATACAATACTTGCCTTCAGACTACATTGCCCATAATACCCTCGTCTCGTGAACCCTCGCGTGAACCTTATGTTCGACAACTCATCCCCCTCGTTTTAATTCTTGTTTGACTTTTTATGCTTTACATAGAAAATGAACCAACGAAGCTCTCAGTGTCAGTGTTTATTCAACTCTTTTGTTATTTTTTACTCGTGTTTACGGCTCTGCAGCGCTCGAGAGGACAACAGCTGAAACAGCCAATGGGCGAACGGTTTGTTACGGTGTCCGACATTTCTGGTAGGATGGAAAGGTGGGGCGTTACAGATATACAGGAACTTATTATTCCTCCGTTAATTTTCCACATTATTTATGCCAGCTGGAGTGTACGTTGCGTTGTAAAAGCGGCCCGTGTATGTAAGGTAAGATGTGTTTTTTTTAAAAAAAACGTCCTAATATAAAGGGTAATTTCCGAGGTAGCAGTTAGGGTCGTTTGTCGATACTCTCCTCGGAGGGGGGCCCGTCGTCAGACCGATAACATAATGTTAGGGGTCCCTCAGGTGGAGAGCGAATATGCAAATGCAGCCATTAATATTCCAGGATAGCCAAACGCTTGTAAGCTTAATGTTACATTTCCGTCAGGCCTATCATTGTCTATCGAGTGAAGTGTCATAATGAGCTCTGCATTAATAAATAACGTATATAAGCCTCAAACGTTAGCAATAAGTCGTTGTTGTGCATCTTTTCATGCACAATTTCTATAATAACTTCTTACCATAATGTCCCCTCCATGTCAGCTTCATGCTGCCATTGTTGTGTTGTGATACACTTACATGCTAATCCATTTGTCTGGCCTCTTGACTATCACTGTCCTATTAAATCTGAATCTAATCCAATGACTTGGGAGAGTTAGCAGCACTCATGCAGGTTCAATCTCTGTATTATTTCTGTTCCTCTGGTTTTCAGGAGAGATTCATCGCAGCCCAAAAGACACACAAATGAAGAAAAAGCCTTGTAATCCTCTGCGTCCTAAACGCAGCAGGCAGGTCAGTGCCAGCAGTGAATGTGCTGCACAGCCGGGCACTGTCCTGGGCTGCAACACCCTACCAAACTCTGGATCTGCCCCAGAATCAACCGCACAAATCAGACACCTTGCTATGTCGCAGTACAGTCACAACCTCCTCAAGTTTTTGAATGAGGACCGGACTCGACAGAAGTTCTGTGATGTGTCGGTGTCAGTGGGTGGGAAGCTATACAGCGCCCACAAGGTGGTGTTGGCCCATGGGAGCAGCTACTTCCACGCTGAGCTGTCCAAAAATCCTGCTACAGCGCACGTGACTCTGGACCATGTGGAGGACTCTGTTTTCCAGCACCTGCTTGGCTTTTTGTACACCTCTGAGTGTGTTGTCGCAGAGACGGATCTCCCGGCTCTAACCGAAGCAGCCAGATTCCTGGACATGATGGATATGCTGAAGCTGCTGTGTGAAGAAGGGGACAACAACCCAGTATGTGCGATCCAGGCACAGGATGAGATAAGAGGGTCTCCTGAGGCGGAAATGATCTCCAGTGACTCACCAGCAGGTGACACAGACATCCACAGCCCATTTGATGTTCAGTGCACTATGTGCAGTCGCCAGTTTAACACCGAAGACTCCCTGCAGATCCACTTGGCTGAGAGTCACACTGATGTACACAAGGAAGCCTTAACTGAGAAAGAGAAGACGGCAGGTCAGAAGCCTGCTACCACACGGAGATCAGCTCGCAGGAGGAAAACACCCACCAAGTATCAGAAAGACATTGTGGAGTACATTATCAGCACTCCTGAGGAGAAACAAAGCACCGTATCACCAAGAGAGCAAGCTGAAGAAAGAGTGGAAGATGCAGGGAAGCTGGTTGTGGAAAACCGAGCGAACAAACTGGACGTGAACGAGACATCCAAACTGGCTCGTCGGAAAGACACAGTGGACGAGGAGGAAGAGGAAGGAGACGTGAATGAGGACGTGGTTCCGCAGAGGAAAGTTGTTGAGGTTTGCTCAGCAGACAGGAGTCAGCAGGGTTCAGAGGTAGAAGGGACAGAGCACCAGACTGTTCCAGAGGTGGAGGTGCATGTACCAACAGCAGGAAGCTCTACCCAGAGTCCAGTGTACCCTGAGGGTCTGGCTCCAGTCATCATCCAAACCTCCAGCAAGAAGACTCTCAAGTGCCCTAAATGTGACAAGACCTTTGACCGTGCAGGTGGGAATCATGGAGTAAGGTTTATCTGTGTTATCATTAATACTATATCATGTAATAGCAGTATTAGCAGTGGTGGCTACTGTAATGCGGTATTACTCAGCTGACCATACCAAAGTAAGATGTTAAACACAAGAATCCTGTCTGTTAACTTGTTTTACTGACTATTACTAAATGTAAAGTAAGTAAAGTACATTTATTATTTATTATTTATTTTAAGTGTCATGCACCAAATGTGCCCAGCCCACATGGACTTAGAAGACACTACACACATAACAAATAAAGGCAATAATGTAAACAATTATAAGAACTAAAGAACAAGTGAAACACTGTGCATAGCAGACAGTACAGAAAACAAATGAGGCACAACTGTTCCCTTCATCAAACATAAAGAGACCTCTTATGTTGTTGGTAGGCATTTAACTCAAACTGACTAAAGTTAGTTTACACAAAACTTCTGCTTCCCATTTCTGTTTAGAAAGTTCAAATAGTATTGTTTTAATTTGACTAACTCTACAAGATAATTTATTTCGCTATATGTATCAGAGATCAGTCTGGTAAAATACCTTTTCAAGCTCCCTTGCCCAGGAATAATTACTTGAAAGATCCCAATAAAAAATTTGTTTTGTTAGTCTGTTATCGGGCATCCTGATTAATCTATTCCACAGTCGTACCATGTCACCCTTGTGCCGCACTTCACAAATGATAAATTCTGTTTTAGGATTGCAACTAATGACTATTTTTATTTAGTCTAGATATCTGTTGATATCTATATTTTTTCCAATGAACTGGTCATCGTTTGGTCCATAGAACGTCTCAAGACGTGCCTTCCATTTGTTTTCTTTATCTGACCAATAATCCAAAATCCAAAGAAAGTCAATATTTAATTATATGAAATACAAAAAAATAATGACTAAATTATCACATGTGAGAAGTTGAACCAAGCAAACGTTTGACATTTTTGCCTGATAAATGACAATTAATTATCAAAGTTGTTGTTTTATTAGTTTCCTACCTGTTCTAGGCAGGATAATCATTTAAATATCAAATTAACATTTGGTCTGTCACCTGTTGCCACTGTCAGAAACTCTACAGAGAAAGAGTAGAGGCAACGCAGCAACATGATTGACACTCACTGGTCATAGTATTGCCATGTTTATTGACAGTAATTATACTATTGTCTCAAATGTGTTACTGATACAGCACATTAATTAATCTCCTGCATTTTAGGTAAGTATGAGAGTCACACTCGAGTGCACACAGGAGAGAAGCCATTCCAATGTGACATCTGTCTTCAGCGCTACTCCACCAAGTCTAACCTGACCGTACACAAGAAGAAGCACGCCAGCGACGCTCCCTTCCAGAAGAAGGAGCACAAATGCCCCTTCTGTAGCAAACTCCATGCCAGCAAGAAAACCCTGGCTAAGCATGTCAGGAGGTGAGACACTGCAGCATCACAACACCCAGTCTACCCATTGCTCTGGTGGATGAACAGTCCATCTTCCTGTTTATTTTACACTGGTTAAGTTTGCAAAACAAATGTGGCCATGCCAGACTACACAATTCATCTTAGCCAGCAAAAATTTACAACTGGGCCATCTGAACTTTACATTTCTGAACTTAAATAGGTAATTCCTGTGTTTTTATGTGAAAATCAGTTTGCACTGATATTTGATAGAACATTTTGTCTCTTCCTAATGGATGTTGTTGTTTGTCACATGTTATCATACAGGTACAGTCATAGTGAAATGTATTTCGTGTGAGCTCCTCCAATTAGTTCAACTAAAAATACTGTTAAAGGACCAGTGTGTAGGATTTAATGGCATCTAATAGTGAATACAGTTCTAGTGAATACCTCCTTTCCAAGCATACAGGAGAAACTACAGTGACCATGAAATGCAGAAGGCCCCTATCTAGAGCTAATGTTTGGTTTGTCCATTCTGGGCTACTGAAGAAACATGGTGGTGCAACATAGCAGACTCCATAGACTCCAAGAGGACCAGCTGCCTCTGTAGATAAAACAGGCTTGTTCTTAGGTTAAGAAAACATAACAATTTTTATTTTTTTCGGGTGATTATACACAAAAAATACTTATACAAAATAATCTATTCAAACAAAAGCTACCAGTAAATCCCCCTAAATGTACTCACTGGACCTTTTGAAGATAGTTATAAGAATAGAAAATACATAAATAATAATAGTTACAATGGAAGTAATGTGAGTAAATAAGTAAAAAGTAATCTTAATGGAACTGAATAAGTAGTAGTAATATAATAATAGTAATTGTAGCTAAGTAACAACAATATTAATAGTCATAAGAAGTAAAATAAGAAAAGTAAAGTAAGAAAAGTATTTTATGGCGCAGCCTTGATGTCGCCCTCATTTAGTATCCTAGTGGTCTGAGTGCCTCATTGCTGGCCTGGTGTGTCTGGAACCTTCTTCCTGATTGCAGCGTGGAGAAAGGACTGTTATCCAGGTGGTTGGGAGCTGTTTGATTCTCATAGCCTTATTTCTGCTGCGTCTGCCATAAATAGTTCTAATAGCATTATATTTACCGTCTCAGTTTAGTGTGCTAGCATGCTAAAATTTGCTTATTAGCACTAATAACAAATACAGATGAATCCAATGAGAATGTCATTCATTTTAGTGGTATATGGCCATAAATTGTTGTGAAAGTGTTGGTCAAATTTAAATTTGATCTGATGATAGCACTCGAGGAAAAGTTGAGGAAACACCAGTTATTGCAGCATTGCATCTTGGGGGGAACATGTCTAACAAGTGTCATGGTGATCTGTCCAGCAGCTGTTGAGATGTTTCATTGTTGATCAAAATGTATTATTGGCTATATTAGACGGTACAGTCAAATTGAATTATAATTTGTAAATTATAACTCTAATATTGTGATTTATAAGTTGATTTTGTAGAGCTAACTTTCCACTAGATCTCCATGATGAAAACAGCTGTGTTTGCTATATTACATGTTGATGTCATGTATCTTTACTGTCCTGCCAGGTTTCATCCAGACCACATCCAAGAATTTCTTACCAAGAGGAAGAGGAAGAGTGAAGGCTGGAAATGTGCCGTAAGAATTACTTTCAGTCATGCAAGCTGATCTTAAGACCATTTTTTTAAGAATAAGGCTGCATGAATAGACCTGGAATGTTCAGATCACATAGAGATGAGATAATGAATAAATGCATTTTACTATGCCTAAATGTACACTTCAACAGTCTTTCGAACCTTCTGAACCAGATTTGCCTGAAGACCTTCACCCGCAGACCTCATCTGCAGGAGCACATGATCCTCCACACCCAAGACCGGCCTTTCAAATGCTCCTTCTGTGATGAATACTTCAAATCGAGGTTTGCAAGGCTGAAGCACCAAGAAAAGTACCACTTAGGTGAGAAATATAGCGTTAAAATAAATTTTTAAGTTCTTCGGGTTAAGAATAAACATTTACTCCTGCTGATAGACAAGCTTTTTAAGAATTAAATATTAAAATAGAGACAATTAAGTAAATAGAGGATGTGGCATTTTTATGTTTCTCTAGCAGTCGATGTATTAGATGAAATAGTTACAGCCTTTCTCATTTTCAGGTCCCTTTCCCTGTGAGATTTGTGGCCGACAGTTTAATGACACAGGCAACAGAAAGAGGCACATTGAGTGTACACATGGAGGCAAAAGAAAGTGGACTTGCTTTGTTTGTGGGAAATCTGTAAGAGAAAGGTACGTCCCTCTGTCCCTTTCTCTTTCCCCACATTTTCTCCATTTTATTTTGACATGCTGAGACGTCTATCTCTGTGCTGCTTTATTGAGTGCGTTTTTCTTCTTATAGGACAACGTTGAGAGAGCACTTGAGGATCCACAGCGGGGAGAAACCTCACCTCTGTAGTATCTGCGGCCAAAGTTTCCGTCACGGCAGCTCTTACAGGTAGGTCTCGTGAAATCTGAAGAGTGTGTGTGATGGTGGTGGTGATTGTGAACGTTTCAAGCTCTCAGTTCGGTTGTTATTAATAGAGTTGTCTGTAATAAGCAAACTCTTCCTTGGACAGGCTCCACCTCAGAGTCCACCATGATGACAAGCGTTACGAGTGTGACGAATGTGGGAAAACCTTCATACGCCACGATCACCTGACCAAACATCAGAAAATACACTCTGGTGCAGTATAATACATGCAACAGTGGGATTCTCTGTCTGCTTTGTCTCATTCGCACAGATTTCACAGTCTCCAGTGAGTATTTACTTGAACTGTTTATTACAGGTGAGAAAGCACACCAATGTGAAGAATGTGGAAAGTGCTTCAGACGCCATGATCATCTGACGGTCCACTACAAAAGCATTCATTTGGGAGAGAAAGTTTGGCAGAAGTATATTGTCACACAGATCACATTCACGCCTAATCTTCTATTATTGCTAATGTTGTAAAAGAGCTAAGTTTGGCAAATGTTCCTGGTTTCTGTCTCTGTTAATGAAGAATTTGTTCACAGGTATAAAACCGCTGTGCATCAGTGTGAGGTTTGCAAGAAAGAGTTTAAAGGAAAGTCCAGTCTAGAAATGCACTTCAGGACACACTCTGGTAAGAAAATAAAGAAGTCAGTGGATATGTTCACTTGAAAAAACGCATATGAGAACAGAAAAGGGGCAGTTAAACGCTTGAGGAGGCAAACAATTACCATTCATTCTACCATTTTTCCTGTCTAAACTGATGACTAACGTGAGCAGATTTTATCTGCTGGAGCCTTTTAGCATAAGCTAATGCTAATGATATGCTAGTATAATATATACAAATGCTGTGAATTTGGTTTTGAAAATGAGACGCATGTAGAGGCTAAAGCTGCATGTCTCAGACAAAAAGTCTGCATTCCTAACTGCTGATGATCCATCTAGAAGACATGGAATAAGGAAGCAACACTGTTTGTGTACTGCAGAATAGAGATATAAAAATGCATTACAAATTCTATTTGTTTGAGTGCTTAGCCTTTTTTTTTTCTTCAAACAGAATAAAATGATTCACATGTACAAGAAATGTGTTAGCTACAAATTGCATTTGCAGCTAATGATAGCACAGTTAAGCGCACAATTTGATGAACTCCTTACACTTTTGCTCTTTAGTTTTTGGTTTTGGAAAAATGATACCAAAGGACACCACCCTCCAAACTTTATAGATGCTGAGTATTGCTCTATGATTGTTCTATGGTTGGACAATTGTTGTCCTGGCACAGTGTTCATCAATTATTGCTTTAAAAAGCAAAGGTGTACCAAATGGTTGTCTGAACATACTTCTTCGATACTCTCACAATGATGTTCTCTTGTGTTCATGTGACAGGCGAGAAACCCCACAGATGTCCTGAGTGCAACCAGACATTTCGGATCAAGAAGACCTTGACAAAGCACATGGTGATTCACTCGGACGCTCGTCCTTTTAACTGCCCCCACTGCAGCGCCACCTTTAAAAGAAAAGACAAGCTCAAGTACCATGTCGACCATGTACACAGCACCCGTTTCACCGAGCAGCCCCTCAGCACACTCAGTGAGGATAAAGTAGTCTCCATTTCTTTTGAGGAACCGTCCAAGTCATATCACGCTGAACCTAAGTCAGCCCTCCAGAGCACCCCACCTCCTACAAATCTCTGCGTGCCTGTCACTTTGGTTCCTGTCCAGATGGCAGGAGGAGCGCAGGGCGACTTGAACACTCACAGGGCTTCATCCCTCTCCTCCCAAACTCACAGCATTGTGAGCATGCAGGCTCAAGGACAGCAGCAGAACGCTGGCTACCAGGCCGCTACAGACTTAGCATTCTTAGAGAAGTACACCCTCACCCCCCAGCCTGCCAACATTGTTCACCCTGTGAGGCCAGACCAGATGCTGGACCCACGAGAGCAGTCCTACCTGGGCACGCTGCTGGGACTGGATTCAGCTTCCTCTGTGCAGAACATGTCTAACTCTGATCACACACACTGATGCTACTCAGCCAAAAACTGGGCCTGTAAGGCATAGTTCAACTTTTAACAGTAATTTAACAGGAGGAGGAGGAACGGCGGCTACGGTATTCAGTATCTGCCAGTTAATGTCCTCCATGCAAAATGATTTAAGTTGCATTTGATTCATTTTGGCTCTGGGGGCGCCTCTGCAGATAACCTCTTCGATGTTTGACCTGATCGCACACCTTACTGTCACCAGAATAAAAGTATTCCTGTGACATGGTCAAAAGGAAGAAAACTGTGTACATCTAAACGGGATTTTTTTTTCATGACAAACTGAAAAAGTCAGGACTGGGAACATTTCTGTACTAATAAAAACGAGAACACAAATTTGAAATGTTACAAAATCATGTGACGATTGTACATGTGCGCTTGGTGTATTTTCTATGTATTTAAGTTTACTTTTGTTTATCAACACAAGTCTGGTTTTTAATCGATGGTTGGAGTTAGAGTGTGTTTAAAGTGTTTACCAGTTTTACTGTATTTCAAAAGAGCTGAAGTAAAATTTTTATCAGGTGATTGTCAGAAAAGTAACTGTTGACAATTTTGATAAGTTGATCACTCCTTAAAGTCATTTATCAGTTAACAATAGCGATCACTTTGTGGCTCTAGAGTCATGGATTTTAAATTGTTTTGATTAGACAATAAATGACAATAATAAAAAATAAAGATCCATAGATGAAGTGATAATAAAAAGAATGACTAGCGGCAGCCTTGTAATGCTTAGTGGCCTTAACATATATTGTAATTTGTGTACAGCCTATACAAGATATCACTCAAAAGTTTTGGGTTTGTATCTGCGTGTTTAAAAGTTAACATACAGGGAAGGAATGTTTTAGTCATGCCACATACAATATTTGAGCACAGTGACGGTATTAGAAGTGTATGTACTGATGTATGTGTGCAAGAACCTTTAAAAAAACTTTTTTAATAATTCAAACTGTAAAGTGGAGTGGTAAAGTAACTGTTCAGAATTAATTGTTACATTTCAAACATAGTCACATTCTGAAATGATCAATAAAATCTGATTTAAAACATTGATGTTTGTGAGTTATTATCCCTGTGACAGACAGGAGGCTGGTTCTGAATGTCCCCTACCTGTGAGAGCCTCCAGCCACTTGAACAGGATAAGTGTGTATGTATAATGGTTGAATGGTTCTAGAAATATCAGAGGTGAAAGGCCAGGCCCGTGCAAATATACACACCGTGTTTATTTTGAGTCATTTCTTCAGCTTTGAGTATACAGACAAACAATTGGCTCCTACATTATGCAGCCATTAATTTTTGTGTCCGTGTGTGACAGCACAATCATAACTTCTTCCAGAACATTCCAAGCTGACATTTGTTTTCAGTCGGTGGGGAGCAAATCCGAAGGCAGCATCTTCCTCTTGGTGATACAGCCTTAGCACCACTAGTTACAAGACAGAGGTTTTTACAAACAACTCATTGGAGTGAAATATAATTAAAATAAAGTTAAATATAAATGCAGAATCATAAACGTAAATATAAAATTAATAGTATTTAATGTGAAACACATCAATATGGAGGACAACATCATTATGTGTGTTTCTTTGAAAAGTAGATTGAGGAGTTAGACTCACCATGCTTATTTGCAGCCTGTTACAACCTGAAAACAATCACATAGAGGCACATCAGTGAATGTGTGGAGCAGCTTACTGACCTCTCACAGGGAGGTAAAGTCTGTCTGATTTACTAAATGTCAGCAGGCTTCTCACTGATTTCATTATGTTTTCTTTGTATTGATTTGTTCACTGAACAGTAACAGTAGAGGAATGGTGCAGTACCACTGAAATCATTGCATGGAGCAGAAGCTTATACTGAATCAGTTTGTAGATGTGATAAATAGCTTCACCACTTCTTTCTTTGCTTTGGCTAATATCAACGGCCACCTTAAAGGGAAACTCCACTGATTTTAAACTTCACTTAATTCTATTTTTTTCTTTAATATTCATCGTGAGTCGACTGTGTTATAGGAGTGCCAAATCAATGGAGTATTCTTTTGAAGGAATAGTCTGACAAATAGTCCTGAAAATAAGAATATTTATGAAAATGTGAAACTATTCCTTTTAGGGTTCAGTTTGCATATGACTGAGTTAAGGCTGGGGACAAATACTTTATTTGGCTTGCCTACAGTGATCATACTAATGTTTGTTAAAACTTTGTGGCTTGAGCTGAAAATTGTGATAATCTGTTGCTGCAGATAGATGTTGTAGATAGTTAGCACACACACTAATGAGCTTATAGAGATACTTACATCTGGAAAGAGTAAGTCTTCCATCAGTGCACTGGGCCAGAGAAAAATTGTCAAATATATGCACGTCCTTGCATTCCAAATTCCACAGTCCCACCATTTTTGATATATCTAACTCCAACAGGTTTTAAGTCAGGATTTTCGTCAGTGTTCACAGAGCAGAACGAATCTGCACAAAGCAAACAACAAAAAGTTTGTTAACTCTTCAAGCAAACCTCTTTGACAGACCTTTAGAATTGACTTGTTTTACCTTCACAGGTGGGTACTTCTGACCATGTGCCATCACTGTAACATGCCACTGTATCTGGACCCATTAGTTTATAAAAGATATTGCACTTGTACGTCAAAGACCTCAGAGATTTTTCCACAACACCATTAAGAACTTCGGGGGGGCTTCCACAATGGTCAACTGAAATACAAAAAAAAGTGAGATCCAAAGTTTCTGGAAAGAAATATTTCATATTGTGAAGTTAATCAACTCAAAATTTCACGTTAGATTTCAATTTCCTCAGCCTTTTACAAGCTGTCTCACTGATGGACCTAATCTATCCCCAAATCCCTCAATAAGATTTTTGGTAAGGCTGTTGTTAGATTCAGAAGTGAATGAAATTTTGATTTAATTTTAATTTGATTTCATTTGTTTTTTCACATTCTTTCCCAAATAAACCAGTAAAAAGGTCCTGAGTTATTATCTGGTATCTGTGATGTAACAGAAGAAATGAATCTACTTATTTACTTGTAGTGAATGGTGGTTTAGTGTCTCTGTCATTCAGTCCGGAGGTGGTGGAAGGTCCTGTAAGATACAGTAGAAACACCAGTTAGTATCACACTCAGGGGTTGTTTTTATGCATTTCTTCCAAAATGTCTAAACTTTTTTTTCCATAATGCTTTCTCAAATTTAAAGATAGTAATGTTTTTCCTTGCTAGCAGAAATTAAATTCTGCATCAATAACATTGACATTTTAAAGGAAAAATATGTGACTTTACTTGTAACACTGACATCTAGCGGTTAAGATTTGGTACCGCAGCTCAAATTCAAAATACTGGAGAGTAATCTCCCCCCACCGCCTCCTCCCCAGACTGCCGCTCACGCAGGTTGCCAGATTGAAGACACTGAACCACGAGTACAAAACAAGCACAGCGTGGTTTATTTCATGAACCAGCTTCTATGTCTGAGTCTTACTTCAGTCTGTGCTGCAAAAATAATGACACCAAGAAGTTTAATTTGGTGTGTGTCCGAGAGAGAGAGAGAGAGATTCTTTTTGAGTGAGAGTGGAGAGAAAAACCTAGTGTCTTTAGAAATCTTAAGGAATTAGATAATGGAAAATCACCCGACTAAAGTTAATGTCTTTTCTATTGATATGCTTGCCCAGGCTGTACAGTGAATATGTGTCATATGACATAATAAATCCCCTCAATAAAAGTTGTCTTTGAAGGAAATCTTACAAGAAGAATTACACTGACTGTAAATGAAAAGGTAATTTAGTTGAGCATGTTTCCTTATTTTCTGATGACATAGCATGATCATTATATGATTTATTACAGTAAATATCTTACATATTGTACCTTTAAATAAGTTCTTCATTCATATACATATCTCTCTATTGTAAATCACTTAAACCAGCGGCAGCAGACCAAGGTATAAACTTCCTACAGTTCATATGGTAAACTTGTTAACAAATAGTTACTTATTGACACATCCGTAGACAAAGAGTAACATTAACATTTGGAGTTGTTTTCCACCTGAGAGATATTAAGTACAGTCATGGTCAAAAGTTTTGAAAATGACATAAGTAGTGGTTTTCCCCGCGTTTGCTACTTGAGTGTTTTTAACATCTGTATTTTTGTCAGATGTTAGTATGATACACTGAAGTAAAAATACAAGCATTTCATAAGTGATCATAAGGCTTTTACTGACAATAACATTAAGTTTATGCAAAAAGTCAATATTTGCAGTGTTGACCCTGCAAGACCATTGCAGTTCACCCTGGCATTTTACCCTGGCATGCTGTTAATTAACTTCTGGGCCACATCCTTACTGATCCATTCTTGCATAATCAACGCTTGGAATTTGTCAGAATTTCTGGGGTTTTGTTTGTCCACCTGCCTCTTGAGGATTGACCTCAAGGTACTGAGAACTTGTGGTCAATCTGGCACTTGCTGGACTTCCTTGGGCGCCCTGAAGCCTTCTTCACAACAACTGAACCTCTCTACTTGAAGTTCTTAATGATCCGAATAGTCGATTTAGGTGCAATCTTACTAGCAGCAACATGTTTGCCTGTGAATCCCTTTTGTGCAAAGCAATGGTGACCTCATGTGTTTCCTTGCAGGTAACCATGGTTAAAAGAGGAAGAACAATGATTTCAAGCACCACCCTCCTATTAAAGCTTGCAGTCTGTTATTCTAACTCAATCAGCATGACAAAGTGATCTCTAGCCTTATCCTCATCAACACTCTTATCTGTGTTAACCAGAGAATCACTGACATGATGTCAGCTGGTCTTTGCAATTAATTGCAATTCATCAGCCTCATTCATTGACCACGACTGTACAATATTTTGTCTCCATAAAGCTCTTGCTTTTGGTCTCTACCAACTCTGGAGGGAAATATCTGACTCTTTAGCTGCTGAATGCTCCATTATGCTCACCAGCTAGTTGCTATTGTCTCTCTGCAGCTAAGCAGAACACATAGTCTGGCTCAGCAGAGTCTTTTCTCTGAAAACAGCTGCCTGCTGCAGCCGAAAAAAATTCTGTGACAGTGAGAGTGAATTACAGCAGTTAAAGGTTACACCTCCCACTAGAAGCATCATGAAGCAATGGTTTTAAAGCAAGTAAACACAGATGTAAACAATATTCTAAATATAATATACTAAACATATTTCAAATCTTTTTAGGAATAGGATTTACAAATGTTTCAGTAATGCACACGTTTATGTTTGGGTGAGTAACACTGAATGTAAACATAAACATTGTTTATAAGAAAACTCCACAGGCAATCTTTTAGTAGCCGGCCATAAAACAATAATAATTAATTGGCATTGTGTGTGAGTTTTCGCAAATACATATACTCATTAATAGAGTTAATATTTCTATGTTGTTGATATAGAAATAATGACGATGGCAGCTTTAAGAATAACAGAATTCATCAGTGTTTCAAAGTCTTCTAGAAATGACTTCTAATTTCTTTGATTTTTTTTCCATCAAAAACTTTTGTAGAGAAACTTGTCGGACATTTTTGTCAGAATTATGTTCTCTGGCAACATTCTTTCAAGTGATCCACTGTTGATATAAAAATATTGTTTAATACCAATTCATGAAAAGTATTTCTCTCACTGCATAGCTCAGCATACTGTCCACTTACTGCACGTTGGGCCTGCAGTCCAGTTTCCAGACATGCAAAGGATGGATTTTTTGTTGTTTGCTCCTTCCATAGTATATCCATCTTTACATTTATACTGTACTTCTGAATCTACAGCAAACACCTCCTGGTAGCCCTGAATAATGACGGCATGAGGGATTTGAGGGGGCTCACCACATGCAAGGGTACTTTCTGTAAATAAGAAAATGAATTATTAATAGGAACAAGAAAAGGTGTCCAGGTGGATAATTGATTGCTTGATCAAAGTCAAAGTCAAAGTCAGCTTTATTGTCAAATATGCTAATATGCGTTACATACAGCACAGATGAAATTCCAGTCCTCTCAGACTCACGGTGCAAAAGGGCACGTAATACAATATAAATATAAAAATACAACATTTTTGATTGCTGTAGTTGGTGACATGGGTTTAAGATTTAGACACTTTATTCTGGTCACTGTTAGTTTTCCAGCTTACTGATATTGAACATCTGACAGACTTACTCTCACAGACTGGCAGGGAGGACCATGTTCCATTTGTACATACAGCTGTAGCATCATTGTTCTTGTGTTCATATCCTGTGTCACATGTTATCCTTATTTTGTCTCCGTCCTCATGCCAACCATCTTGGTTTTTAGTGTAATTTGCGTTGGGGATAGTTGGAGCAAAGCAGGCTTTTTCGTCTGAAGGGGAAAAAAACAAAACAAGCAAACAAAAAACAGAGCAGTTTAAACTTTAAACTTTACGGACTTTAATGAATGTTTGAACACTGACACTTTAGAGATGCCAAGTAATAGCTTCATCACAGGTTTCAATTTGTGAATAGTTCAATTTAAGGGTGATGTATTCTGCTCAGTTTCAGGTCATTAATTACGTGGTTGCTCTTGGAAGCCATTTAGTATCTAAACTTTAAAGCGTTTGTTACAGGTGCAGCAACACATTTAATTTGCATTTTTCCAGGAGTCAAAGTATAGTGAATGTACTTGAATGATTCATATGTTTGTAGAAAATATAACACACATATATTTTCCATTTATAGGCCTTTTTAAAAAAGGTTTTATCACATTTCTGTAATAATCTGATATCAAATTATTTCTACTTATTTTCAGTTTATCTTAAATGTATTGAGATAATTAATCACATTATCCCTTAGCATCTTGTGCAAATTTTCATAACCACTGTGAAGTTTCAAACAACCTTCAGACAATCCTGGAGCGACATTTATGAAACACTTACCTATACATTGTGGCTCGTGAGACCAGGTGCCATTTTGACATGTAATTTTTGCCCACCAATTCTCCACCGCTGGTTTATGTTTGTTATCACAGGCATAAGTGAGTGTGAATTCATGAGAATACATATGTTGTTTGGGGACAAAATAACCATGATCCAGTCCGGGGGCATGACAAGGCTGAGCTGCATTTTGTGCTGAAATACAATAATAAACAAAAGTGCATATTAAACATGTATTTAACAAATTACAATGTCTCTAAGTGACAGAATTTAATGCTCTTACCATGCAGCACTCCTGGAAACCAAAGAAGGACAACGAATATGAGACACCTCACAGACATTTTGTCAAGAATGAAATCAACACGACAAAGCAGAGCTAGGAGCTCAGTTCAAATCTGGACGAGTTAATAATTGTCTAGAGCAGGGATGTCCAAAGTACCACGCATCAGTATCATAGCCCTGATGAAATCAGATTTCATGTCAAATACTGTATAGCTGGAAGATTTGGCTTTTTTGATTTACATAACGAAGCATTTGAACCTTTAAGGACATAACTGCTGCTGTTATATAGCTGTAGATGACACAAAATATTACTTTCTGAATGATTTTGTGAAAGACAAGAGCAAGAGTTAAAACTTAAATGTTAGCAGACTTTGCATTACTCATAATAAGTCATGTTTAAAATGAACATGAGGTTCAGATTTGTATCAACTTCATGCAAGTTTAGCATATTCCATACAATTTGTTCTGTGTTATCTGACTTCAGATGTGAAAGAAAGGAAGAACTGGTTTTTAGATTTGTTCACGCCTGATTGGCTTAGATTTTGTGACATTGTCATTTAAAAAAAAAAAAAAAGTTTGGACACCCCTGGTCATTTCCCCAAAGAGCTAAAGAGTTAAGAAATAGTAAACATTACACTGAATTACTGTAATCATGCTGTTGCTCTGAAGACAACAAACAAAAGTACAAATGGGTTTCATGTCCATACGTGGCATTTTGCTAAAGTATCTTAAGCTCTACAAAACACTGCGCTTGTTAGTTCACATTTGTTGATGTGTTTAAGAAAAGTCCAATTGATGATACATTTGATTTCATTAGACAATGTTTACTTCAGTTTGTTTAGAGTCCAGACTTCAATTTGATTTCCCGGACTGCTGTGATCAGAGGTCAGCATTATGAGGTAAGCACAGTTACGACACACTTTAGGACCCACATTAGAAACCAAGGTAAAATTTTGACAGCAATTTTGAGCACCTACTGTTGTTACACACAGTTTATTTGTCTTTACATTTGAGAGATCTGGTTTTAAAAGAAGCAATCATAAAATTCAAGTTGTAAGTGTGTAGATGCAATCTGTAGGTGGACATATGTTAATTTAATACATTTTGTGATTGAATGTTTCTGTTGATAATTTATCATTTGATATCAATCAATATCATTTATTTTATGGAAATAAAACCATACATTATTCATTAGCAAATGTATTAATGTTTATTAATGTTTCTAGCAGTGTAGCTTTGTTGATGACAAAGTCAGACTGAAATATCTCAACAAGTAGTAGATATATTGCAGTGGAATTTTGTAAAGACATTCATGGTCTCCAGAGGATGAAGCATGATGACTTTGATGATCCTTTAACTTTTAAGGTCAAAATTTCAATTAGTTCAATTTCATATATCATACAGACAACTCCAGACAAGGCTCCTACATCATACAGCCATTAATTAATCAATATGAAAAACCAGAAATGATTTGTGTCTGTGTGTGACAGCACAATCATAACTTCTTCCAGAACATTCCAAGCTGACATTTGTTTTCAGTCGGTGGGGAGCAAATCCGAAGGCAGCATCTTCCTCTTGGTGATACAACCTTAGCACGTTTTCTAGTTACAAGACAGAGGTTTTACAAACAACTCATTGGAGTAAAATATAATTAAAATAAAGTTAAATATAAATGCAGATTCATAAACGTAAATATAAAATTAACAGTATTTAATGTGAAACACATCAATATGGAGGACAACATCATTATGTGTGTTTCTTTGAAAAGTAGATTCAGGAGTTAGACTCACCGTCTTTATTTGCAGCCTGTTACAACCTGAAAACAATCACATAGAGGCACATCAGTGAATGTGTGGAGCAGCTTACTGACCTCTCACAGGGAGTTAAAGTCTGTCTGATTTACTAAATGTCAGCAGGCTTCTCACTGATTTCATTATGTTTTCTTGTATTGATTTGTTCACTGAACAGTAACAGTAGAGGAATGGTGCAGTACCACTGAAATCATTGCATGGAGCAGAAGCTTATACTGAATCAGTTTGTAGATATGATAAATAGCTTCACCACTTCTTTCTTGACTTTGGCTAATATCAACGGCCACCTTAAAGGGAAACTCCACTGATTTTAAACTTCACTTGATTCTATTTTTTTCTATTTTTCTTTTCTATTCCTTTTAGGGTTCAGTTTGCATATGACTGAGTTAAGGCTGGGGACAAATACTTTATTTGGCTTACCTACAGTGATCATACTAATGTTTGTTCAAATTTTGTGGCTTGAGCTGAAAATTGTGATAATCTGTTGCTGCAGATAGATCTTGTAGATAGTTAGCACACACACTAATAAGTTTATAGAGATACTTACATCTGGAAAGAGTAAGTATTCCATCAGTGCACTGGGCCACAGAAAAATTGTCAAACATATGCTTGTCCTTGCATTCCAATTCCACAGTGTCACCATATTGTATATATCTAACTCCAACAGGTTTTAAGTCAGGATTTCTGTCAGTGTTCACAGAGCAGAACCAAGCTGCACAAAGCAAACAACAAAACGTTTGTTAACTCTTCAAGCAAACCTCTTTGACAGACCTTTA
The DNA here is from genome assembly GCA_946959425.1 of Argyrosomus regius. NCBI lineage: Eukaryota > Metazoa > Chordata > Actinopteri > Sciaenidae > Argyrosomus > Argyrosomus regius. Next base: position 9,397,693 of record OX336892.1, on the reverse strand, counting down.
GAATTGACTTGTTTTACCTTCACAGGTGGGTACTTCTGACCATGTGCCATCACTGTAGCATACCACTGTATCTGGACCCTTTAGTTCATAAAAGGTATTGCACTTGTACGTCAAAGACCTCAGAGATTTTTCCACAAGACCATTAAGAACTATGGGGGGGCTTCCACAATGGTCAACTGAAATACAAAAAAAAGTGAGATCCAAGGTTTCTGGAAAGAAATATTTTATATTGTGAAGTTCATCAACTCAAATTTCACGTTAGATTTCAGTTTCCTCAACCTTTTACAAGCTGTCTCACTGATGGACCCAATCTATCCCCAAATCCCTCAGTAAGGTTTCTGGTAAGGCTGTTGTTAGATTCAGAAGTGAATGAAATAGATACTTCCCAAATAAACCAGTAAAAAGGTCCTGAGTTATTATCTGGTATCTCTGATGTAACAGAAGAAATGAATCTACTTATTTACTTGTAGTGAATGGTGGTTTAGTGTCTCTGTCATTCAATCCGGAGGTGGTGGAAGGTCCTGTAAGATACAGTGGAAACACCAGTTGGTATTACACTCAGGGGGTTCACCCTTCATACACACTCTGATGTGTGTATGAAGGGTGTTAAGGTTGAGAACTGTTGTTCAAACTGAAGCAAAGAAGAAGAGTTAAGGGCATTTATTTCTAAATAGGAGTTTTTAAAACATTAATTCAAATAAATATTTGCATTTTGTTCATTTGAAAATGTTCTAATTTGATAGTTTCTTCAACAGTGTACTCATCACAGTGTCCACTTACTGCACGTTGGGCCTTCAGTCCAGTCTCCAGATATGCAAAAGATGGATTTTTTGTTTTCTGCTCCCTCTACAGTATACCCATCTTTACATTCATATTGTACTACTGAATCAGCAGCAAACACTTCCTGGTAACCCTGATGAATGATGACAGCATGAGGAATTTGAGGGGGCTCACCACATGCATGGATACTCTCTGTAAATAAGAAAATTAATTATTAATAAGAGCCAGAAAAGGTGTCCAGATGAATAACTACTTGATTGATTGCTGTAGTTGGTGTTTAAAATTTAGACACTTTATTCTGGTCACTGTTTGAGGGGGCTCACCACATGCAAGGGTACTCTGTAAAAATGAGCACATTTGTCATGTAAAGCTACTCAGGTGGTTATTTGGTTGGCTTGCTTGTTGAGCTGGTGAGAATTCACATCCAAGACTTACACTGTAAAAAACTGTTTACAGTAGTTTTCCAGCTTACTGATATTGAACATCTGACAGACTTACTCTCACAGACTGGCACAGAGGACCATGTTCCATTTGTACATACAGCTGTAGTATCCCTGTTCTTGGGTTCATATCCTGTGTCACATTTTATCCTTATTTTGTCTCCGTCCTCATACCAACCATCTTGGTTTTTAGTGTAATTTCCAGTGAGGATAGTTGGAGCAAAGCAGGCTTTTCCGTCTGAAAAAAAAGCAGTTTTACCGTGGTGACGGCCTTTAAAATCTTTTTGGTGATTTCTATTTCTAAAATGTCATGATTTGCATGGATATTATATCAAATTAGTTATTACATCAAAAAGACTTGCTGTTAAAGGAAGTGCTTCGCTGCCTTGATTGTGGACATAGAATTAAAATAAAAATGAGCAATGCAAAGGCAGTTGACCAAACTTATCACAATTTGTCCTTTCATTGCAGTCCATGTGATATGTTGAATATTCTGGATCAAAGTAGTGTACTGACCAACAGAATGACATTTTCATTCATTGAGCCACGGTGCAACCATGAATTAAAAAAAGGTAAAACTGTCGAGGTATTGAAGGAACACTTACCTATGCATTGTGGTTCATGAGACCATTTGCTATTTTGACATGTGCTGGTTGCCCACCAACCCTTCACTGTAGGTTTACGTCCATTTTCACAGGTGTAGGTCAGCTTCGTCCCATGGGAATAAGTATCTTGCCTTGGGGAAAAGAAACCACCATCCAGTCTTGGAGCAACACAGGACTGTGTTGCATCTTGTGCTAAAATGAATAATAAAAAGAATCTTAATTTTAAACCAATTAAAATGGCTATATGTGAAAGCATTGAATATTCTTACCATGGAGCACTCCAGGAAACCAAATCAGAAGAACAAATCCAAGATATCTGATGCACATTTTGTCGGGAATTAAATCATCCGACGACAAAGTAGATCTGAGAGCCTAGTCCAGATCTGACCCAGTAAATAATTGTTGAAGGCCTTCCCTGAAAAGTTTGTGAAGTAAACATTTCACCATCATACTGTTCTGGAGCCAAAAGCTTAAACAGCTTTACACAAGCTTTTTCGTGGAATGACTTTAGACTTGAAAATTATTGTTATCATGAAAGAGAAAATGTTTGGAGCACTCCAGATTCTGATCATTAACTTTTATAAATCTCTTATTTAAACGAGGTTCCTAACAAACGTGGTTTTGTTCAGTTTTGTGTTGCAAAGCTGTTCAGAGCAAAAACACAGCTTTGGTGAAGTCACTGGAGGTTAATTATAGTTTATATATGTCACAGGTTTCTTTACTCTCTGGTTCAAGCAAGCAGGCAGAGTCAGTAGAAGTTCAATAAAAGCAGTTTATTTTCACAGGCAGGTTTTGGTAAAAAAAACAGTTAAAAAACGTGGTGATGAAGGGGGCACAGTCTTTAAAAGAGTCTTTACAAGAGATCCCAAAGCTGGCCAGACAGTCTGTACTTCACCTTCATCTCAGGGATTCTGTCTGAGAAGGAACGTAAGGGGGGGACAAGGTAGAGTTCAGGCAGCGCGTCTTTTGCTGATCCTTTCCTTCTCTGGCGTCCTTTCCCTTCTCTGCCATGTCTGTTGGCTTCTCCCAGGCCTGGTCCTGCTCTGCTTCCTCCTTTTTATGTCTCTGGTAAAGTGATTAGTTAATGCAGGTGTGCCAATTTGCTGCAGGGGGAGGTCCTTCAGCCACACAGGAGATAGAGACACTTCAAACAGTGAATCACACACAAGAGCAATAAATTAGTACAGTGCAAAATAACACAAAAAGGTCTCTCCTGGTGACCTTGTGACATATACACCGAACCTGCATACTGAATTACCTCATTACAGTAACATTACAGTGACTGTATTTGTTGTTGTTAAACATATGCTGTTGCTGAAATGTGGAGTTAGAGGTTAAAACATTTTTTCATCAGTTTTCAGTCCAGGATTCTTTTTTTTGGCGGTCCTAAAGGGTGGCTCGATGACACGCTGAGGCCACCCTGAGCATACCCCTGCACCCCTAGCAGAGAGATAGGGATTAATTGATCTCGCTCAGAGTATTTTAAAAGTTAGTCATGTAATTTTCTGAACTCATCTGACACGTTTTAGTCGCTTCAAAATGGCTGTTTGACTGCTCCCACAACTGGTTCTATGTGAAACAATTCAATATTCTTACCATGTACTACTCCAGGAAAACAAATCAGAAAAACTCCAATGATTCTTGTTAGCCATACTAGCAGCATGGCTGTATCAGGATGGAAATGTTGCTGCAGTTATTTTGTTTATGACTAAATACCTGCTGAACATTCTCATCAACCTTTAATGCACTCTGTGTTTAGTGCTATTTAACACATGATAGCATGCTAAGATGCTAAATCAATATGTATTTATATTTAAATAGTGACAGTAGTGTTTTCTTTTTTTAGTAAATGTATTTAGTTATGACACCATCGTGAAGTACTGAAACAGACCATGGACTTGATGAGCTGCGTCTGCATACTGCTGTTGTCTCAAATGTATCAATCCAAGAAGAACTATCAGTTACTGATCATCCATGTTTAGTGGAAGGACTGTTCTACACAATTTATAGAGAAAATAACACAAAGGTCTCTGTTAAGATTTCTGGTCAACATTTTATTCAGAATACTGTAGTCCATCTAAACTTTATTTATGTCCTCAAAGCATGGATCATGTTATTCTCATCATAAAGATGCAAACTAACTGTCAAAGAACAATCAGCTCCAACATTGTGTTCATGTGTTTTCCATCAAAGTGAAATAAAGCTGGTTAAAACAACAAATAAAATGTGACTGCATGTTTTGGGCGTTGTTTTTTTCTGATGGAGGTACTGCTAAACTTGGCCTTTGTTGTCAGTCCAGCAGCCAGTTGCAAACTCCCTGGTTACAACACAGACAGTACGTAGTAGTGTTAACCATTAATTTATTCATAGAAAAATGCTGAAAAAAACAAAGTTAAAATAAAGTGTTTTCCAACATTAACTAAACAAAACTATTTAACAATAATATAATTCTTTGAATAGTTAATCAAAGAATAACCTTACCTGGTCATGTTCATTTTGTCCACAAGCTAAAAAGAAACCATTAACATCAGTGAATATTTCAGTTTGTAGATTTATTTATGCAATCTTTTGTTATTGCATGACTACACCTCCTGAGGACAATCTGTTCTCTTCTTAAAGGACAAGACTGGTGTTGTTCTATATTTTTACTACTGTCAATAAATTCCACAACAAGATTTGTCCATGCTGATTTCCATTGGTGTTTTGAGGTATTTTACTTGTCATAAATTGTGCTTTGTGGGGACAACTCAACTAACTGAACTGGCCGTCTGCTTACAGGAGCGACTATTCAAATATTTAAAAATCGACAGTGCAGTCTCATAAATGAAGTCTATCAACCAGATTCAAATAACAAGAATGTTTCATGTTTCAATCTGATGATGTCTAAAATGACAGGTTACTATGTTATGAAGAACAAAAACTCAGTTTTGGTGAAGTCACTGAGTCATCATCTCATGTACAGTCCAGTGACTGTATTTGTTGTTGTTAACAAATTCAAATGGTTGTATGTGAAACTATTTAATATTCTCACCGTGCAGTATTCAAAAAAACAAATCAGAAATGACTAAAACTTTGTGTAGAAAAACAATATCAGATACAGGCTTTTATATATTGTGCACCGTGTCTGGAGCGGATCAATTAAATATGCTAATATGCTGCTAAAGAGGAATTATGTCTTAATTGAACAAGAAAATCGTTACACCTGTTAAAGGTTGCATAAATTCCTGTCATGATCCTTATGGCTTTAGGGCTGACAATGTTGACTGGTCAGTCTGTCCGCGCAGAAATATCTCTACAACTATCGGATGGATTGTGGATTGGATCAAATTGGTTTTCCTATTGATCCATTATGATTAAATTAAATTAGTACAGCTCTGATTTAGTCAATTTAGTCAAATTTATTCAAACCATCATGAATTGTGCTTGCACATAAATGAGAGTTAGGTATAAAAAAAAGCATTGATTGAAGTATTGATCATGTTATTGGTGCATTCAGGGTTCTAAACATAAAGATACAAGTTGACAGTCAAAGAACAATCAGCTCCAATGTTGTGTTCATGTATTTCAATCAAAATGAACAAAGTTGGTTTGAAAAAAGTTAAATACAAACTTGGCTTTTAGTTCCTATGCTGTGTAGACGCCGCAAACTCCCTGGATACAACACAGACAGCACGTAATAATGTTTACAGTTAATTAATTCATATAAAACTGCTGAATAAAACAAAGTTAAAATAAAGTGTTTTCCAACATTAATAAAACAAAACTAACAATAATGTAATTCTGAATCAAAGAATAACACTTACACGGTCATGGTAGTATTGTTGACAACCTAAAAAGAAACCAGCAGTAAATATTTCAATTTGTAGATTTATTTACGCAATCTTTTGTTATTGCATGACTACACCTCCTGTCTGTTTTGTGGACAAGACTGGTGTTATTCTATATTTTTACTACTGTCAACAAATTCCACAACAAGATTTGTCCATGCTGACTATGTCTATTTCACTTCACATCATAAACCTTGCTTTGTGTGGTTGTGGGGCAACTGGACCTAGTGTGGTGAAACAATGTGAGAGTCAGGTGGCTGAAATGGTGCAAAACTGGGGACATGAAAGGCGGGAGGGCCAGCAATGAAAGGAATCGAGAAGCTGGCTGGAGTAGTAGATATGGATAGTTTGGCTTTATGGCTGTTTCCATGAAAAAACAATGTTCCTGTCATCGAGAGCACACTGCAAGAGAGCGACTGTCCAGGTGGACATGTTTGAGGTTGGATGGTGTCTGAAAGAGTGATGTGATGGTCTTTAATGGAAGGGCAGACTTTGGCCTCTCTCTGGATGCAGGGATAAAGGTGAGATTCTGTTGGTGCTGTTGGATCTGAAGTAGTGGATTGAGTAGCAGGTTGCTGAACCAAAGTTATAACAAAATAATTTGTTACTGCTGACAGTGAATCAGATCCTGGAGAGGTAACATTCTTATATGTTAGCTGACAATAAAAAACTAAAACCATTGTGATGAATTCAAATGTAAACAGCTTACTGATATACTTACAATGGGTTAAAGTTATTCTTCCATTAGTGCACCGAGCAATACTGGTGTAATAATTCCAAATACATGGAAATTGCTTAGTCTCGCCTTCCTGAATATACTCAGCTGCAGACAGTCTAACATAATTCCCTACATGTCGACCAGGATTCAGGACACAGAATGCCTCTGCAAAAAATGAACAGACAAAAAACAAACATTGTATTATTAATTATTTGGGCAACATCTCTGATAGACCTTTGGGATGATAAATGGTGGTATTGACTTGTTTATACCTTTGCAGACAGGTAGTTCTGACCAGCTACCATCACTGTGACACATCACAGTTCCTGGACCGACATGTTTGTAATAGTTATTACACTGATATTTCAAAAAATAATCACTTTCTTTGACAGCAATACTGTTTGGAACGACTGGGTATGGTTCACAGTGATCGACTGAAACAAACAAACAAACAAAAGGTTATTTGTGACACCACGTGACGTCAGCATCTTCTTTTCACCTGCCAGCAATGAGCTTCACATGGAGGATGTAACTCACAGAAAATACACACTGTCCTTACCACATCCCACCCTCTCCCATTCAGTCAGTGTCATTAGTGCAGTGATAAAGAAATCATCCCTCAATGGCTTCCCACCAACAAACATTGCTCATTATGTTTGTTGGTGTGGACTTTCAAGCCAGAGGTACCACTGCTGATGTTTTGACCCAAGTTGTTCCCATCACTCAGTGAGGAATTGATACAGATTTCTTTTGAAAGACCAGTGGGTATAAATTCAGCTTCTTCAGTACATTGGCTGGCCAGCAGTTGAAGAAATATTTGAAGTTATTTCAACAAAATACATAAACCATGTCTGATACATGTGATGTAAAAGGAGCAGTGAATCTGAATGATTTACTTGTTGTCATTAGAGGTCTACTGTCTCTCCCATTCAAGACAGAGCTGGTAGAAGATCCTGTAAGACATAGAACACATAAACGTATATATACAGAACAGATCACTCCCAGATGTTCATTGGTTTCTTTCTGTATGTTTTTTTATCCTCTGTCTTCTTTTTAAGTAACTCAGGTCAATAACTCACCTCCACCTGTAGATGGTGTCCCATCTGCACTGGACTGGACTGGAGAGATAAATGGATACTCATCTGTGTGTCTCCCACAGAGCAGAGATGTATATATACATACAGTCATGGTTTCTAAGCTATGGTTGGGCAATTGCTGATCAGGGGGGTTCAGTGATTAGATAACTGTCTCTCTAACAATCAATGAAAAGTATTTTTTATTATATATCTCAGCACATTGTCCACTTACTGCACGTTGGGCCTTCAGTCCAGTCTCCAGATATGCAAAAGATGGATTTTTTTGTTTTCTGCTCCCTCTACAGTATACCCATCTTCACATTCATATTGTACTACTGAATCAGCAGCAAACACCTCCTGGTAACCCTGATGAATGATGACAGCATGGGGAATTTGAGGGGGCTCATCACATGCATGGATACTCTCTGTAAATAAGAAAATGAATTACTAATAAGAGCCAGAAAAGGTGTCCAGATGAATAACTACTTGATTGCTGTCGTTGGTGACATGGGTTTAAGATTTAGACACTTTATTCTGGTCACTGTTAGTTTTCCAGCTTACTGATATTAAACATCTGACAGACTTACTCTCACAGACTGGCACAGAGGACCATGCTCCATTTGTACATACAGCTGTAACATCCCTGTTCTTGTGTTCATATCCTGTGTCACATGTTATCCTTATTTTGTCTCCGTCCTCATACCAACCATCTTGGTTTTTAGTATAATTTGCGTTTCGGATAGTTGGAGCAAAGCAGGCTTTTTCGTCTGAAGAAAAAACAAAAAAAGCAGTTTTACCGTGGTGACGGCCTTTAAAATCTTTTTGGTGATTTCTATTTCTAAAATGTCATGATTTGCATGGATATCATATCAAATTAATTATTACATCGAAAAAGACTTGCTGTTACGGGAAGTGCTTCGCTGCCTTGATTGTGGACATAGAATTAAAATAAAAATGAGCAATGCAAAGGCAGTTGACCAGACTTATCACAATTTGTCCTTTCATTGCAGTCCATGTGATATGTTGAATATTCTGGATCAAAGTAGTGTACTGACCAACAGAATGACATTTTCATTCATTGAGCGACGGTGCAACCATGAATTAAAAAAAGGTAAAACTGTCGAGGTATTGAAGGAACACTTACCTATGCATCGTGGTTCATGAAACCATTTGCTATTTTGACATGTGCTGGTTGCCCACCAACCCTTCACTGTAGGTTTACGTCCGTTTTTACAGGTGTAGGTCAGCTTCGTCCCATGGGAATAAGTATCTTGCCTTGGGGAAAAGAAACCACCATCCAGTCTTGGAGCAACACAGGACTGTGTTGCATCTTGTGCTAAAATGAATAATAAAAAGAATCATAATTTTAAACCAATTAAAATGGCTATATGTGAAAGCATTGAATATTCTTACCATGGAGCACTCCAGGAAACCAAATCAGAAGAACAAATCCAAGATATCTGATGCACATTTTGTCGGGAATTAAATCATCCGACGACAAAGTAGATCTGAGAGCCTAGTCCAGATCTGACCCAGTAAATAACTGTTGAAGGCCTTCCCTGAAACATTTCACCATCATACTGTTCTGGAGCCAAAAGCTTAAACAGCTTTACACAACCTTTTTCGTGGAATGACTTTAGACTTGAAAATTATTGTTATCATGAAAGAGAAAATGTTTGGAGCACTCCAGATTCTGATCATTAACTTTTATAAATCTCTTATTTAAACGAGGTTCCTAACAAACGTGGTTTTGTTCAGTTTCGTGTTGCAAAGCTGTTCAGAGCAAAAACACAGCTTTGGTGAAGTCACTGGAGGTTAATTATAGTTTATATGTCACAGGTTTCTTTACTCTCTGGTTCAAGCAAGCAGGCAGAGTCAGTAGAAGTTCAATAAAAGCAGTTTATTTTCACAGGCAGGTTTTGGTAAAAAAAACAGTTAAAAAACGTGGTGATGAAGGGGGCACAGTCTTTAAAAGAGTCTTTACAAGAGATCCCAAAGCTGGCCAGACAGTCTGTACTTCACCTTCATCTCAGGGATTCTGTCTGAGAAGGAACGTAAGGGGGGGGACAAGGTAGAGTTCAGCCAGCGCGTCTTTTGCTGATCCTTTCCTTCTCTGGCGTCCTTTCCCTTCTCTGCCATGTCTGTTGGCTTCTCCCAGGCCTGGTCCTGCTCTGCTTCCTCCTTTTTATGTCTCTGGTAAAGTGATTAGTAATTGCAGGTGTGCCAATTTGCTGCAGGGGGGAGGTCCTTCAGCCACACAGGAGATAGAGACACTTCAAACAGTGAATCACACACAAGAGCAATAAATTAGTACAGTGCAAAATAACACAAAAAGGTCTCTCCTGGTGACCTTGTGACATATACACCGAACCTGCATACTGAATTACCTCATTACAGTAACATTACAGTGACTGTATTTGTTGTTGTTAAACATATGTTGTTGCTGAAATGTGGAGTTAGAGGTTAAAACATTTTTTCATCAGTTTTCAGTCCAGGATTCTTTTTTTGGTGGTCCTAAAGGGTGGCTCGATGACACGCTGAGGCCACCCTGAGCATACCCCTGCACCCCTAGCAGAGAGATAGGGATTAATTGATCTCGCTCAGTGTATTTTAAAAGTTAGTCATGTAATTTTCTGAACTCATCTGACACGTTTTAGTCGCTTCAAAATGGCTGTTTGACTGCTCCCACAACTGGTTCTATGTGAAACTATTCAATATTCTTATCATGTACTACTCCAGGAAAACAAATCAGAAAAACTCCAATGATTCTTGTTAGCCATACTAGCAGCATGGCTGTATCAGGATGGAAATGTTGCTGCAGTTATTTTGTTTATGACTAAACACCTGCTGAACATTCTCATCAACCTTTAATGCACTCTGTGTTTAGTGCTATTTAACACATGATAGCATGCTAAGATGCTAAATCAATATGTATTTATATTTAAATAGTGACAGTAGTGTTTTCTTTTTTTAGTAAATGTATTTAGTTATGACACCATCGTGAAGTACTGAAACAGACCATGGACTTGATGAGCTGCGTCTGCATACTGCTGTTGTCTGAAATGTATCAATACAAGAAGAACTATCAGTTACTGATCATCCATGTTTAGTGGAAGGACTGTTCTACACAATTTATAGAGAAAATAACACAAAGGTCTCTGTTAAGATTTCTGGTCAACATTTTATTCAGAATACTGTAGTCCATCTAAACTTTATTTATGTCCTCAAAGCATGGATCATGTTATTCTCATCATAAAGATGCAAACTAACTGTCAAAGAACAATCAGCTCCAACATTGTGTTCATGTGTTTTCCATCAAAGTGAAATAAAGCTGGTTAAAACAACAAATAAAATGTGACTGCATGTTTTGGGCGTTGTTGTTTTCTGATGGAGGTACTGCTAAACTTGGCCTTTGTTGTCAGTCCAGCAGCCAGTTGCAAACTCCCTGGTTACAACACAGACAGTACGTAGTAGTGTTAACCATTAATTTATTCATAGAAAAATGCTGAAAAAAACAAAGTTAAAATAAAGTGTTTTCCAACATTAACTAAACAAAACTATTTAACAATAATATAATTCTTTGAATAGTTAATCAAAGAATAACCTTACCTGGTCATGTTCATTTTGTCCACAAGCTAAAAAGAAACCATTAACAGCAGTGAATATTTCAGTTTGTAGATTTATTTATGCAATCTTTTGTTATTGCATGACTACACCTCCTGAGGACAATCTGTTCTCTTCTTAAAGGACAAGACTGGTGTTGTTCTATATTTTTACTACTGTCAATAAATTCCACAACAAGATTTGTCCATGCTGATTTCCATTGGTGTTTTGAGGTATTTTACTTGTCATAAATTGTGCTTTGTGGGGCAACTGGACAACTCAACTAACTGAACTGGCCGTCTGCTTACAGGAGCGACTATTCAAATATTTAAAAATCGACAGTGCAGTCTCATAAATGAAGTCTGTCAAGCAGATTCAAGTAACAAGAATGTTACATGTTTCAATCTGATGATGTCTAAAATGAAAGGTTACTATGTTATGAAGAGCAAAAACTCATTTTGGTGAATACTGAGTCATCATCTCATGTACAGTCCAGTGACTGTATTTGTTGTTGTTAACAAATTCAAATGGTTGTATGTGAAACTATTTAATATTCTTACCATGCAGTATTCAAAGAAACCAAATCAGAAATGACTAAAACTTTGTGTAGAAAAAAAAATCAGATACAGACTTTTATATATTGTGCACCATGTCTGGAGCGGATCAATTAAATATGCCAATATGCTGCTAAAGAGGAATTATGTCTTAATTGAACAAGAAAAACGTTACACCTGTTAAAGGTTGCATAAATTCCTGTCATGATCCTTATGGCTTTAGGGCTGACAATGTTGACTGGTCAGTCTGTCTGTGCAGAAATATCTCTACAACTATCGGATGGATTGTGGATTGGATCAAATTGGTTTTCCTATTGATCCATTATGATTAAATTAAATTAGTACAGCTCTGATTTAGTCAATTTAGTCAAATTTATTCAAACCATCATGAATTGTGCTTCCACATAAATGACAGTTAGGTATCCACAAAAAAAGGGGGAATGAAGGAATGATCATGTTATTGGTGCATTCAGGGTTCTAAACATAAAGATACAAGTTGACAGTCAAAGAACAATCAGCTCCAATGTTGTGTTCATGTATTTCAATCAAAATGAACAAAGTTGGTTTGAAAAAAGTTAAATACAAACTTGGCTTTTAGTTCCTATGCTGTGTAGACGCCGCAAACTCCCTGGATACAACACAGACAGCACGTAATAATGTTAACAGTTAATTAATTCATATAAAACTGCTGAATAAAACAAAGTTAAAATAAAGTGTTTTCCAACATTAATAAAACAAAACTATTTAACAATAATGTAATTCTAAATCAAAGAATAACACTTACACGGCCATGGTCGTACTGTTGACAACCTAAAAAGAAACCATTAACAGCAGTGAAATATTTCAGTTTGTATTTGATTTATTTACGCAATCTTTTATTGCATGACTACACCTCCTGTCTGTTTTGTTCTTAAAGGACAAGACTGGTGTTATTCTATATTTTTACTACTGTCAACAAATTCCACAACAAGATTTGTCCATGCTGACTATGTCTACTTCACTTCACATCATAAACCTTGGTTTGTGTGGTTGTGGGGCAACTGGACCTAGTGTGGTGAAACAATGTGAGAGTCAGGTGGCTGAAATGGTGCAAACTGGGGACATGAAAGGCAGGAGGGCCAGCAATGGAAGGAATCGAGAAGCTGGCTGGAGTAGTAGATATGGATAGTTTGGCTTTATGGCTGTTTCCATGAAAAAACAATGTTCCTGTCATCGAGAGCACACTGCAAGAGAGCGACTGTCCAGGTGGACATGTTTGAGGTTGGATGGTGTCTGAAAGAGTGATGTGATGGTCTTTAATGGAAGGGCAGACTTTGGCCTCTCTCTGGATGCAGGGATAAAGGTGAGATTCTGTTGGTGCTGTTGGATCTGAAGTAGTGGATTGAGTAGCAGGTTGCTGAACCAAAGTTATAACAAAATAATTGGTCACTGCTGACAGTGAATCAGATCCTGGAGAGGTAACATTCTTATATGTTAGCTGACAATAAAAAACTAAAACCATTGTGGTGAATTCAAATGTAAACAGCTTACTGATATACTTACAACGGGTTAAAGTTATTCTTCCATTAGTGCACCGAGCAATACTGGTGTAATAATTCCAAATACATGGAATATGCTTAGCCTTGCCTTCCTGAATATACTCAGCTGCAGACAGTCTAACATAATTCTGTACATATTGACCAGGATTCAGGACACAGAATGCCTCTGCAAAAAATGAACAGACAAAAAACAAACATTAGTATTATTAATTATTTGGGCAACATCTCTGATAGACCTTTGGGATGATAAATGGTGATATTGACTTGTTTATACCTTTGCAGACAGGTAGTTCTGACCAGCTACCATCACTGTGACACATCACAGTTCCTGGACCGACATGTTTGTAATAGTTATTACACTGATATTTCAAAAAAATAATCACTTTCTTTGACAGCAATACCGTTTGGAACGACTGGGTATGGTACACAGTGATCGACTGAAACAAACAAACAAACAAACAAAAGGTTATTTTTGACACCACGTGACGTCACCATCTTCTTTTCACCTGCCAGCAATGAGCTTCACATGGAGGATGTAACTCACAGAAAATACACACTGTCCTTACCACATCCCACCCTCTCCCATTCAGTCAGTGTCATTAGTGCAGTGATAAAGAAATCATCCCTCAATGGCTTCCCACCAACAAACATTGCTCATTATATTTGTTGGTGTGGACTTTCAAGCCAGAGGTACCACTGCTGATGTTTTGACCCAAGTTGTTCCCATCACTCAGTGAGGAATTGATACAGATTTCTTTTGAAAGACCAGTGGGTATAAATTCAGCTTCTTCAGTACATTGGCTGGCCAGCAGTTGAAGAAATATTTGAAGTTATTTCAACAAAATACATAAACCATGTCTGATACATGCGATGTAAAGGAGCAGTGAATCTGAATAATTTACTTGTTATGATTGGTCTACTGTCTCTCCCATTCAAGACAGAGCTGGTAGAAGATCCTGTAAGACATAGAACACATAAACGTATATATACAGAACAGATCACTCCCAGATGTTCATTGGTTTCTTTCTGTATGTTTTTTTATCCTCTGTCTTCTTTTTAAGTAACTCAGGTCAATAACTCACCTCCACCTGTAGATGGTGTCCCATCTGCACTGGACTGGACTGGAGAGATAAATGGATACTCATCTGTGTGTCTCCCACAGAGCAGAGATGTATATATACATACAGTCATGGTTTCTAAGCTATGGTTGGGCAATTGCTGATCAGGGGGGTTCAGTGATTAGATAACTGTCTCTCTAACAATCAATGAAAAGTATTTTTTATTATATATCTCAGCACATTGTCCACTTACTGCACGTTGGGCCTTCAGTCCAGTCTCCAGATATGCAAAAGATGGATTTTTTGTTTTCTGCTCCCTCTACAGTATACCCATCTTCACATTCATATTGTACTACTGAATCAGCAGCAAACACCTCCTGGTAACCCTGATGAATGATGACAGCATGGGGAATTTGAGGGGGCTCATCACATGCATGGATACTCTCTGTAAATAAGAAAATGAATTACTAATAAGAGCCAGAAAAGGTGTCCAGATGAATAACTACTTGATTGCTGTCGTTGGTGACATGGGTTTAAGATTTAGACACTTTATTCTGGTCACTGTTAGTTTTCCAGCTTACTGATATTAAACATCTGACAGACTTACTCTCACAGACTGGCACAGAGGACCATGCTCCATTTGTACATACAGCTGTAACATCCCTGTTCTTGTGTTCATATCCTGTGTCACATGTTATCCTTATTTTGTCTCCGTCCTCATACCAACCATCTTGGTTTTTAGTATAATTTGCGTTTCGGATAGTTGGAGCAAAGCAGGCTTTTTTCGTCTGAAGAAAAAAACAAAAAAAGCAGTTTTACCGTGGTGACGGCCTTTAAAATCTTTTTGGTGATTTCTATTTCTAAAATGTCATGATTTGCATGGATATCATATCAAATTAATTATTACATCGAAAAAGACTTGCTGTTACGGGAAGTGCTTCGCTGCCTTGATTGTGGACATAGAATTAAAATAAAAATGAGCAATGCAAAGGCAGTTGACCAGACTTATCACAATTTGTCCTTTCATTGCAGTCCATGTGATATGTTGAATATTCTGGATCAAAGTAGTGTACTGACCAACAGAATGACATTTTCATTCATTGAGCGACGGTGCAACCATGAATTAAAAAAAGGTAAAACTGTCGAGGTATTGAAGGAACACTTACCTATGCATCGTGGTTCATGAAACCATTTGCTATTTTGACATGTGCTGGTTGCCCACCAACCCTTCACTGTAGGTTTACGTCCGTTTTTACAGGTGTAGGTCAGCTTCGTCCCATGGGAATAAGTATCTTGCCTTGGGGAAAAGAAACCACCATCCAGTCTTGGAGCAACACAGGACTGTGTTGCATCTTGTGCTAAAATGAATAATAAAAAGAATCATAATTTTAAACCAATTAAAATGGCTATATGTGAAAGCATTGAATATTCTTACCATGGAGCACTCCAGGAAACCAAATCAGAAGAACAAATCCAAGATATCTGATGCACATTTTGTCGGGAATTAAATCATCCGACGACAAAGTAGATCTGAGAGCCTAGTCCAGATCTGACCCAGTAAATAACTGTTGAAGGCCTTCCCTGAAACATTTCACCATCATACTGTTCTGGAGCCAAAAGCTTAAACAGCTTTACACAACCTTTTTCGTGGAATGACTTTAGACTTGAAAATTATTGTTATCATGAAAGAGAAAATGTTTGGAGCACTCCAGATTCTGATCATTAACTTTTATAAATCTCTTATTT
Source organism: Argyrosomus regius (assembly GCA_946959425.1). Lineage (NCBI taxonomy): Eukaryota > Metazoa > Chordata > Actinopteri > Sciaenidae > Argyrosomus > Argyrosomus regius. The sequence goes on along the minus strand of OX336892.1, from coordinate 9,381,748 downwards.
AAACGAGGTTCCTAACAAACGTGGTTTTGTTCAGTTTCGTGTTGCAAAGCTGTTCAGAGCAAAAACACAGCTTTGGTGAAGTCACTGGAGGTTAATTATAGTTTATATGTCACAGGTTTCTTTACTCTCTGGTTCAAGCAAGCAGGCAGAGTCAGTAGAAGTTCAATAAAAGCAGTTTATTTTCACAGGCAGGTTTTGGTAAAAAAAACAGTTAAAAAACGTGGTGATGAAGGGGGCACAGTCTTTAAAAGAGTCTTTACAAGAGATCCCAAAGCTGGCCAGACAGTCTGTACTTCACCTTCATCTCAGGGATTCTGTCTGAGAAGGAACGTAAGGGGGGGACAAGGTAGAGTTCAGCCAGCGCGTCTTTTGCTGATCCTTTCCTTCTCTGGCGTCCTTTCCCTTCTCTGCCATGTCTGTTGGCTTCTCCCAGGCCTGGTCCTGCTCTGCTTCCTCCTTTTTATGTCTCTGGTAAAGTGATTAGTAATTGCAGGTGTGCCAATTTGCTGCAGGGGGAGGTCCTTCAGCCACACAGGAGATAGAGACACTTCAAACAGTGAATCACACACAAGAGCAATAAATTAGTACAGTGCAAAATAACACAAAAAGGTCTCTCCTGGTGACCTTGTGACATATACACCGAACCTGCATACTGAATTACCTCATTACAGTAACATTACAGTGACTGTATTTGTTGTTGTTAAACATATGTTGTTGCTGAAATGTGGAGTTAGAGGTTAAAACATTTTTTCATCAGTTTTCAGTCCAGGATTCTTTTTTTTGGTGGTCCTAAAGGGTGGCTCGATGACACGCTGAGGCCACCCTGAGCATACCCCTGCACCCCTAGCAGAGAGATAGGGATTAATTGATCTCGCTCAGTGTATTTTAAAAGTTAGTCATGTAATTTTCTGAACTCATCTGACACGTTTTAGTCGCTTCAAAATGGCTGTTTGACTGCTCCCACAACTGGTTCTATGTGAAACTATTCAATATTCTTATCATGTACTACTCCAGGAAAACAAATCAGAAAAACTCCAATGATTCTTGTTAGCCATACTAGCAGCATGGCTGTATCAGGATGGAAATGTTGCTGCAGTTATTTTGTTTATGACTAAACACCTGCTGAACATTCTCATCAACCTTTAATGCACTCTGTGTTTAGTGCTATTTAACACATGATAGCATGCTAAGATGCTAAATCAATATGTATTTATATTTAAATAGTGACAGTAGTGTTTTCTTTTTTAGTAAATGTATTTAGTTATGACACCATCGTGAAGTACTGAAACAGACCATGGACTTGATGAGCTGCGTCTGCATACTGCTGTTGTCTGAAATGTATCAATACAAGAAGAACTATCAGTTACTGATCATCCATGTTTAGTGGAAGGACTGTTCTACACAATTTATAGAGAAAATAACACAAAGGTCTCTGTTAAGATTTCTGGTCAACATTTTATTCAGAATACTGTAGTCCATCTAAACTTTATTTATGTCCTCAAAGCATGGATCATGTTATTCTCATCATAAAGATGCAAACTAACTGTCAAAGAACAATCAGCTCCAACATTGTGTTCATGTGTTTTCCATCAAAGTGAAATAAAGCTGGTTAAAACAACAAATAAAATGTGACTGCATGTTTTGGGCGTTGTTGTTTTCTGATGGAGGTACTGCTAAACTTGGCCTTTGTTGTCAGTCCAGCAGCCAGTTGCAAACTCCCTGGTTACAACACAGACAGTACGTAGTAGTGTTAACCATTAATTTATTCATAGAAAAATGCTGAAAAAAACAAAGTTAAAATAAAGTGTTTTCCAACATTAACTAAACAAAACTATTTAACAATAATATAATTCTTTGAATAGTTAATCAAAGAATAACCTTACCTGGTCATGTTCATTTTGTCCACAAGCTAAAAAGAAACCATTAACAGCAGTGAATATTTCAGTTTGTAGATTTATTTATGCAATCTTTTGTTATTGCATGACTACACCTCCTGAGGACAATCTGTTCTCTTCTTAAAGGACAAGACTGGTGTTGTTCTATATTTTTACTACTGTCAATAAATTCCACAACAAGATTTGTCCATGCTGATTTCCATTGGTGTTTTGAGGTATTTTACTTGTCATAAATTGTGCTTTGTGGGGACAACTCAACTAACTGAACTGGCCATCTGCTTACAGGAGCGACTATTCAAATATTTAAAAATCGACAGTGCAGTCTCATAAATGAAGTCTGTCAAGCAGATTCAAGTAACAAGAATGTTTCATGTTTCAATCTGATGATGTCTAAAATGAAAGGTTACTCTGTTATGAAGAACAAAAACTCCATCATCTCATGTACAGTCCAGTGACTGTATTTGTTGTTGTTAACAAATTCAAATGGTTGTATGTGAAACTATTTAATATTCTTACCATGCAGTATTCAAAGAAACCAAATCAGAAATGACTAAAACTTTGTGTAGAAAAGAAAATCAGATACAGACTTTTATATATTGTGCACCATGTCTGGAGCGGATCAATTAAATATGCCAATATGCTGCTAAAGAGGAATTATGTCTTAATTGAACAAGAAAAACGTTACACCTGTTAAAGGTTGCATAAATTCCTGTCATGATCCTTATGGCTTTAGGGCTGACAATGTTGACTGGTCAGTCTGTCTGTGCAGAAATATCTCTACAACTATCGGATGGATTGTGGATTGGATCAAATTGGTTTTCCTATTGATCCATTATGATTAAATTAAATTAGTACAGCTCTGATTTAGTCAATGAACCATCATGAATTGTGCTTCCACATAAATGACAGTTAGGTATCCACAAAAAAAAGGGGGAAAAGGGAAATCATGTTATTGGTGCATTCAGGGTTCTAAACATAAAGATACAAGTTGACAGTCAAAGAACAATCAGCTCCAATGTTGTGTTCATGTATTTCAATCAAAATGAACAAAGTTGGTTTGAAAAAAGTTAAATACAAACTTGGCTTTTAGTTCCTATGCTGTGTAGACGCCGCAAACTCCCTGGATACAACACAGACAGCACGTAATAATGTTAACAGTTAATTAATTCATATAAAACTGCTGAATAAAACAAAGTTAAAATAAAGTCTTTTCCAACATTAATAAAACAAAACTATTTAACAATAATGTAATTCTAAATCAAAGAATAACACTTACACGGCCATGGTCGTACTGTCGACAACCTAAAAAGAAACCATTAACAGCAGTGAATATTTCAGTTTGTATTTGATTTATTTACGCAATCTTATTGCATGACTACACCTCCTGTCTGTTTTGTTCTTAAAGGACAAGACTGGTGTTATTCTATATTTTTACTACTGTCAACAAATTCCACAACAAGATTTGTCCATGCTGACTATGTCTACTTCACTTCACATCATAAACCTTGGTTTGTGTGGTTGTGGGGCAACTGGACCTAGTGTGGTGAAACAATGTGAGAGTCAGGTGGCTGAAATGGTGCAAACTGGGGACATGAAAGGCAGGAGGGCCAGCAATGGAAGGAATCGAGAAGCTGGCTGGAGTAGTAGATATGGATAGTTTGGCTTTATGGCTGTTTCCATGAAAAACAATGTTCCTGTCATCGAGAGCACACTGCAAGAGAGCGACTGTCCAGGTGGACATGTTTGAGGTTGGATGGTGTCTGAAAGAGTGATGTGATGGTCTTTAATGGAAGGGCAGACTTTGGCCTCTCTCTGGATGCAGGGATAAAGGTGAGATTCTGTTGGTGCTGTTGGATCTGAAGTAGTGGATTGAGTAGCAGGTTGCTGAACCAAAGTTATAACAAAATAATTGGTCACTGCTGACAGTGAATCAGATCCTGGAGAGGTAACATTCTTATATGTTAGCTGACAATAAAAAACTAAAACCATTGTGGTGAATTCAAATGTAAACAGCTTACTGATATACTTACAACTGGTTAAAGTTATTCTTCCATTAGTGCACCGAGCAATACTGGTGTAATAATTCCAAATACATGGAATATGCTTAGCCGTGCCTTCGTGAATATACTCAGCTGCAGACAGTCTAACATAATTCTGTACATATTGACCAGGATTCAGGACACAGAATGCCTCTGCAAAAAATGAACAGACAAAAAACAAACGTCAGTATTATTAATTATTTGGGCAACATCTCTGATAGACCTTTGGGATGATAAATGGTGATATTGACTTGTTTATACCTTTGCAGACAGGTAGTTCTGACCAGCTACCATCACTGTGACACATCACAGTTCCTGGACCGACATGTTTGTAATAGTTATTACACTGATATTTCAAAAAATAATCACTTTCTTTGACAGCAATACCGTTTGGAACGACTGGGTATGGTACACAGTGATCGACTGAAACAAACAAACAAACAAACAAAAGGTTATTTTTGACACCACGTGACGTCACCATCTTCTTTTCACCTGCCAGCAATGAGCTTCACATGGAGGATGTAACTCACAGAAAATACACACTGTCCTTACCACATCCCACCCTCTCCCATTCAGTCAGTGTCATTAGTGCAGTGATAAAGAAATCATCCCTCAATGGCTTCCCACCAACAAACATTGCTCATTATATTTGTTGGTGTGGACTTTCAAGCCAGAGGTACCACTGCTGATGTTTTGACCCAAGTTGTTCCCATCACTCAGTGAGGAATTGATACAGATTTCTTTTGAAAGACCAGTGGGTATAAATTCAGCTTCTTCAGTACATTGGCTGGCCAGCAGTTGAAGAAATATTTGAAGTTATTTCAACAAAATACATAAACCATGTCTGATACATGCGATGTAAAGGAGCAGTGAATCTGAATAATTTACTTGTTATGATTGGTCTACTGTCTCTCCCATTCAAGACAGAGCTGGTAGAAGATCCTGTAAGACATAGAACACATAAACGTATATATACAGAACAGATCACTCCCAGATGTTCATTGGTTTCTTTCTGTATGTTTTTTTATCCTCTGTCATGCCATGTCTAAAAATTTCCCCACTCTTCTTTTTAAAATAACTCAGGTCAATAACTCACCTCCACCTGTAGATGGTGTCCCACTGTGAGATGTACCTCTAGTACTGGGTCTGGTTTCTCTGTCTGACAGGAAGAGAGGAAACTCATTAGATATACATAGAGTTCATATTCTATAGAGGGACTGGACTGGAGAGATAAAAGGATACTCATTTGTGTTTCTCCCACCTGTTCCTTCCACTGTGGATCCAGTACCTGCTCCTGTCCCTCTGCCTAAGAGAACAGATAAAGGTATATATACAGAACAGATATGTATATATACATACAGTCATGGTTTCTAAGCTATGGTTGGGCAATTGCTGATCAGGGGGGTTCAGTGATTAGATAACTGTCTCTCTAACAATCAATAAAAAGTATTTTTTATCATATATCTCAGCACATTGTCCACCTTAGAGATTTTTCCACAAAACCATTAAGAACTTTGGGGGGGCTTCCCCATTGGTCAACTGAAATACAAAAAAAAGTGAGATCCAAGGTTTCTGGAAACAAATATTTCATATTGTGAAGTTCATCAACTCAAATTTCACGTTAGATTTCAGTTTCCTCAGCCTTTTACAAGCTGTCTCACTGATGGACCCAATCTATCCCCAAATCCCTCAATAAGATTTTTGGTAAGGCCGTTGTTAGATTCAGAAGTGAATGAAATGGATAATTCCCAAGTAAACCAGTAAAAAGGTCCTGAGTTATTATCCGGTATCTCTGATGTAACAGAAGAAATTAATCTACTTATTTACTTGTAGTGAATGGTGGTTTAGTGTCTCTGTCATTCAATCCGGAGGTGGTGGAAGGTCCTGTAAGATACAGTGGAAACACCAGTTAGTATCACACTCAGGGGTTGTTTTTATGCATTTCTTCCAAAATGTCTAAACTTTTTTTTATTTAATAAACTATGGGGGGGTTCCACATTTGTCAGCAGAAATGGAAAGAACCTGCTCAGTACAGAACAACAGACATTCGCTGAATGAAAGAGATGTATTGTTTGGAGCTGTTTCACAGCTGTGAATGAAAGTGACGCAAACTCTGATGTGTGTATGAAGGGTGTTAAGGTTGAGAACTGTTGTTCAAACTGAAGGAAAGAAGAAGAGTTAAGGGCATTTATTTCTAAATAGGAGTTTTTAAAACATTAATTCAAATAAATATTTGCATTTTGTTATTTGAAAATGTTTGATAGTTTCTTCCACCTGTTCCTTCCACTGTGGATCCAGCACCTGCTCCTGTCCCTCTGCCTAAGTGAACAGATAAAGATAGAGAACAGATAAAGGTTTATATACAGAACAGACACAGGTTCATATAGAGAGAGAACAGATAAAGGCATATATACACAGAACAGAGATGTATATATACATACAGTCATGGTTTCTAAGCTATGGTTGGGCAATTGCTGATCGGGGGGTTCAGTGATTAGATAACTGTCTCTCTAACAATAAAAAGTATTTTTTATTATATATCTCAGCACATTGTCCACTTACTGCACATTGGGCCTTCAGTCCAGCCTCCAGATATGCAAACGATGGATTTTTTGTTTTCTGCTCCCTCTACAGTATACCCATCTTCACATTCATATTGTACTACTGAATCTACAGCAAACACCTCCTGGTAATGATGAATGATGACAGCATGGGGAATTTGAGGGGGCTCACCACATGCAAGGGTACTCTCTGTAAAAATAAGCACATTTGTCATGTAAAGCTACTCAGGTGGTTATTTGGTTGGCCTGCTTGTTGAGCTGGTGAGAATTCACATCCAAGACTTACACTGTAAACACTGTTTACAGCTTACTGATATTGAACATCTGACAGACTTACTCTCACAGACTGGCACAGAGGACCATGTTCCATTTGTACATACAGCTGTAGTATCCCTGTGTTTGTGTTCATATCCTGTGTCACATTTTATCCTTATTTTGTCTCCGTCCTCATACCAACCATCTTGGCTTTTAGTGTAATTTGCGTTGGAGATACTTGGAGCAAAGCAGGCTTTTTCGTCTGAGACAAAAAACAAAACAAAATAAAAACACAGTTTTACCGCAGGAAGTATTCCCTGAACACCAACAGCTTACGTTATCTTAGCCCTGATGACTAAGCACTCTAAGCTAACTAGCCAATGGTTTACTGGCAGCTAAGAAGATATGTAAATACAACAATATTTGTCTTACTGGGAGGCATTTCATGACAGACATTTCATAATAATGTTAGGATTTGTAATCTATTCCAATAAAAAGCTAGACAAGTGTAATTTTCATTTATATTATAGGATTATTTGGATCCTTATTACAGACACATGATATGCTGTAACAGTTTAATTCTTAGATATAAGCCTAAATGTAGATGTTGTTAGGCTCACCATTGAACAGTACCATTCAGAAATGTAATAACATCAAATTAGATTTCTACAGTGTCATAGACAGATGGATGACTTCAACACTGAATAAGAAATTAATGTTTTCAAGGGGTATAAAAACCCCCATAAAACATGAAAGGTAACAAACAATTTAAGCATTCAAACAAGCCAGTGGATATATTATGAAACACTTACCTATACATTGTGGCTTGTGAGACCAGGTGCCATTTTGACATGTAATTTTTGCCCACCAATTCTCCACTGCTGGTTTATGTTTGTTATCACAGGCATAAGTGAGCGTAGATTCATGAGCATACGTTTGTTGTTCAGGGACAAAATAACCATGTTTCAGTTTGGGGGCATGACAAGGCTGAGCTGCACTTTGTGCTGAAACAATAATCAGAAAGACATCAGTAAGAGAACACTATGCTGAAATGCTTTTAAAAAATCATTAAAGGGATAAGCGATAGAATTTAATGTTCTCACCGTGTAGTGCTCCTGGAAACCAAACGAGAAGAACAAATCCAAGATATCTCAGGCACATTTTGTCAGGAATTAAAATCAGAGCAGAGTGGAGAGCCCAGGTCATATCAAAACCCGTTAATGATTGTTGTGGGCATTTCCCCCCGAAGTTAAGAGATGTGGAGTGAACACACTCAGTGACTGTGACTCTGACATCACGCTGTTGCTCTGAAGTCAACACACTGACAAACACATGCATTACAAATACACACAGAGGGAGCAAGACTCAGAAATGTGTGAGATATACAGTAGAACATTTTGACCATTTCCAAAAATAAATCAAATCAACACCACCTATTGGTAATTTTTATGCCTTATAATATGACGTATTTTATAACTATGAGCAAATTTTCTCATTATTGTGTGATAGAAAGTCATAGTTAAGACATATAAAGTAGTATTTATAAGATAGTATCTCATAAACAGTACTTATAGTAGTCATGAATTAGGATCTTACAATTCTGATATCTCCATATTGCAATATTAGATTACAAGCTAAATAAACTAGGTAGCATAGTTAACACATATACCCCTTGAACTGATTACCAAGTCAGCCTCATGACAGTTGCTTTCCTGATCTGATGCTGTCCATTTGATGCCTTAAGGCTTTAGTTTAAACTCTAATTTTATTTATTTCATGTATGTGGCATTCCAGCAAATGTTGCAGCATTCTGAGGTGTTTGTTTAATGTTTGTTAACACAGAATAACACAGACAACAGTCATCCATTTGTTTAGAGTCCAGATTTCATAATGATTTCCCGGACTGCTGTGATCAGAGGTCAGCATTATGAAACACCAAACACAGTCAGGCCAAAGGTCAGACTGCCGTTAAAAGAAAGAAAAGTCTGATAAAAAATGTGATTATAAAACGAAAACAGAACAGGAGCCACTGTTTATATTATATATTAAAATGATTTAGATCTATATTGATGATTATGATGTGATCATGCACAGTGGTTACAGTGGTTAGCACTGTCGCCTTTTAGCAAGAAGGTTTCTGGTTCGAACCTCAGCTCGGGCCTTTCTGTGTGGGGTTTGCATGTTCTCCCGTGTCTGTGTAGGTTTTCTCTGGGTACTCCGGCTTCCTCCCACAGTCCAAAGACATGCAGGTTAATTGGTGACTCTAAATAAATGGTTGTTTGTCTCTACTGTATGTGTCAGCCCTGTGACAAAATGATCCAGAGTGTACCTCTTACCCAATGCCAGCTGGAATCAGCTCCAGTCCCCGCTAATAGGCGGTTGTAGAAATTGGATGGATGGATGATGCGATCATATGGTTTGTCTTTGAGACTTCATGTCAGTTTTTGACTGCCATCTTCTGGATCCTAATGTGCTCTGCATCACTTTACCCAGTCATAATCACATATTCCTGAACATTTCAGAGCAGCAGACTGTGTGTAACAACTCTTGAGCCTTTCTGTCACAGAGACATCATGGACATGCAGTAAGATCTGTCCTAAGATTTTATTTCAGCAGTTTCACAAAAGTCACCTCTAAAAGCATTTTCTTCATCATTGACACACACTTTGCATTTGTGTTTGTTATGTTGAATGTGAGTGGACCCAAAATGCAAACAAAACCAGAGACCAAGAACAGTTTAAACAGTTTATTGAAAACCAAAGGGTATAGTGTGGGGACAGGCGGCGGTCTTGTAGTGAGGGAATCCGGCTCCTATCCGCATTCCCTCATGCCCCATGCCTGAAAAGCTCCTCTTCTGGGTGGTCCAAAACAAACTCATACAAGCTCACAATCCAGGCAGCCTGGCTAAGAAACTGAGCTAACATTAGCTAACAGCAGCTATAGTTGGCAGCAGTTTACTTTACTGTCCATCAGCAAACTCTGTAAATCACAAAGAGTTGAGGCAGAGGACATCAGAGGGAAAACTAGAAAACATTTTCTCCATAAAATAATTATATTTTTATTAAAATATGATCCAGTTTTCCAAATTTAGGGAAAAACTTGGTGATATGTGACTTAGTACCATAAAGCGTTACACACATTACCTGGAGCATTATGTTACAGACATACAACATAAATCATACATTTAGGGGCTTTGAAAAACAAAATTAATGTCAAGGTAGAAGTGCTTCGCATAAATAAGAATCTAGATTTCAAGAGCTATATACAGTATATCAAGGGCTTAGAGTCAAAGGGGCATAAGTGTCATGTTGAGCAAATATGATTATCCAAAGCTCTCAGTGAGACCTTTTCAGTTCCAAAAGGACACAACTGAAATGATGACCCATAGGTTATAAGAAAAAAGGTTTTTGTTCAAAAAAGCACAAGTGAACATACACCATTTATTATGAGGAGTTGTATAGCTCTTTAAATGTGTCAAAAAACAAAACAAAAGAGTCCCAGGACACAGCAATAAATGCTAAGGGCACTCCAAAAATGTATTAAAAATGGTTGATGTGCATGTCGTTATACTGCTTATAGAGGTTTTCAAAGGTTTTTAACAGAAAAAATCAGTATCAGTTGATCTAATACAGTCCTTGTAGCCTTGCTGAAAGTTGTAATCAGCATTAATGTAAATGTGGGTACATTTTGTGTGTAAATTTTAAATAAAATCATTGTGGTTTACAATTGTTACATACAAAGAGGAAAATGCTTATGTTGCAAAGAGAGGTGCAGGGTCGCAAGGAAGACAAAAGCATTATGCTGGCCAGGAGGTGTGCAGAAAACAGGTTGACTTTTATTCAGTCATGAGACCAAAATTATCATTTAACAAAGAAAAGAATACAAAACTGAAAACAACAACAAAACCAAAAACCACAGCCATTCTCAACACATACAGTATATACTCTGATGCGCCTTCCCTCCAGTTCAAACCGGTGAGTTAACAAGGTTAACAATAAAAAACATAATTTCTTTGATTTGCTCGTGCCAACAAATTCATATTAAATTCTGCAATATACAAACAAAAAATACCGAATATTTGAAAATAAGCAATGAAATGTACAACATGCATTATTTACCTTAATTAATTGAGATTTTTCCACATATTCAATCAGCCAATGAAGATAATACCCAGCTACTCCTAGAAAGTGTACCACCACATGGTATCATGTTTTTAATATGTTTTAACAAATAAATTTATCACTGATTTTGACGATAATGTCTTTTGTAATGTGTCTTTTATCTAACATGGTGACTACAAGTTAAATAAAGAAAACTGTGAGAAAGAGACTGGCCATCTTTCTGAGCAAACAGTGAGGAGCTGGCACTTCCTCACAGCCTGTTAGGCATCTAATTTTTTTGACCTTTTTAAAATGTTTCAGAAATATGTTTCAACATAAACTAGCAATACTGTATCAATGTGCAATGCACAAAAACAGATATTAGATATTAGTGTTCAGTACATGGCAACAGCAGGGGATTCAAGTTTGATCAAAATTTGTTTTGCCACTCCTGTAAAAGATGGTCTAATGGGCTAGACCCCACTTGGACGGTTTAAGAAGGCTTCTCGTCTCTGGTCTTTTTTGCATACTAAAATGGAGGATGCAGAATTAAGCATTACAGTAATTGATAAATTGATTTTATTTTACATACTGTTTAATGTTGCATCCTCACTGATTGATAACCAGTAAGACAAACCTTGGGTATCTTTGGCTTGGTTGTTTTGAAGGGTTTGAACTAAAATAAATCCCTTTGAATAGAGACCTCACACATGAATGCAAAATACGTCTCTCTCTCTCTCTCTCTCTCAAAAATCACACACACACACACACACACACACACACACACACACACACACACACACACACACACACACACACACACACACACACACACACACACACACACACACACTGACACACAAGTAATCACAGTATGTTCACAGTACACTTGCTAATTTCATAAACCTGTCGGTATTTTTAATCATTCAAATTTGGCTTGGTGGTTAACAACACTTTCTTCCACTCCATGTTGTTATTCTGTTTTCTCGTTTGTTAATGTGTTAATAAAATCCTTTTGTTTTCTAAATACGCCGTGTGTTCTGTGTAGTGATATGTTTTGTCCAGTGCTTTTTTTCTCCTCCAGGCCACCATACTAGGAGACATCACTGACCTTTCTAATCATGTTCTCCATAAACATGCATTTACTATACATTAAATAAGACCACCTGACATTTCACGTGGGACTGGCAGGATTGCTCAACATCATGTGTCTTCAAAGTCTCACTGGACAACATGAAAAACCAGCAGAAACCAATTACTGCCCCACAATGATGGTTGACTTCAGAAGGTGACTCAGGATTGGACATTGTAAAAGAGGAAGCAGAGTCTGGAAGCAATTTGTCTTTCTGTCTGTGTACGAGACCCTCAGTCTTCAGAGGTTTGTATTGATTTCTCCTTCCACCGTCTGCTTTACCAATCTCTTCCTGCCCTCACTGAACCATCTTTTCACACTACATCTTCCTTCGTCCTACATTTTCTTCTCTCACTTTATACCATCCAGTTTGCAGTGAGCTGAGAACAGGTGAGCTGAAGGAAGACCCTGTATTGTGTCAAAGTGGGGAATAAAGGCCTTGTTGGAATAATAAAATTCATACTTCTGGTTTAGCTCAAGAAGTAATTAATTCATTTTATTTTGTTCCATTTAATTTGTGCAAATTGCCTCTAGATTCCTCCTATTTGATGTTTTTTTTTTTTTTTTCCAAATTCACCCAGAAGCCTTGGAAGTGGCTACTTAGGAGGAGTGAGGAGAATTTTGGTGAAAGCGGTTTTATTTACTATTTTCAAGTTATTCCAGTACTTGTTTTTTAATACTGCTATACCAAACTGCTATAACAAATTAAAAACTGATCTGTATCGGCGCTGTATCGATTAAAATGGCTCATAGATGGAGCAAAAAAATAAACAGAATGAGGTGGGGGTGGGGCAAGCTGGGGTGTGTGCAGTAAGAGACAAAGGGGTAGGTGTGTGCATGTGTCAGGGTGTGTCTGTATGAGTGAGATGGAAAGGGTTTGTGAGTTAGTAATACATAAGGTGGATGAATAAATATACAATTGTCAATTCATGATACATCATCTTACTGAGGTCATCATACTCATGATGATTTTAATGCTTGCTACAATAAAACAGTTAAATAAATTAAACAAAATGCATTTCTGGTTTTTAAAGCTGCATAATACCAATATTGTATGGAAAATGTGAAATATTTTTAAATAGCCACAATGTGAAATGTTTGTTGAAAATTCTGCAAAACTGAAGTGCTGGCTTTAATTTGTATAAAGAAGCTACTGAAAGAATATTCTAGTTTACTAATTCTAATTACTATGAATGGGACTAAAAAGTTGAATAAATCTTACAAGGGGTAAGTTTATTCTAGGGTGCTGGAAAGGAGGCTCCAACCAATTGTTGAACCCCAGATTCAGGAGGGACAATGCGGATACGGACCAGCTCTTTACCCTTGCAGGGGTGCTTAGGGGGTCTAAGTCTCCTGGTACTCCTCTGGGTGGTACTGAGGAAGTATGGGGTACCGGGCCGTTGGTACGAAACATCCAGTCCTTGTACAACCAAAGTGAAAGTTGTGTCCATACTATTGTCACAAAGTCAAATACGTTCTCAGTGGGTGTTGGGCACCGCCTGGGCTGCTGCTTGTCCCCGATCCTGTTCATGATATTCATGGACCGAATCTCTCTCTCTCTCTGTCCGGTTTGGGAACCTCAGGATTGCATCTCTCCTGCTTGCAGATGATGTGGTTCTGTTGGCTTCATTGGACCATGACCTTCAGCACTCACTGGGGCGATTTGCAACCGAGTATGAAGTGGCTGGGATGAGCATCACCACCTCCAAGTCTGAGGCCATGGTTCTCTGCCAGTAAATGGTGGAATGCTCCCTCCGGGTTGGGAGCAAGTTGCTGCCCCAAGTGAGGGAGTTCAAGTATCTCGGAGTCTTCGTCACAAGTGATGGTAAAATGGAGTGTGAGATGGACTGGTGGTTTAGTGCGGCATCCAGGGGGAGCTCGTAGTAGGGCCGCTGCTCCTTCACGTCAAAAGGAGCCAGCTGAGGTGGTTCAGGCATCTGATTAGGATGCCCCGAGTGCCTCCCTTTTAAGGTGTTCTGGGCACATCCCACTGGGAGGAGACCCGGGGGCAGACCTAGAACCCGCTGGAGGGACTATATAGCCCATCTAGCAAACAACAAACCATCGCATATCGCATATTTAGTTTCTTCATTCTGGGCTACTGTAGAAACATGGTGGTTCAATATGGCCAATTCCATGAAAGAATAATAAGCTTATTTGAAAACAGGGACAGTGCACATTAATAACATTGCTGTAAATGCGCCAGAATTAGCCAAAAGTCTATTTTTCATCTGTAGTCCCTAGACAGATGTTAAAGTCACCCTAAAAACAGGACAGAATATGAAAAATAAGATTAAAATGACCAAGTTACTGGCCAAGGCAATCTGCAAAACATGCACAGCAGTTAACAACGTGACAAAATAACATATATAACATCAATCAGAAAACATCATTCGAGACATCCCCAAAACATGCAGCGCAAGAACCCATGACGCAAGACACATCTTGCATGCATACACAATAAAAGCAAGACCACAATAAGACATGCATGCTGACACATGAAGGCAGACAGACAACAGCAAGAAAGAGGACCTGTGCTGTCAACTAATAAAGTTATAGTTACGTATATTATATATCTGCCATGTGGAACATTTGCGAGTTTGCCTTTCTTCCAGCACAGAGCGGGCCCGTGGCATAGGCGGCATAGGCAGTATAGGCAAATACTAAAAGCGCCGTCCATCCAGGGGGCGCCACAAATGGGGGAAGAAAAAAAACACAAGTGTAACTTTCACTTTTTCTTTCACTATTCACTAAAACTAGTTGGTACTATTATTTCTTAATATATAAAAGAATAAGCCCACATTAATTTAATTGCATAGCAAAGCCTATTAAATAACAATAATAATAATAATAATAATAATGATAATAATTTGAATCAAATCTATTTTGCATATCAGAAAAAATTGCATTGTATATTATACATGTACAGTACAGTGAAAATCATGCATCTCTTAGGTTTTCAATTTGTATTATTTCATTTCATTTTGGTCATGGTGTCCTCTTCTCTCTTCAGATGTGCTGTTGAGATAGCTAAAAGAAAGAGATTGCTTTCATTCTTGTGTGAATGGAAGATGCACCCTTATCTTTCCTTTAGTCTAACAATACAGAGTATTTCATCATTTTGTGTTCTGATCCTCTCTGCACCACAAACTAGTATAATACCAGTATGAAAAGCTATGCAACCCTCTCTTATTGTCTTACTGTGGCTGGATTAAAATGTAAATGAATATGAAAATTTGAATGTTGCAGACCATGGGCGCAGTGGAAACACTGCTGTAATTATCTGTGTTCTAATCATCGTCCAGTACAAGAAAAAGGCATGAGACACATTAAAAGACTGTAATTAAACAGGGTCTGTCCATCATTGTAACATGATATCTGTCATTTTAGGCAATCTGCAAACCTATAAGATTTGTGGAAGTGTTGACAAGGCTTATTTCCTCTCTCCTCCTACTTAATAGCACGCCAAACAGACATAATGATTTATTCCTCTTTCTGGACAGTGGGCGTGCATACAAATAGGTCAGCAGCCCAACCCCCCTCCTCTCAACCTTCCACTTTAACAGAGCAGGCAGCAACAGCAGCAGAGACGGCGTGACGTGGTGGGAGAGCGTACTGCCACCAAGCCTGGAGCTGCCTTTCAGAACGAACACGCAACTCACTGCTCTACCTCCTGTTCATCTTCCTCCTCCCCCGCTGCTTTCACCCCTCTATAGTCCTCTTGCAGACAACACAACGGCAGCACAGAGCGGTGTGCAAGGGACTGCTGAATGAGGAGGGTGAGAAGAGGAAAGTGGAAACAAGGGAAAAAAGGCTGAGAAACAGATGGGGGAGGGAAGTTAACATGAGAGCATGTGAATCAAAGAAGAAGAGTGAGAGGAAACAAGGATACACACAAGAAATAGAAGAAAAGCTGGACTAACGGAGAGATGCAAGGCTTATGCATCATCCAAAGACGATCCCCATCTGTCCGCGGCTGCTTTGATATACACAATACGACAAGCAAGGACAGTGAAAGGACCCAGGGCTGGAGCTAACTGCCAACTACCGACTCTTTGGCCAAAGGCAGCAGCGCAGCACCATAAGCATCAACCCTCTGGGGACAATGCGCCAAGGCAGATGGAGAACCTATGCTTAGACGGGAGAATTTATGCTGTGAAGGCTTAAAATGCAACACCCACATGAAAATCAACACAATGCTACGGTAAAGAAATAATCCATGCTTGCAAATCAGTTCATGGAACTGTACTGTATGTAAATGTAAATGTACTGAACAGGATGTAAGGGGTGTGCCTTTAAAAGTCTCGTTTCTATTTCTGTTGATGCATGCAAGAGCCAACAGAAGTCTTTTCAGTGCTTCTGTGAGCTCTCACAAACTACTCTTTGTCTTGTTGGGGTCCTTTAAGAGGGTGGTGTGTAATTCAGTAAAAAAAAAAAAAACTTGAGAGAACACATTCCACTTCAGGGTGCTAGCAGACCAACATCGCATGAACATAGTGTGAAAGAGAAAACTGTGAAAAAAGCCTGAAAAATCTGTCATTTAGTGAATCCCAGCAGTGAGAATGAACAGTAAAGTTGGTGGCTGTGAAAGCAAAACAAGGAACTGAAAGATTATGAAACAACCCAGAAAGTTGAAGAGAACTGCAGACTTCTGGAATAATTCTCCACAAAGTGATATTATCTGTTGTCAATTGCTTAAATGTATCCTCTCTGTGTCCTAGGCAATCGCTAGTGATCCAACAATAGAGTGGACATTTCACCTTACTGCTGGCTTATCAGACCACAACCAAATGTGCATAATTGAGAATGAGATCATTGGGCATCTAACAGAATCCATCACACTCTTCACTTTGCCTCCAGGGATCACTCCTTGTCAGAAGTTGCTTACACCTGTCTGGGTGAATTAGTCCTGAGGTAACCATGCAGTGGAGACGGCGCCATTGCTGTGCCCACACAGCTAAACTTCTCTATCTTCTCTCACTGTTGGGTGTACTGGTATTTCTGGTTCAACAGGAGTGGCTGCCCGGGTTCTCAGGTATGCCATGGTGGAGAAGCCATCCCGTAGTGTACGGAGACGGTGAACTTCATACCACCAACATAAGCAGCCACCATTCAGAGTGGAGGTTTGTCATTGTTCCTCAGCCAACCTTTAAGGCTGATGCTAACATCAGCTCCCATGAGAAGGAAGGTGTCTCTTCTTCTCCAGGAGACCCAAGTTTTGAGAACACTTTGGCAGCCAGTGTAGAGGGAGAACTAAGTGGCAATATAACCCATGGGCCTTTCACTTATATCATCAATGAGCCAGACAAATGTGCAGAAAGCAGACCTGTGCCATTCCTGGTGTTGCTGATAGCCACAGAGGCTCGGCAAGTGGAGGCAAGGAATGCCATACGGCAGACCTGGGGGAACGAGAGTGTGGCACCAGCTTTAGGATTCATCCGGCTGTTTCTGCTGGGGAAAAATGACGGTGAGCTGGGACTTTTACAGCAGAAGATGCTAGAGGCAGAGAGCCGGAGATACCATGATATCATTCAGCAGGACTTTATGGATTCCTACAAAAACCTGACCCTTAAGACATTGATGGGAATGAATTGGGTGGCAATTCACTGCCCGCAAGTCAGCTATGTCATGAAGACGGACAGCGACATGTTTGTCAACACAGAGTACCTCATTTACAAGCTGCTCAGGCCAGAAATTAAGCCCAAGAAGAACTATTTCACAGGCAATAACATGAGAGGCTTTGCACCCAACCGAAATAAAAATAGCAAATGGTACATGCCCCCTGAGCTGTACCCAGGTGACAAGTATCCCACCTTCTGCTCTGGGACTGGCTACGTCTTCTCTGGGGACTTGGCGAGGAAAATCTATCGAGTATCACTAAGTATACCCAACTTGCCTCTGGAGGATGTGTATGTGGCGATATGCCTAGCCAGGCTCCAGATCGAGCCCACTCCTCCACCCAACGAGTTCCTATTCAACCACTGGCGGGTGTCTTATTCCAGCTGCACATACAGCCATCTGATAACATCACATGGTTTTCATCCCAATGAACTACTTAAATACTGGCATCACCTGCAGAGCAACAAACTCAATGCCTGCATCAACACACTGAGGACAAGAGCAGGCAGGCACTCAAAGAGAACAAGAGAGAAACCCTCTATAGCTGTATAACTGAAAATGTTACTGCTAAATTCTCCTTGTTAGATACAAATAATGATTTATTTATTTTATCTCAGCACATTCTCTTCTTTACTTGACATCAAGGTATTAATCCACTTGGAGATATGGGAATACTGGGGATATGGGAACTCAATTCTGCATAAATGTTGTGTAAAAACTAAGGAAGTGCTCCAAAATGGTTGTCAATTTTGTACAAAAGAGTTTAAAAAAGGTCAAACCACTGGAATTTTTAAGTACACAGTTATATTTACAAAAGTGTAAGCTGTGTTTCACTGTGGTGCAAAAGCTACTTTTTGTAATAATGTAAGATTAACTGTATGTATTTTATATTTGCAAGGTGGACGAGGTACAGTGCCAATAAAATATTTCCAAATGTGCATCAAATAGTCAGTGAGGTCATTTCAAAAGAGGCTAGTTTACACGTGAAGTGAGCTATTAGAAATTGAGAACACATGTGAGACCAGTTAATTTTTATGTATCAAATTACCCCAAAAATACATTTGAGTGGGTACAATTGATAATATAATAGAAATCAAAACTAATGTGGAGGTGTCTTAAACCTGGATTCTTTCTAATGGCCTGCAGGAGGCAGCGTCATTGGCTGCAATTAAAAGTCAGATTGCACTGTGCTGTACAGAAAAATGACCCTTTTTCTCACTTGATTGATTACCTCAGCAAACAGTTTCCTAATGAGTTCCTGGTCTCTGGTCTCTAGTTTCAAGTCTTCTACCGTACAACATGATGTTGAACTAGACAGGCTGCCATTTTTCCCTGCTTGGTCAAAACCAAGCACAGCCCAACTTGCACCAGCTCAAAGCTCTCTGTCTAAACATGTTACTTAGGGCTCTGCAAAACCAAACATGCAACGACCATCACTCCAAACTCAAGGCTTCTAAACAGTTGTCCACAAACCAATGGACGACATCACGGTAGGTTTACACTTGAGTACTACATTACAAATCAATTTCAAAGAATGGCAAGCAGCTAAGTAACATTATTTTAGATGATGCACCTCTTAAGATGGTCTAAAAATGGTAAAAGACAAATATTTCCTTTCTGTGGTTTAAGCCGATGTTCTTTGAGGTGGTAAAAAGACCAGCAGATGGTAGATTGTTTATTCTATGGTAAACAATCAACAAATAGTGATATTGACTTGTTTATACCTTTGCAGACAGGTAGTTATTATTCAAAATGTTAAAAAGAAATATGTTTGAACTGTAGCACTACAAGAAAGTGATCTAGGGCTTGACTTTGTCTTGGTTTAGGTGTTCTTGACAATTGGGAAAGGGTGTAATTACTATAAATGTAATTTAAAAGTTGGATAAAACCTAAAATGTAGAAAGACCTTTGTTAATGTGTTTATAAAATGCTGTTGTTTTCTAAATATGTTCAGGATTGGACATTGAAAAAAAGAGGAAGTAGAGTCTGGCTGAAATTTGTCTTTCTGTCTGTGTACGAGCCCCTCAGTCTTCAGAGGTTTGTATTGATTTCTCCTTCCACCATCTGCTTTACCAATCTCTTCCTGCCCTCACTGATTGATGACGAAGCTCAATTGCCAATTTCCTCCCAGGTTTTTTTTTCTCTTTGTCATCAACTATCTTTTCACACTACATCTTCCTTCGTCCTACATTTTCTTCTCTCACTTTATACCAGCCATCCTTTTGCAGTGAGGTGAGAACAAGTGAGCTGAAGGAAGACCCTGTATTGTGTCAACATGGGGAATAAAGGCCTTGTTGGAATAATAAAATTCATACTTCTGGTTTAGCTCAAGAAAAAAAAAAGATCATTTTATTTTGTTCGATTTAATTTGTGCAAATTGCCTCCAGATTACTCCTATTTGATGTTTTTGCCTTGGAAGTCACAAACTGTGTAGACTAAGCTTTGCTGATAATGTGCTCATTACTCTTCATTTGGGAAAAATTAATGGGATTTCAACACTTACACTCTGGTCAGGACACCCAGCTAGGCTTTGCTACAAAAGCCTTGCAGTCAGCCTGCATTTGCTGTCAAAGTGTGTGGCAGTGACACATGATACAGAGCATATGTTTCATAACGGCAGACGTTAATTTATCAATAGTTCATCCTGAGTTATCAACAAAAAGTTGAAATCTCTTGACTGAGAGCTATAGGATGACTCTTAAATGTCTCTTAAAGCCAAAAATCATCCATCCAACCATTTTCTTCTACTTATCTGGGGTCAGGTTGCGGTGGCAGCAGGTTTAGCAGGGGCGTTCCAGGTGTCCCTCTCCCCAGCAACAAATATAGCTCATCCTGGTGGATCCAAAGGCATTCCCTGGCTGGATCGACCTTCTTCTTTAATGGTGGTGCCTGAACCCCCTCAGCTGGTTCCTTTCAACACAAGTGAGCAGCGACTCTACTCAGATCTCTCAGATTTTAAGACTCAAAAAAATATTAAAACTGAAAAAACGATTATTAATAAAGTGACCACGTACAATAGGATAATTTTTTTTCTCCGAGGCTTTATTGTCTATTTCATGTGATGACATAAAGCAATACTTTCCATCACTTCTCTCCTCTATCACAACACCAACAAAGAAGAAAAGAAAAGAAAAAGAAAAAAAAAAGACCGTAACAAGGTCATTGCATGACCTAGAAATGTGCTGCTCTGTCAAAAAACTGTGCTAGGAACTGACTGAGATCATTTTACTGAGCCAGAGCAGAGTAGTTTTCTGAAGTATTAACAAATCACTTACCTGTATCCTCCTTCTCTGCTTAAAGAGCTTTGGCTCTGACAGGTTTTATCATATATGTACATTCAGACCACCCCCCACCCCCCAAACAAAAAAAGAAAGGTGTGAAGGAAATCTCTTTCCTCAAACTAAGTGGCGTTCTGTTTGTACCAAGAGTCATTTTGACATTCCTCTCAATCTAAACACTTTTGAGCTGAATTCACTGACAATTCATTGAACAAAAATGCAAACCTCTTCTCCTTCCAACCCCATTAAGCTCCCGATATCTTGTTTAAATCATTTCCACAGTATGTCGCCTTTTTATATAAAACATAGTTTGTTTTGAACTACAAGAAAACATTAGAAAACAATTACAACAAAAACATGAAAATCCCCTAAATCTCCTCTCCAGTGTCTAGAGCAACAAATCCAGCACATTGCATTAGGAGTCCTCAAGGAAAGGGTTGGAGGAAGTCCGCTGGATAATTCGTTCTCCTTATCCCGTTTCAACGGGGATCATGTTGGAAGATGGGATGGCAGCTTGGATAAGAGGGGCAACCTCTGCAAGAGGTGGGCCGAGGAGAGTTGGAAGGTCGGAGATGGACGCTGTGATCTGGGCTCAGAACCTGAGGTGAGATTTGTGTTTCACCATGTATCTGGCAAACGAGAAACAGAAGGGAAGAAGGGTGAGTTTGTGTATTCTACGTAACTGTTGAGTAACACAGAGACATATATAAATATGCACAAAGACGGAGACAGACCTGTCGAGGGTCTCCCAAAAACGCAGGAAGACAGGTCGGTCCAGATGGCGCCTGTGACGACTCAGCTCCAGGACGGTCACATCCCACTTCTGCACGTTGGGGTCTGTCTTTGCCTCATCATACTTCAAATGAAAGGCTCGAACTGGAGGGGAAACATGCACGCACACATACATTTATATAGATGAATGCAGGTTGAAGTAAATAAGCCGCCGTTATTGTGGTGGCACCTCGTTTCTATCAAAGAAGCAGGAACACATTTTTGGAATTTCTGCTTGAAAAACGACTCGAGCGACTAATCGAATGTCAAAATAGTTGGAAATTCTGTTTGATCGTTTAATCGTTTCAGCTCTGATTTGTGTGTGTGTACATGCTGATCTGTTTAATGTTGCATGAGACTGAATGCTGCCGACCTCTTCTATACTGAACTCCAAATCCTTCAGCCTCAATCTAGCTGGGTGATATAAACATTTTGGCTGTAATTATTAACTTAATCACTAAAATCAGTAGCAATTAATAGTTTAGTGTACTTTATGAGACTGAATTCAATAAAATAATTGTTTTTATTATTTATTTAATTCTTTCTTCTTTAATGGTGGTACCCCGAGGAGCTTTAATACTAATTAGTTAGTTATTAAGTTATTGTTTATAAAAATATTTAAATGAGTCTGTAAAGATTCCGATTCATCCAGGTCACGGTGTTCACATGAGAGGCACAGACGGAGGCAACCCAAGACTGAGGAGTATGTGTTAAACCTCTCGCTTCTCATCTAAATATGACTTTAACATTTGTGGGAATACAATGGACCAATTACCAATCAAATTCATAAACCATTTAAATATTGCAGCCATTCTGTCAACATTAGAAGCCACGAGCTGATGCCTTGATTCACTTACTTTTGGCGAAAATGTCAACAGGAGATCCATCAGGCAGCAGCCACGGCCAGCCTTTGAACTGCCAGGCAGGACCCTGCACAAACACAGCCACCACTCGATCCCTGCAGGAGGAAACATTCACAGATCGGTGTTGTGAAGAGACATTGTGTGTTTGTTTATTAACTGTGTGGCTGTTAGCTTGTAAATCTGATGCTTTACACTTTTCACTCCACAACCCTCCACTGTTCATCATATCATAAGGCAAGAATGAGGATGTAAAGCGATGTTGTTGCTCGTCCCGAGAGAAACAGAATTTTGCGATGGAAAAGTTCAAGCTTTGTGTGAATTAATTCAACCATATGCTTACCAGTCCTGTGGAGCCAGTTTGAGTGGCTGATCAATTATACGATACGGCACAGTCACACTCAGTGTTGTGCCACCAGGCTGGATCTGGTCTTTGCGTCTCTGGAGCAGAACCTCATTGTCGCGCTGGATGCCCTGCTTCTTCTTCTCTTCTGGCGTGACAAACCTGGTACGGTACAAATCAAGTTCATGCTTTCATATATTTTAGTTGTTGCTGCTTTGTCAATGTTACACATGTTTTTATTATGACCTTGTACAAACAAAAGGATGAGAGGTTTGCCTAACAGGATTGATTCTTTAAAAGCTAGAGCTAGAACCAAGATAATACTTCAATCTCTCCCCTTAACTTAATTTAATTAAAAAAAAACAAATCAACAACAACTCAATATTGGGCTCTATCCTGTTCTCCAGTTAATACAAATAATGTCTTCCCTGGTGGTGCAGAAGTCTCATGAAGTATAAAATCAGCGCGACTCAAAAACTTTCTGGGCCCATTTTACAGGTTCATTTCTGTTGATTTACATGTTTGAATGAGGACCTCAGCATTAATGGCAGAAGACACTGAGACAGTAAGCAGATTAAAACAAGATAAAGACAAAAAAGAGCAACCGCCATGTGCACTTACTTCAGATCTTGCAGAAGATCCTTAGCATTGAGCATTGTGATGAGTGAGGTGGTGGCGGCAGGGATGATGACGATGGGAGTCCTGGACCCTGTCGAGAAAGCCAAAAGAAAAGCACTTAAAACAGGCCGGCAGTTACAGCACAACAGATATTACATGACGTGAAGTACACTTCATTTTCCATGAATGCTAAAAACATATCTGAGAGAACGTAATGTACCTTTCTTCTGGTTTGGTGGAGGTCTGGCTTGTGAAACTAGAAGGGGGGAAAAAAAGACAAGAAGAATGTGAAATTGTGTTTCACAGCTCATCTACTGTTATAGATTAATTGTGTCATGATTATGTTATTTTCAAATGAACAGGATCGGCGTGAAAGGCTCCACTAACTACTCAATTACAATAACTAGTACAAATATTAAATGCTTTAGCTGGAGGTATCTGAATTATTTAACAGAGATGATTTACTGCAGATGGCACTTAAAAAGTTGAAATTAAAAACGAAGACATAAAAGAGATGTGGGCTGCAAGGGATGATTTCTTTTCAGAGACATGGAGAGCGATAGAATGCGTTCAGACAGGATGAGGCACAAACAGGTAGTTTATCAGAGTTCAGTCCATGAATCCACCCGGATAGCCGCAGCATGACGTCAGGCTGTGTTTTTACAAAAGTTGGATCCAGCTCAACTTCTCCGGCGCAGGTTGCTACGTTTTTTTGGACAGGCCGCACCGCTGCAGCTAAAACACACTACCACCACTCGAATGAATGGAAAAATGTGCGTTTGGCCCGTGGCGCTGGATCCTGTCTAGATGTACCCATAGAGAGACAGAGAGCAACAGAGAAATATACATGGACACTAACCTGGACGAGGGACAGGCTGCAGTGCTGGAGTCTGGGCCTTCCGGGCGGATGCGCCTTCCTGGAAAACACAACACCAACCAAGGGCCGCCGTTATCATAAACATACAATGTCAACTAAATGCTGCTATGCTTTGTGTTGCCGTGCACTGTTCACACACTCTTTAAGACACAAGTTATTAAAAGTGATAAAACAGTTGGCGGTTCAGAAGAAAGGCTGAAGGAATTTAACCAAATAACTGAAAATAAAACTGAACATTAATGGAGTGCTCAGTTTTGAATGAGCAGATACAATTTGAAAATGGTATGAATAGTTGTAAGTGTGTGAACGAGGAAGCTGCATAGCTGGCTTTAACTTGAATGTGTTTGTGGTTTGGTGCTGAGCAGCTAGCATGCGGTGGTGGTTTATATACGCTATGTATATATAGCGTTCATCGACAACCACATGTTTCCGTCTGCCTAGAACAGAATCTGCAAAGAGCACAACTTTGTTCTTACCGTCACTGACTTCAGGGTCATGCCGTGGTAGGTGCCCATGGTGTCAATCTTGAAACCCTCGGTTTCTAAGAAAACAAACAATAAATTCTAGTTTACAGGCAGAACAAAACAGGTTATTCTCAACAGTATCAACGTAATAAAAGACCCATATATTATGCATGAAGTTTGCACCTTTCAATTCTTACACTCGCACTACGTGCACCTTGCATTAATGTTTACTGATACCAGGTGTAAAGAGGGGTAATGCTTGGGCCAAACTGCCAACCTGAGCAGCACAATATCTTGCCTATTTTGTTCCACTTGGTGTGGGCGATTCTCAGCAGAGACCATATCTACATTATACTAGTAAAATTACACCTTTCTCTACAGTTTCTATATCTGCTGAATTTTTAAAAACTTTTCTTTTAAAAGCCCTCTGGCATTTCTGTGGACTGAATCCACCCATTTACTAGGGCAAGGCTTTTTTGTATTGTATTTATCAAAAGGCATGATAGGGCTGACGTTCAGACACCCTCCTTTGAAAACGTTCCACAATATTAGCTACAGAAGCACGAGTAAAACTCACCCTCTTTTCCTTTGAATCGCTCCTGATCGTATCTGTTGTAGGCAGCTGGGACAGGCTGCTTGTTCCTTAGGGACGGGTCCTGGAAACAAGATGAACAACAAACAATTAATTACTGTACATACCTGTCAGTACACCGTACAGTAAGCCTAAGAAGTAATCTAAAGATTTGCAGACGCTTTAATACATTTTAACTGATCACAGAACACACAGAAAACTAAAGAGAGGAAATAAGTGTTCAGCTCGTGGTTAAACAGGAAGTCTGGGTGACTTTTTTGCCATGTCATAACCATTTATACCTTTTCAAACAGAGTGTTTAATTAAATTCTTAACAAGAGTCCACCAGACTGATGCATTTAACATCAAAATGTACAAATTTTCTTTGGGGGGGACAGACTCCAGATCCTCCCTAGAAGGTCTGAGGTCCACCCACCACAGTCTCACAAAATCCTGTGGGGAAACATTGTATCATTGTCTGATTTATTTGTTAATGTCATTGGAGGTTAAAACTCCTGTTTCAAATGAAACAATTGCTTTAAATCTTTGTTACAGCTGTCAGCAGTTCTTGTCCGCCTTCACAAGCACTCCAAGAAAGTGATTGTGGCTGTCTGGGAAGAGACGTTGGTCTTGTCTCGGTCTCAATACGCTCTGGTCTTGGTCTTGGCATATATAGAATGACGTCTCACCGCTTGAGTTGTGTTCTGTGCAGGTCTCTGCTCCGGGGCTCGTCCTTCTTCTCTGGCTTTCACTGACTGAAGGATGGCAAAGATGTTCTTGGAGAAGTTCTGCAGAGGAGCAACACAAATGAGGATATGATGAGTACTAATCATCTGATGGTGCCTTTCTAAAGGCTTAATGTAAACCGATAAACCATATGAAATATTTATTATTTGAATTGTTTCAAACCTCTTTAAAAAAAATGCCCTGGATAGTAAATACTAATACTACTAATGTGCTTTTGGAGCGTGTTCAGTGAACACTGACCTCTACAGGCACAGTTTTAGCCTGATATGAGAAAGTATGATGCTGTATGTAACGATAGTCTCAAGTATCACATTAACCAAACTAACGTTGCAGGTCAAAGTCCATCAGCGACCCGGTAGCAACTCAAATCTTAAGAATAAATACACACTGGATGAAAATCATGCTATTACTGCCACCCAGTGGTTGAGTGGTGTGTGTCACATTCTTGGGGTATTTTTACAGTTGAGACACTCCTACCTGAGGTTGAGCAAAACACCACTATGTTATTTTCAGAACACTGATATATTTTACTGCAAAATTATTCATTTTGTTGATGTTTGGTTCATCCCTAAAACCAAAATCAAATTTAGGCTTTTTAAAAAAGAAAGAAGGACAGTGTCTGCCTTATATGTAATATTTGCATAATATTGATCAGAATGTCACCAAACTAGGACTGAAGGTCTACAGACACTTATTACATCAGTTATTTGATCAAAAGCTTTGGCCATCTTTGAAATGTACACATTTAAAATGTACATGAACAACAGGTCAACAGATCTTAAGTTGTAGTTAAAAAGAAACGTATATATTTGTCATATTAAAGTAAGGAGATCAATCACCCAAAATCATCATCAACAAAGTCATTTATATACACCAATATAACTATATTAAAGTAAAGTTGATTGCTTTCTGTTACTTTTGGATTACCACGATACTAAATATTCAAATACAGACAAGAGAAAAGAAATAAAGATGACTTTGTGCATTCCATAAGACAACAGAAAAATGAGGTAACTTTAGAAAATGTGTCCAGTGTATTTTTAAAGAATAATATCACTGAATGATGAAGCAGCCCAAGTGGCTTAAAGTGGACTCTGACCTTTCCGGTGCTCTGGAGAATGGTTGTCCTGGTCCTCCAGACCCTCTCTCTGCTGACAATATCTCTGGTGACATCCACCTCTGCGTCCACAAAGCTTCTCTGCTTCAGGGTTATGTCATCATCCAGGTCCGTTTTGATGGTGGACCGTTTCTTGGCCATAATCTTGGCTTTGATGGCTGCGATTTTCTCCACTGACATGGCCTCAGACAGTGATCTGGAGAAGAAGGAGAAACATTTTGATCACATGAACAGCTCACAGCTTTGATGAACTGGTCTGTGGGTGTCATTGTGTAGTAAAACATGACCTCCAGGGCACTCAGGTTATTAACGATCAGTTGTATGCTGAATTAAAAAAAAAAAACACACAACTGATCTCATTGGTGAAATTATTTACACTGGACATGTTATTGCTTTATACAGAAACCACATAATGCACTAAGGGGCAAACCCAGGTGATTATACCTGATCTGGTCAGTCTGCACGATGCCCTCTTTGTGGCCCTCCAGACGGGCAGCCAGACGCTCCTTATCCAGACGCACTCGTTCCTCATCCTTAAGATGAGAGGAATGTACACATGATTAGTAAACTACAGAATAAAACAAGATGCAATATCTGATGCCTCTCATTTAACAAATCTGTCGCCTACACTCATTGTAAATTAGTTAGTGGTATTGCACCATCATTTGGACTTTTGTGACTTGTGGACAATCAATTTTTGACTTGTTATTTTCTCTTTGATCAAACGATTGAACAAAAAAATGTTTCACTGATCAAAAATTGTAGAGGCCATGTGATTTTCAAATAAAACCAGATTGAAGCAAGGTCTGATTGCTTAAGCTGTGTTCATTTATTCATAATAAATTAAACAGCCATTTAAATAAAACTTATGACCACCATACCAAGCAGCTGTTAGCAGAAGATGTGCTGTGTCAGTTTACCTCAATCCTTGGTTTTTTGGCTTCAGAAGATACCTCATCAGCTGCTCGTTTGACTAAAAACAAAACAGAACACTGGTATTATTTCACGGCACAGTCTACTTGGTTTTGTAACAACTTGACTGACTGTGATACCCTTTTAATAGAAAATATGGTGTAGAAGGCAGAAAGATACAATTCATTAAGTTGTGAAAGCAGTTTCCAATAACAACAATCAATCTATGTTCATAAAAATTTTTTTTTTTTTAAATACTACCGGTGGAAGCAGCTCTTCAAACTTCATAGTAAATATGGTGTGAACTTACCTTGTGTTGGCCTTTGTAAACCTATTTCTATAGGTGCACTTCTGTCAATACTTGTTGATGTAGCTGTAAAAAGACAAAATTAGAAACTGCATTAACAAGTTGCCAATTAGACCAACTACACCTAGGCTTCTAAAGGAACCATTTAAACCATAAAAAGGAAGAAATCTATGTGAATAACCATCTATCATTCGTTTCTCTCAACATCACCCTCGGTGGGTGTATTGCTAAAGGCTCAATAAAGTACAGTGTTGAATTTGGTGCAATTTGGCCAAATAACTTTGAACTGTAAGTTTTGAACCAGAACTCTCAAAAACAAAACTTATGTTTGTGGGTCCAAACATATAAGTGATGAAAACAACTTACAGGACAAGCAACACATCCAGATGGATTTTCTACCAATCACATTTTTAAATTTTGTCCAAGTCGTTTCTTTCACTGCTACTACAATCAGTCATCACCTAATTTAGTACAAAACATCTCTGGATCTGGACGGAAAAAGGTAATTCATTGTATTTTTGATATTCCATACAGTTTTGCTTTAGCTGGCCAAAGTTTCCTCAAATGCTTGTCATACCTCCTGAACACTTTGTGCTACGGCAACCATATTTGATGGATGCATAAATATAATGTAAAATTTGGTGCCACTTAGCCATTAGGTGAATCTGTAACAGCATTATTTAAGTATAAAAGGAAGAAATCTCTGTCAATCTGTTTTATGAGTAGAGTTTTTTTTTTTTAAACTTTATTAATATATCTGACAGGGACAATACATAGGCACTGTTACATTCAGATCTAATGCAAGCATGAGTAAAGGAGCAGAGTATACAGGACTGTAACTAATATACAGTCCTTACTTTGCAGTATGTATGCGTGTATGTCCTTCATCTATCTCAAGAACCGTTCATCCAATTCACACTTGGCAGGTATATTGCTGAGGACCCGAGGGAGTGTGAAGTCAATCAGATGAGCGTTTCTCGAGAACGCCGCATGCAGCATTTCTGGGGACTGAGCAATCAGGCCCCCTCACTAATCAATTTAAATATGTCATTAATGTGTAACGTTTTAGTCAATCAAGATCTATAAGAAATCAGGACATGGTATAGATACACTGAAGCATGACACACAAAGAAATTCTGAACAAACTGCACACAACAGAAACCCCAAGTGCTACTTACAACTGTCTCCATTGAGATACGACAGCAAGCCTTTTCGATCAGGTCGTCTGACGACAGGGATGTTCTCTGTCTATACACAACATACAACCATGTCACCCAAAAACACTTGTAGGACCCATATGAACAAAAAAAATATGCATATGAGACATAAAAAAGAGGCAGAAACAGACGCGTGTCTTCAAAATAAGTAATTAATTACTGGCACTGACAGAATAAAGGCAGTTTTGAATTATTGCAGAGCACTTACTGCAGCTCTTCGCACGTAGGATGGATGCGGGAGATGCACATTGTTGAGCAAAAACAAGATAGAGTCCAAAGTATAGTACTCCTTGGGCTGGCCTTCTTTGCCAGTACTGAAAGTAGAAACACAAGCACAGAAAAAAAAACATAAACATCACATCACTGAAACCTCATAGCACTAAATGACTGCTGCAGGTGGCACATTTAAATGAATCTACACTGCAAAAGTCTACACCATGCAGTAAATATAGTTCACTGCATGTGATGAAAGTAATATATACATGAAGTTAACTTGATGAAGTTAGGACAACACTGGTTGTGAAATTACATAAACACGGAACTATCAACAGTTATCCGAGTAGCTAACCTGCTAACGCTGCGTTTGATTTTTGCACCTTAAACAAAGCTCTGTTTAATCACGACGGTAGAAAGTATCAGAAAAAGTCTCTCTTCTCTCTGGGCCACTGGACCTCTGACTCCATGGGAACACAACTTAACGCGAGCTAACGTCGCTACTTAGTTAGCATCACGTTACTACTGCAAGTTTAGCTGTAGCGACATCTCTCATAAATACACTTTAAGTTACAAAACAGAGGATTTGACAGCCATAAATGCAAGCAAAGAGGCTCTGTGGACTGGAGAAGAACTCTCACGTATCACGTCAAAGTAACCAAAAAGTGCTGAAAGTTTAAAGTACGACAACGGAGAGAGGAGTTAGGTTAGCATCTTAGCATCCAGGAGCTAAGCGAGCCTTCCGCCGTTACTAACAGCACACGATGAGCTTCAGACTGCGGGCCCACACAAGCGATTCACAGATACTTTAGCACTGACATACCCCCAGATTATGTAGTTGGTCTTGACATTTTTTGGCCAGGAGAACTCTCCGAATATAACTTCATCTCCTTTAGCGACGATTTCTTTTTTCTGGATGTTATACTGACGGAGAACACTCAACACATCCGCCATCTTCACTTGTCTTGATGTAGTGTGTTAGCGAGGCCCCCCAATTATCAACACGATGTGGCCTCGCAGGATGCCTGATCTGAATGCAACGTTTTATGAACAAATTTCGCCTTTATTGCAGGATTGCCGAAGCTGGCAGCTGAATTGTCCGTTGCCGTTAAACGTAATTCTCAAACTTGACTAGGTTGTTTGTCGGCCCTAGCAGACATGGACCTGCTAGAGTCCTAGTGCCTTGCTTAAGGGCACTTCCACAGGACGGACACCGAGAGGTCATAGACCCACAAGCAAGCTCCAGACAGTTATTTGTAACATAGGAAACCAACACTATATTACGAGCAGCAAAGTGTTTATTAGGTTCTCGTTGCCACTACAGTCATGTTAAGCAAAATGGATACAACACACAATATGATGGGAAAGAAGTTAATCATGGTGGTAAAACACTTGTGAACTACCATACCTCATAATAACTATTTCTCATGTCAGACTTTCAACTACAAACATTGCATCAACAGTCATACTATACAAATACTTTAGCTTATAGAGTTTTGACCTTGTCTTAACACTGAAATTGACAGCATCGGCATGTGTGGGCACATGATCCTTCACAGTAACATGGTCAGATATTGTATTTTTCTTCAGATTCATTTACGCCAGAATGAATGAGTAACAAGTTTAGTTAATGCTGTCAGTAATTACACCAATCGCCGTTGACTTAAACAGCATTTCTATTTCACCAAAATGAATTGGTCATTAATGCTGAAACTCTGTAAGCAGTGTGTGTTTAACCTGCGTTTGAAGGAATATAAAGCAGTGTACTTATAATTATTAATAATATCTACTGTTACATGTTTTACAAAAGTACATTCAATTCATTTTATTCCAGGAAGGTAGCAATCATCTGTTAGTTTTTGCATAACAAACATTCGTACTTCAAAAATACACAAACGTGTGTTAGCAGATTCAGTCTTGGTAAACAATTGTTAAATGGATTTGTCCTTCCTACATACTGTATAATAATACAGTAAAATCCAAATTGTAATGCATAGAAATCAGACTAAAAAATGGGAACTGCATCTCTCTAACTTACAGTAAACTGACTTACAGTCCCACTCATTGGCATTATTATTTCACAAAGGAAAATCCCAAATATTCCACCAAAAATGGATCAGCACGTTTAAGAGCACCAAGGGTATTTTCTTTAATAGCATAAATTCAACAAGCGTAGAACAGACACTTAAAGTTTCAAAATAAAACTAGCTTCGGGGGAAAACCACGTTAATACAACAACTAAAAAAATGTAGCTAGGCTAAAGGCAAGAGTTGGAATGGAATTCTAGATATTGATATTAGTATTAAACAAAATCATTTCTGACCAAATAAATCAAAGAATTTGAAATCAACAGAATACATTGCAATTTTTCAGCTTTTGGTGCTTTGTTTTAATTCTTCTCTTACAGTCTACCTGTTAAAAATGTATAATCATGCTACAGAAAACAGAAGGACAGGCTCTCAAATTTAAACTGCTGCTACCATCACATCAAACCTGCTAAAATCAATCCAGATACATACTAGAAACTATAATAAAACCCCATAAAATAAACACAGTTGCACTAAGCCTCTAGCATTCTGACTATTTCACAGTTCCTCTGTAACTTTATTACTTTGCCAGCATCTTGCTTTAAATTAGTGGAATTTATTGTTAAATGGGTTAGTGTCTAAACATGAACCATCAAAGGTGTAAACAGCCCTTCATACAGAGTGCTGCTTGACAGCGTGATATGTAATCACATATCATGTCTTATCACTTCCTTTTCACCCTTCTGAAAAAAAAATATATATGCACATAACATTTCGAGTGCTGTCCAGCCCGCTGGACACTTTGTCAACTGATCTGTAAGCGACATGATACAAAAAAGGAGAAATTGGAATTGTAAATGTCAACATCTTTTGGATTAGTGCTGTTTTAGGGCACTTTACATACGAAGTGAGCCATGTTGGTCCACTTTGTGCCTTCTTTTTGAACTCTAAACCACATGATTCAAAAACAGTCTCCAATACTTTATCAGATCAGATCCTGAGCGAGGTTACGAATGACGCTCAGAGCTCCGAGGTCAAAGCCACAGATGCTCAGTAAACCCCTGTCTTCTGTGTCTGCAATGGCATGTCCAATGGAAGTCAGTCCACACATCACCAACTTGGAATTGGCTCCTGATATCTGTTGAGAAAATACACACACAAAAAAAACTGTTTTAGTAAAAAGCTTGTGTATATATACTCATATTTATTTAAACTTACGACCCTTACTGAGGAGATTAATTTGGGTCAAAATGTTCCACTTTTTTTAAAGTGATAGACAAAATTGGAAAGGGAGTAGATGACAGTGTTGTGAGTCTTTTAGTAGATTCACATCCCAGTTATAGTTTGTAGGGCTGAGCAAGCATGTGCTTTCAGTGACTGTCATGTGATTACAGAAAATGGATTGTGCACTATCTCTATTAGGAAGTGTCAATTTAACACAACATGAACATAATTTATAACCGTGTACTGGAAACTGAGAGCGCAGTGATACGCTTTAATATAAATGTGAAAGGGAACCTCATCCCATTCTCCTCATTAAGTCTGCGGCCATCAGATGAATTCTACCTGGTGTTTGTGGGAGCCTGCTTTCTAAAACAATCACAGGATACTGTTCAATCGAACGCCCTCCACAAGCAGACATGAATGGATAAATGTACTTGTCTATGCTTCTTTAGAGACTCCACTGGGCTGGCAGTAAACGTCCATAACGGGTTGTTGGTCAGAATGATGAACACGTCCACTGCTTTCCCATTCTCTGTAGCCCATGTGATGGGAAGTGTGCAGTCTGTGCTCCCACCCGGGATCTGGAACATGTGGTGGAAAGATCAGAAAGAGAAAGATGGTTGTGAAATTCTCACAGTATACTGATTGATTACTGTGATTCATTTCTTATTCTTTGACACCGTGACATGCCTTACCTTAACAAGTTCAACCGTTGCTTGCGCGAGAGTCATGTCAGCAGAGATTGAGCATGGAACCAAAGCTCCTTCAGAGTAGGCCAGCACATGCGTGTCTGCCTCTGTCCTTGCAAAAATCTGTGCCAGACACAGACAGGTCAAAAGAAAAGCGTGATGTCACTCTTAAAATATGCACACACACACACACACACAATGCTGCAAAACAAAGACAGCTCCACATGCTACGAGTATCACACCTCTCTCTGCAAATCTGAGAATCGTCGTCATGATGGCAGCTAATACATCCTGGAGGGCCTGTGGACTAAGATAATCGCAACGCTGAAGGAATGTCGCAGGAATTCACAGTATGTATAAACAGACCAGTTTCTTGACCCAGGCTTCCTCCAAAGATGGATCGGCCTGAGCCCCGCTTACAGACGCAGCTGTTCCGACTGGAGCAACAATTAACCACACTCTGTGTAGCTTTATTGCTCTAGTATTATCTTACCATGGTAATAGCTGCAGCAGCAACAGCAGTGCTGACTGACGTCCCCGGGACAATGCTGCTCAGTGATGTGCTCACGTCTACTGCCACTAGGAAGCGTTTACCCACAGGCTCCACATGCTGAGGACAGATAGCAACAGTGCGAGAGGTTAAGTGACAGCTAACGCGACTGGTTGCTGTCTTCTTTGATGGTCTGTGAGAAGCTGTGATAATGAAAAGAACTCACCATAAAACTCTTGTAAAAGGCGGAGTCCATCGCCTTGAGGATGCTGCTGTCTGGTTCCCATTTTGTTTTACCCTGATAGCCTTGGCCTCGTTTGTAGTTTTCAGAGGACAAGAGCAGGCTGAAAGGGTGAATCTTTGCCTGGCGATTTCAAGACAGACATGAACTACTTTTAAACGCCGACTCAGGTTTAATTAAAACCACAGCTGTAATTAATGAGCGAGATCTGTGGGTCCTACCTTCTTTAGTGCCGTCTCGCTCTGGATTCTGTCACAGACAGCTTTTGTTTCCGAACTCCCCGATTCAAGAATTTTATTTGACGTCATTTTACCCAAGATCCTTAGCAATGATTGGAGAGGCATTTCCTTCAACAAAGCTCTCCATACCTCCAGAAAAAAAACAAAACACATGTGCTCATATCAGATTCAGAACAATCATTATTGCTTCTGTGTCTGCAGGGAAATGCAGTTGTTAATGTATCCAGAAAGGCACATTTCCCAGCATATTGATTCATAAAAGTTATTTACAAATTACAAAATACCCAATTGAATGCTGCTTTGCAGCTGACTAATTACCATTCATGGATTAAACAGTTTTGTTGATCTGTAACATGATTTTGATGATGACAAAGTGGCTCCGAAAACACTCCTCCCGTCTAAATTTCATGACAACAATGGTCATTTAAAAACACACACACACACACAAAACACTCACCTGTTTGGACTTCAGGTGGTCTGTCAGTAGCTGTTCCCTCTCCAGTTTGTGTTCATCTATTAAATTGATGACCTCTGTTTCATCACAACTGTGCTTGACCTTCTCCACCACTTCGAGATACGAAAGCACTTTGACAACCTCTTCTGAGTTCTCTTTGTCTGAGTAAGCAGCCTGGACGTCTTTCCATCCTTTTGTTACATATTTGCTGATCAAGGCAATTGCTGGAAACACAAAAGGTATGACTGTTATATTTATTTAAGTCATAACTCGGGATTGAAACAATAATAATAATAAAATAATAATAATAAGGACAGGTTTACAAAGGCTCTACCGCTATTATGTAATAGAATATTGGTTCATAAGGTGGACGTTCAAATTTTTAAATCAACATTCAAATGCTTCAGCTTTTTCTTGCACGTCTATTCATCCTGTTTAAACACAGTTGCAGATAAACATTAGGTTTCATTAATATTACACTAGTAGAGTTAGATTCCAACAGTGGCAGTGTAGGATTATTTCCGACTCGTGTGATCCAAACATTTCCAATTATTCCAGAGTAGTCTAAGTCAAAGTGTATTAAAGGAAGACAGAAAAGTCACGCCATGTTTTTATCTCACAAGATATTCTGCTTCAATCCATTTGGTTGCCTTTCACGATTGTCTCTCTCCCTCTTGCCGCACACAAAGGGAGGCACAGACCTGTATTAACAGGGCGATCTAGCATTACTCTAACTGCTCAATAAATTACAATTATATAACCACAAAAATCTATTTCAGCTCTAACACTATGATAATGAATGACTTAAGTCATCATAAGCTATTAGCCTGAGGGCGTGATTATTATTTCATCATTATTTTATGCACATTTTGGATTAGCCTGCTGCCTACATGTATTCATTTTGACTCACTGATGGGGTTATGTTCATTAAAAAAGTCGACTTAATGAGAAAAGACGAACTCATTTAATCTGATGAATTCATTTATTCAAATTGAGGATTTTGTGGTTTGATTTTTTGGGGGTAATGAGACTAATAGAAGCTTCTAATGTTAAAAAAACGACACCAAATCTGTAAATAAAGAAAATGAAAATCATGCTTTTGTTAGTTATGTTTATTAATTTAAGTTGGTGGCCATTTCTAAGGCTGGGGCTTGTAATACTAAGTACTTTTGTGTCTATCACTGTTTCTCTTTTCTATTTATCACCATGACTTCGGAGGCATGTTCCCTTCCAACATTACATGACGTTTTCAACACTTGGTAAACTCAGCCTAAGTGGTATTTAACTTTACATGAAAATATCACAGTAACCTGATAGTCATTAGAAGGTCACCGCCAACATTTCAACATTTAAAGACACTGAACAACAGCATATTCCTTTCTACAAACAACGATCTGCATTTAATGAATACCTAAAGTTTGACTAAAAATCTGAAAAAAACAAACAAACCATTTTTTTTTTTTACCAGAAGGCGAGGATATTGTAACGTGAGGTGAATTATAGCTTTGGCCATTCCCTCTAAACAGCTGTGTGTAATGTGGGTCTGTGTAAACTCACCTTCATTGGCTGGTTTGGTGTGAGAGAGCTTGAGCAGATCCTGGTGTGACCATCCCTCTCTCTGTTTACATTTGGTCACAGCCGCAGCCAGACTCATGGCATCTTGCTCATTGTACCAGTCAGACACTGCCTTCCTCAGGGCACGTCCCCAAATCCCGCACTTCATCCCCTCTTTTAATTCCTTCTTGGTCTGGATGAAAGAAAACAGGTGGGCAGGGTCCCGACAAACTTCCTTTAAAGCTTTAAAAGCCGCCTGTCTGGTCTTCAGCTCTGAATGCTGGGAGCACATAGCCAGAGCAAAAAAGGAAGGGCCTAGTCTGACAGCTCGCCCATCCTGTGTGAACCTTTTTATCTCCTCCACCACTTCAGTACCTCGACCCTCCTGCAGCAGGGAGAGCAGAGCTCCGGCGCTCTCCATGCTGACATGACCCTCCTCTCTGGCAGTGTATAAATCTCCCTCAGAGCCATAGCAGAGGAAGCGGCACAGTCTGGTCTTGTCGCTGACCTCCCATGGGCAGCCGCCACCTGTTGAGTTCAGGGTGTGGTTGCTTGAAGATATTGTAGTACTTCCCGATGGCTCCATTGCAACGCTAGAGAAGGCCTAAAACAGAAAGTGGTGAAAGGAAACTTTTAGATTCACTGGCCACAGTCACCGATTACTTAGTGGACAACTTTGTGACACATCAGAATAATCAGTGGACTGAATCACTGCTCAGATTTAATTTAATGAGTTCATTTCCCATTCGTGATGCTGGTGTGGGATAGGGCCAAGCTGCAAATTGTACAACTTTACAAAGCTCTAACTTCTGCAAACTTCTGTGGAGATCAATGGGCAGACAGAGAGCCTCCATGAACACAAGACAACACTGACTTAGCAGCATTACTTACTCAATGCGCCGACAGAAATAACTTAAAGCCGATTACACGACATGATGATACACATGAGATGGACACAAGTCACACCGAGTTATTCATAACCAGCCAGTCAACCTGAAGCTAACGTTGACTTAGCTAACCGCTAACTTAGTTAAGACAGAAAATAAAGGCAGTCTGGGCATTGTGAAGTTAGCCAACTGGCTTAGCCGACTTTAATAACGTTAGCTTACTTAACCATATATAAATACACACACATACACTCATGATAAATATGTATCTAGCTGGTTATGAAGGAGAAAGTTCCCAGCCCACTCCTGATGCTTCTCAGCTGCATCTGTACAGGAGTGTCCGCCATCCGGTCTCCTCTGACCACTCACTATAAAGTCCCACATCTAAGCCTTTTCCTAGCCGGACACCGGTGTGGAAAGCTGGGCTAGGCGGCTTGATGCAGCTCGTCTGGGATGGGCAGCGACCGAGCTACGCTAACCTTAACTAAACTGTGTTGGCTTAAACTGTCAACGTACACCGTTTGCTAATGAAAACACTGCGTTAAACAATCACACGATATATAACGCTACGTGAACTTACCACGATATACGTGCACAGTGTTCAAGTTTTTGATGTAAGGTTAGCGAGCTGGAGAGAGGCCTCCCCTCTGTCCGTCAGTGGCATAACGAGGGGCGGGGCCGCGATGGATGATGGGAAACAGAGTACCATCAGGCACACTACCGCTCCTCTCCTCTGTACTGCCAGAGTTATTAGTAATATAGCTAATACAATGTGTATTTTTAGATCATGTGTACACAAGATTTTTTTTATTATTATTATTCCTATTTATACACATCAGGTTAACTGTGGTTTAATTTTCACTGTAATATGTTTGGAAGAGACTGGTGAATAAAGTTTTGAGAAGATACACTTTATCTATCAAGAATAAATCACATTGTCATCATTTCACGAGAAGAAATATCAATATTTTATTCCAACTTTATGGGCAACAGTGTATATGAGGGGGACTCCAGTTGCTTTCCTGTTTTGTTGCGGTGCAATTTACAACTTTATCATAAAGTACATGAATGCTGTGCATCAGAGAGTATACCCAATGCTGACTGAAAGAAATAAGTAGAAATACTTATTACTATATGTTTTTGCATACTCTGCAAACTAAAATACAATGTTTTCCTGTGAAAAGCACTAAAGTACAAGTATAAAGCAGCTTCAACTGGATATACTTGGCTAAAGTAAAATTGCACTCAAGTAAATGCTGAGTAAATGGACTTATGGAGTTACTATGCACCACTGAAACCCAAACCATGGTGGTCACAGGCAGTCAGAGTTATACATGTATATACATCCCTGCTACATTCTTCTAGTCTAATGTGTGTATGCCTTCCATGCACTACATCATTCATCTCCTTGTTTCTTCCCTTTTTACCTGCACTTTCTCCTCCTGCTGTTGCCAGTTTTTTTAAACTATGATTTCCCTAATCAAATTAGGAACGCCAGTGGCACAGAACATTGAAGCAGGCTAGGAAGGAAGATAATGATGATGGTTGCTGAAACACTGCCCAGTATAAAGACTATTTGGTCTCTGACACCATGTAATACTTATGACTTTGGTATCCATCCTGTAAATGTCACTTCCATTTTTACATATATGATGTTTTAATGAAGCCTGAATGTGTCCACCAATAGGCGGTTTGCAAGGAGGATATCTTGACCTGTCACAGAAGGAAGAGAAAAGGTGTTAGCTGTAATAAAATGAATGATGGCTGAATTAGTTTTAGGGTCATGATATTGTGCACGCTGGCTCACTGTGACACGGACACTTGAGTGGAACAGAGCCATCATTAATGTCATTAGAAACACCTCTTCTGTTACGTAAGTCAAAATGTCTGCTGTGGAAAAGGCAACATCATTTTGGTCTTGAGCTGAGACAGCTTGTCAAAATTGCCTCTGTAATTTTGGATTTTTACAAATGAGTGATTAGTGTTACAGTTACTGCACACAACTGAGCCAAACAAGAAATTATCTAATTTAAAAATCAACATAACTAATAACAGAATCACCAATTTGACTGTTTTCTTGTGTGAAATAAGAACCCGACAAATAAGGGACAGATTTAATTGAGCTTATTTCAGCACTTCAAATTGACTGGAACCAAGGAACGCTTCTTTCACATAGCTTGTTTATTTGTGGTGAGAACAATGATATGTTTCAGTTGAGATTAAACCTACTTTCATTCAGTATTACAGCTGGTTACATCTGCTCAGTATTCCTCTGGTGAGTGTCAGACAAAGTGTGAAGAACAGTTAATGAGTTCATAAATAATCACCCTGCCTACACAAATAAAGCAACTCAAACAAATCATTATCATTGTGATGGATGGTATTTTTCTAGTTATAGCACACAACCTGTTTTTCTGCAAATATTGACACCAGTAGTTCAAAAATTATTTTTGCTTGTAAGTCTTCCCAGTCACCATTGGGTGGCAGTAGCACATCAACTGTGCACAGGATGTGTTATTTACAACACCCACGCAAACACAGATAGTACCACAAAATAAAGTCTGTATATTGCGTTGCTTTATAAGGCATACATGCAGAATCATTTACATTTTTTATAAATATCATTCATGTGCAAACCACGCAAAATACAGCAGTCACCAGTCATGTGCATTTCACTGGCAGAGAACCATAAATATTAAGATTTACATTCTGTACACTGGCTGTCTCAGCCACAGTTTTACTTTTTGGTTATGTACCATGTTCACCATACACCAGATGGCACCGCCTGCAATATCCGTTGCACAGCCCCAGCTTTCAGTCTTGTCAGATGTTATGTTTTTGAGGTGACATTCCGAGGAAAGGGGAAGTGCTTTGAGTGTCTGTCAACAGTAGTTCCTGAGCCTGTGTCTGTGCAACGCTTTTCACCATCAACATGCAAGATGTCAGCCCTTATGCAAAGATAGCTCACTCTGCAGAATGATTGGTTTTGAATCATGCTGTATTAGATCTCCAGTGCTCTTTATCTTCAAGGCCTTTCTATACTTCCCAAGGCCTCTCGGCTTAGAAGCCGCAATAAGTAGGACTTTGTATTGCTCAGATTGAATGAAGCGTGGGAAGGAGTCATTCTCCATCAGGCTGTAGATTTTCCTCTGTGCCACAACAAAACATGATGGACTTGGATGCTGGAGACTCTGGCTGATGATCTCTCTTGTGTAGAAATCTAGATTTACCTGCAAATAGACATGAAGCAATACACGGCTAAAATAAGTATGTGCCACCTGCATCATTACCACAGGAATGTAACTATTTCAAATGCTGGCTGTGGTTGATTTATAGTAAATGATACAGGTCAGTGTTTTTTTTTTAACTACCTGAATCTTGTGGTCACTCTTGCAGTAAACACATTCATTGAATATTCATGTGCAAACAAAGTATTTCTTATGCTTATCTTATATTTTAGTTTGAGCACATTTTGCAACACAAATGTTGTCCCCTTTTTTATTCAGAAATAGAACAATAGAGTTTGTTTTTACCTCTTTGGGAGCGTCAGCCCTGATAAACTCCTCATAAATACTTGCTGCTCTCTGTATTAGCTCCTCTGGGGTGTCAAAGGATTTGTACTCTTGACAGGCGAGCCAGAAGTCCAGATTTTCCTCACAGAACTCCGATTTGAGAAAGTCCCGAAATGTTCTTTGTCCACCTTTAACACAAGGGAATATAACTTTATTATAAATAAAACAGTAATCAACCATGATATTAGTTTTGTATTGCTTGAAAGCAGATGAAAATTACGTTTCTGGGAAAGGAGTGTCTCAAGAGATTCGCCTATTAAGCTTGTTTCACTTGTTTCTTGTCTGCAGAGGGAGACAATGGAAGCTTTATAGATTTGTTCATATTAAAATATTATACAGCACAATATTAATATTCAGTATGATAAAAAAAAAAAAAGCACCTGTTGATTTTCCGTTGTGGTAATGGACTCTGGATGAAGTTGTGTATTCTGGATTTCCATGTTTCCAGACCATTATGTCTACAAGAGAAGATAATACTGAGAAAGCCCGTCCCATGTGCATAAAACAAATAGGTTTCAAAATAAATCTTATTGAACTGCAAATGAGACATGAGTACTTACATTCTCTTTTTGTCCTGGAGGTCCAGAGCTGTCCTAAGGGTCCCATTCATTGCTAAAGTTGAAATATACTCCTAATCTGTGAGTTGTAATTTGACAGTATCTCTCAGTATGCATGATCCTCTGAATCCTCAGAAGATTTTTCCTTAGATTTCTAACCTCACAGCCACACTCATGACTATCTCCTCTTACTGATGGGTCAAAACCAGAGTGGAATCCAACTGTGATGTCAAGACAGAGTTTATTCTCAAGTTACAGGTCTCAGATTTTTTTCCACCCTTGTTTTTCTTTCTATTTTTAACCTCTGTTGGCATAAAGCCTCATTGTTATATTATTAGACTGAACCACATGCATACTCAAAGTACGTCAAACCTTGTGTTCTTCCCTAATGTATCACAACCCCCATCACATTCTTCACAGTTAAATGTGTTACGTCATAGTCTGTTGAAAGGCATTTAGTCTCTATGTTATTTAGCT
Organism: Argyrosomus regius; assembly: GCA_946959425.1. Classification (NCBI taxonomy): domain Eukaryota; kingdom Metazoa; phylum Chordata; class Actinopteri; family Sciaenidae; genus Argyrosomus; species Argyrosomus regius. The sequence goes on along the minus strand of OX336892.1, from coordinate 9,339,441 downwards.
CACCATTCACGTCTGTGCTATTCTTATTCACAGGTCAAGAAGTCACAAGTTTCTCTTAGCAGTTTTGCTTTTTGTATGCTGCTCCTTCTGTGTGTCTTTTTGCCAGTGGAACATCAGAAGTTGAGATCTGAAATCTGTTTGGAAAGGACAGTTCAATATCAGCAGTAGAAACTCTGATGTTACAGTTCAATTGTCCTTTCTGTATTTTTAGCTCTTTCTTTTTTGATAATTTAAATGACAGATAGAGTACAGTATATTTAAATATACAGTACAACTGGAACCTGTTTTAAACACTGTGTTAGCATGACTTGAAATAGAAAAAAACCCTAAGATTTAGCAGTATGTATCGACACACGACCTAAGGAGCTAAATTATGGATATTATATGGCAGTGCACACTTACATTGGGGCCAGAGAAATTACTCCTGTCACCACTATGATAAGGACATCTTTAGAATTTAAGACTAGCAGCATTTCAGCAAATAACCAAACACTGGCCAACTGTACCACAAGTTTACAAAATGGATAATACCTCATAGGATAAGGAATCCAATTAATGTATTTGAATTTAGATTTAATAAGACCAAAAAATGACAGACATTATACACTGAGATTTGGAGACACTTGTAATTAAGATTTCACAGTTGTATTAATATTGAGAGAAAAGAAGTGGATACATGATAAACTGAGTGCAAATGTGCAGATTGCTCAGAGATAAATCAGCCAGCTCCTTTTGTTTTCCCCACATTTCATTTTTGTAGTTATTTATTTAATATGTTAGGAATTATATGTGTTTTTGTTAAAGGATGTAAGGGTGAATGACATACGTAGGTATGGGAATAAAGACAAAACAACTGTGATCCTTTTTTAAATTCATTTTGGAAGTAACTACTGTAATGAATAATAACACAGAGTATTACAATGCCAATGATTACAATAGACTACAACAAGCATCTCTGCAAGACTCTGATCACTGCTTTGAACCAAATACTAATGTCAGCATACTAATATGCTCATAGTCCTAACATGCTGGTGCCTAACCCTAAGCAGGTAATGTTTACCATGTTTGCCATCGTAGTTTAGCATGTTAGCATGCTAATTAATACTAGTACCAGCAACACAAAGTACAGTTGATGCTGATGGGAATGTTTTATTTGGTCATAAACCAAAGTCTTGGACAAATTTAAATTTTGACCTGATGATGGGCTTCAGAAAATGTCTTTATCAAATTTCATAGCAACAACAACTGTTAGACATTTCACCCAAAAGCATGTGTAATATCAATTTGGTTAGCACTGTATGAATGGGGCTACATCTCGTCCGGATCATTGAATGTCGGTACAAAATGTCATGGGAAAACATTTCATAGTAGCAAATAAAAGATGACATTTCCATCCCTACAGTCATGCCACAAGCAGGGCTAAAAATGTCTTGGTCACTAAACTCAGGAAATTGAGTAACTCCAACCATAACTGTTTGGGTAATGATGTACAGCTCTGTGTAAGATTCTGAAAGTGACAATTACTCCTGATTAAAATATACATGTGGAGGGACTGTTCATTTAATTGACTCTCACAGCTCAACACAATCAGTGAATCAATGTTGGCTTTGCAGTGAATGGAATGTGAACATGAAGTGTTGAACAGAATGTTATTGTGACTGAAATACTACCACACAAACCAAACAAAAACCGGTCTGGACAAGATTTCACTTGCCACTGAAACAAGGACATGAATTAGTCTGTGGTGTGTGTTGAACAGGAAGTAGATATGAGAGGAAAAACTGCATACTTCATACACATCCAAAAGTGAGCCGTAAAGTTAACCTTATGTGTGTGTGAGTTTGCTTATGTCTTAAGCAGTTTACCTGCTCCAGCACCCTTAAAGAAACACGGTGTAACCTTTCTACCATTGATTAACAAATCATTTTAATGCTACACTGATTAGATGAATGGTGTCTCTGTCATTCCCACTTTTTGCTCTGTATACACCTGCTCTTACACTAACTTTGTGCTCCAGGTCTCCTGTCAGTGAGATTGTGCAGAAGTGCAGAAGAAATCTACGAGACACAGTCACAAACTATTTCACTGATTTGGTGACATTGGATCATATTTTATGGAGAAAATGTGTGTTCCCTCTGTGTTTTACAGAGTTTCCTGATGGACATTAAAGTAAACTGCTGCGATCTATACTTGCTGTTAGCTAATGTTAGCTCAGTTTGTTAGCTGGGCTGCCCGGACTATGAGCTCAGAGCATAGAAGGAGTCTTTGTGTCTGTTCCACAGGCGTCTTGGACCACTGGGAAAAGGAGGTTTTCAGGCACAAGGTGGCGGGGCAATGCAGACGGGAATGAACCAGTGTTGTGCCAGAACTGGCACTGGGCAAGTGAGCAAGTGGGTTAACAACCTCTATGAACATAATAACATAAGCGAAGAAACTGAAGAGGACATTGACACCAAGCCCAGGACGCAGTGATGGTGCCCCTGCGAAAAGGAAAAGAAAAGGTAACAGCTGCTAGCGTTTTCACATTTGTATTGTTAGTGACCAGGTTAGGTTTAGGGTAACTTGTCATTTTTACCGTGTAGATTGCTACCTTGGAGGTTATTGATTTTGTTTCCTGTAGTGAAGTAGATTTTGAAAACAGTAACAGGAGGAGAGTGCTGTGTGAAATGCTTGGCCAGTCTTGGCCATCTGTAGATATAAAAGGCTCACACTTTCAAAACCTAGTTATGAATATAATATTCAAATTGTGCCATGTTCTGTTAATAGAGCCCCTACAGATCTTACACAGTGGACCTTTAAGTCTAACATTTTCTCAAAATAAGTGCAAATATGGGGGTAAATAATAGGTTGCAAAACTGAAAAACAAAGAATGGGACCATGTGAGTTAATGAGAAAGTTTTGTAGGGCATGGTGTATTATTAAGGTCGTTGGTGAGGAAGTAGTGTAAACACAGGCGGAGGAGGGGAGCTAAACATATTGTCAGTCTGCTTTCATGTGAGTGTTACACAATAGCCTACAGAAAAAAGTGCAGTCACACTTATTCAGGCCACGGGGGACCAGAATATGCAAGAAAACCTGTTGCAATAAAACATTTTGATGCATGAATGAAAGGAGAGGTCTGAGAGGGGTCAGCATCATCTTTGTTCATTTTAAGCTTTACCTGACTCTCACAAATTCAGTAAACTTTGCAGCATATAAAACGGTGCAGTTCTAAATTAAGGAGTTTTATAACCCCTATCATATTGTAGGTTTTAGATTTGCATAATAAGCTCTGAGCATAGTCACTGAGGCATAATTTTGATCACATATTAGTTTTACATAATACAGGCCTGGCAGCCAAATACAAGGCTGAAAAAAGTTTTACAACTTTCCATTTAGAATTCATATCAGCACAGGTAGATGTATTGTTGGGTTTGTTCCTCTCAAGTGCATTCAGGTTGTTTTCCTTTCCCCGTCTGCCATATGATGCATGCTGGGATAAATTTAACCTAATTATAACCCTGATACTGAATTTAGTAATGCATTTTTAGCCTATTAGTTGAGATTCAACAACCAGTTTGGTTTGGTTAGTTTTAGGTATAGTTAGATGTATAAAGGACACTGAATCAGTGAATCTGTAATCAACCCTGTATTCACACATGAAGCCTGGCACAACACTTAACACACTAATGCATTTGAATGCAGTCTCCCCTGCTGTCAGTTTAAACAGAAAATTAAAATATGGAAAGCGCACATTGTTTTTTTGCCATCCTAGCAGCATGGCTCCGGGGATACAATCTTGATTGGTCCACCTCTGAAATATCACAACTAGATGGATTACCATGATGGACATTCATGGTCCCCAGAAGATAAATTAAACCAACTTTGGTGATCCCCTAACTTTTCCTCCAGTGCTACCACAGGTGGACATATGTGGCTTTTTGTAAAATATTGTATGGGTTGTATCCCCCGCAGGAGGTATTATTAGCACTGCCATTGCTGAAGTATGGTTCACCAAGGTACAGCCTCACACAGCCTAGCATGGCTGTTGACTCTTTGTCTTCTCTGTATGTGCTGCTCATTTTATCAGACCCTTTGTAAACCCAACTGTACTTATGTCTCTTCTTTCAGACAAATCATAATAATAGTACTGTACCTGATGTGTTCAAATGCTAAGCATTATTTTGTATGTTTTAACATGATTGAGATCTAGTTGGTTGGATGTTTTTAAGCTCGTGTTTGACTGGAATTGACTTTTATTTGCCAGAAAATTTCCATATTCGCCTTCCTCGAAATAGACCGCAAATAAGGCCTCCTTTGTTGAACTGGTCACTGTTGCTACACGGTAATCCTGTGACCTCAGTGTATACAGCCCATGTGGTTCTAAAAGAATGACTTCTGTCTCATGACACACATCATGGCAACTAAACCTATGATTTTCAAAGAAGAATTTCAGTTTCATATGTAGTGTAGTGGTCTTATCAGTGACATGTATTGCGTGACAACTCAAACATCCTGTCTCTTAGATGTAACCTCATTTGTCTTCTCATGGTCATATGACTAATCTATTGCAGGATGATCATGTTACTAATAAGCTGATGTGAAAATAAGGAAATGATGACCAGACAGGCAAAGGCGAATTCACGTCAACACCTCAGCTGCATCAGATTAAACAGCTACGTGTGGAGAAAAAAAAAAAAAATGTTTTCTTCCTGCTGAAAGCTCTTCTGGCAAAAACACAAAATTACTGTGGTGTTTTTATACTGTTTTCTTTTTCTTTTTTATTACTCTCTAAAAGCAGGAAAGAGTTTCAGAGGCATTATTACTTGTGTATATGGATCAGCCTTTGTGTGTGCTTGCACAAACACAAGGATTCACGAGTGAGATTAAAAGAGGATGTGGTAGAGCAGTTAGGCCTTAACACTCCTTCCTAATTTCTGTAACATTTAAAAGAGTGATACTCGTTGCGTTCCCACAGATAAACTTCCTTTTCTGTGCTTTTTTTGGTGATATAAATGCAGTTTCGGTTTTAAAACCCTTCTGCTTCATTGTGAACGATTTATGACGATGATGTCTGATTGTTATACTGATCAATGTAAGACTGAATGGTAAAACAAAGGCTGAATGAATTGTGGGAAGTGCTTGAAATACATTCAAAAGCATGGAAGGCCAATGACACATGAAGGCTGTTGTAGGAGCAGATGCTGTGTAGGTGGGAGCATAATACATCTTGTTACGGTGCCATCAGTACGGTCCTAGTTGTTAACCCTGTAAACCTCACTGATCTGCAGTACGACCTCATTCTGTGCAGCCAAACACAGTTTCAACCCAGAGAATTTTTTTAATCTTATCTTTATCTTCTAGCTCTAAGCTAAGTGCTGAAACATGCATACAATTATGTAAAAAACATCTTAAATATTTTATGACACATGACAGAATGTCAGTCAAAGTCCTCGATTTGACTCTTTCACTTGTGGTGTAAACACTTATACTATAGCTTTAATAAGGAGCGGAAACAAGCCGATACCTAATATATGTGATGGTGTCAGATAAACTAAGGCTATTTAAGGGAAATGAAGAGGGGAAATATGTATGTTAAGTGTTAAACAGAAACATTTTCTTTTCTTACTGAGAGTTAGATGAGTAGATTGATACCCCACTCAAATATAGTAAATATGGTTTCTCCAGTAGCCGTTTAGCTAAGTTTAGCACATAGACTGAAGAAAACAGCTAGATTAGCTCTGTTCAAAGATATTCTATTTTTGTACACAACAAATGAATAATGTGTGGCTAATGGCTAATGGCTGTAGCTTCATACTGACTGTACAGATATGTCAGGGGTAATGTTCTCATGTAATGCTCAGCAAGAAAACAAGTAAGCATATTTCTCTAAATTATTTTGGGTGAAAAAACAAAGTAAAGTTACTTACTATAAAGATGATAAGGACACACAGTTCCAGACATGTGAAGCATTGCATTGTACACTGTTAAGTATTTCAGAAGGAACAAAACACTAGGCAGAAATATTGTAACTGTGAGTAAATATGTGAACAAATGAAAAAAAATGAATGAATGAATTGATGACCTAGTTGCTTCAAGAAGTCTGGTGTGTATCTAAAGATTGACGGGCACCTGACCTTGTTTGTGGCTGTCTGTCTAGATGTGCAGACCAGATTTTAGTCATTGTGGCGGTGTACATTTAAAATAATTTGTTTTAAATCCATTTCAATTCAAATGTAACATTTTGTTTATTAGATATGTACAATTCCATCTTAATATCCACAAATATTTTCAACATATAGCTTATAACAAGTTATTTCAGTATGACAGCACTAATGTCGGAATGTGAAACTTCTAAATGCATAAAAATCCACATCTGGAGAGCATCTACTTTTCTACTGCTTTAGTGAGATAGCAATAAACTTATGTTGTGCAAATGTAGATACCAGCTCATGCACTTGCATGTTGGGTGGAAGGTGTTGTTTGCACCACATACACTTCCTGCTGTGTCTCACAGAAAGTCCCCAGCATTTTCACAGCATAATCGTGGCATTTCTGGAAAGTCTTTTGCTTTACAGCGGCTATCACAGCATCTGCTGTTGATTCATATAACTGTAGCCATTTTGAACAAACCCTCTTCAGCTTTTTTTTTTTCTACAACTGAGGTGACTTCTCCTTTGTTACGCAGTCCATGGCCAACCCCAAAGCACGCCATCTCAAACTCAGAAGGAAGACATGAATGTACTGAAAATGAAAGTTGAAAGTCTTTGGTGCTTTTGGCGGTAAAGAATCACCACAAGTCGTCCCAGGAGACACACAACACAGTATTTCTCAGGTAGTCCAGCATTGGGCTCAGCTTGACAGTCCAGTGTCTACAAACACAATGTCTGTTTTCTTTACATCTTCACTGATTCTGACGTGGAGTCCAGTAGAGCTTGATAGATGTCAGACCTGAGGAAACGTGGGTAAGAGTCCCGCTCCATTAACCCGTAGACGATCCTCTGGGCATCGTCAAAGCACACTGTGGTGGGCGCTTTAATGTTCCGTCTGATCGAGTCTCTGGTCTTGTGATCAATGTTGATCTGGAAGCAAAGAAAAAATAATTTTGATAAATACTTAAATAGTGGCAGAGGTGATATGTATTCTGTAAAGAATCAAAATCTGTCTGCATTATAAGAAACCTCTGTGCATACCTCTCTTGCAGCCTCAGCTTGAATGTAGCGTTTGAATATTTTTTTGGCCTTGGAGGACATCCTGAAGGAAGACTTGATCTTCTTGTAGTCCTCGCACACCAGCCAAAACTCAATGTTCTCGTCACTGAACTCTGACTTTAAGAAGGCCTGGAATATCTTCATGCCATCTGAACAGAAAGGAAAAATTAACAGTTATCAGTTAGCCAGTGTTGGTGAAGAATACTAACTTTGAAATTTCATAAAGGGAATAAATAACTTACATTTAGATGATAGAAGTCTCTCTAGTGACTGTGACCACTGGGACATCTCCTCGAAAGAAAGCCTGCAAAGGAGGGGTGCAGTGTTACTCACATATACCAAAAGCATGTCAACACTAGATGTTCAGCTTTCAGCAGTGTGGTTTCATTCACTTACCCCTCAGTGTTAAGGGCTTGAGACGATCTAAGCCGAGACTTCAGGTTTTCTCCCCTGTTAACCACAAAAACACAAATTATTTTACTGACATGCTCTTCTTATACTAAAAGCTTGATTAGCAGTAACAAAGAAAGTACATCAGTTATTAAAAAATATTTACCTGTCTTTCCCCCTCTTCTTGCTGTCTGTGTCCATGTTGAAGTGCTGCAGCTCCCTTGGTTGTGATGCAACTAGACTAGGCATGGCAACAATGCTGTGTACATGTGACTGTGTGCTGGGTTGCTCTTGACAGTTGTAAGATTTGCCTCTGTGTCTGTTTGATGAACCCGTTCAGCGTCAACTTATATATGTGCAGCTGAAGGCTGAAACAAGGTTGGTGAGTAGCGTCACAACATTATACTGAGCTAACCACAGAAAAAGAGGAAGTTGGGTATGACGCAGACGTGCACGGACTACCACTGTAACTATCTGTCTGTACTGTGCTTAGACCTGCATCATTAATTGTTTGGTTTAAAGTCTGAGGATGCAAATGGGGCAGTGGAAAATTCTGCAGTAGATAAGCAAATGCTTTAGTGTTCCAGTCAGCCTTGTGAACCAGTGCCACAGTTTCAGGTTTTGACATCTTGTAAACTAAATGCTGAGGCTATTTTAGCTATTTTTGGGTGAAGATATCTTCGTAAACTTTGTAGAGTACTTTTCTTAAGTAGTGAAAAAGATTTCCCTGTACCTATCATGGGTCAAACAACACAAAGAGCTAATTATTGTATCTTTGCAGTACAGAAGCAACTTCATGATAGCAATATCATGTTTTTTTTAAAGTAGAATATGTTACTTTTTGATAAGCAATAAAATGCATCCTCACTCAATTTAATGCGCTCATGGGATTTGTTTTAACACCCTTACTTGACCTGGTATGACCACTAGCTTTTGGTTGCTAAATGTTAGCTGGTTAACTGGTTAGCTAACCTAAAACAGTACATCAGCTTTTTTGATGTTGGGATGTGGGATGTTGGAATATGATTATTTGTTCTCTTGCTGAGTTAGAAGACAATATAGACACCACTGCCATGTTTGTACACTAATCTAAGTCTCGACAAGACAGTGAATATTTCCCAAAATACAAAAAATGTTGATGGGTTAAGTAGCTAATTTTTGCAAAGTGAATACATGCTTTTGTCAAAATGTTGAACTATTCCTTTGACTCATGGTTCACTAGGTATTGCATTATAAAGGATACTACTCATCCAGTTCTTTCACATAAGACTCTTTCCTCTTTTGTTACGCTGTTTAAGTATAAACCATTATCCTGTAGTTTTTACTTGTTGATACAATAGCAGGTCAGCAGAGGTTACAGTCTCACTCTGACGATGTTCTCACATTTGGTTTCATAAATCTCTCTGCTCCTGTCACTGACCCTTTCTAGAAATGACAGATTGTTGTGGTTGTTTTTAAGTTTGTTGCGCCAGTAATATCCTTACCAGTTTTTAAACATAATTTATTCCTACAACTTGTTTGTCCTCTCACCCACTCTGTGGGAACTCGTCATATAAGGACAACTAGCATGCAATTCTTAAAACGAACAATAACCCAATTTGACCATGTCACATAACTTTAATAATGTCTGTGTTTCCATTTTATAGTTTCTTACCATTATTTCATCTTTGCCAGTGGTGTCAGACAGGAAATACAGGGGGAAACAGAGAGGGGGATGACATGAAACTAAGGTCGCCCACCTTCCTCAACCCAAACCAAGCCAGGGGCAGTGCGGTTACATAATGTGTTAGACAATTATGTCACCCCAGTGTTTCCATGTTAGACAGGACTGAAGCTTGAAGACATAAAAAGTCATGCCATGTCATATAGGTAAGATAAGATATCTGTGGCTTAAAGATCATCAAGATCAACATGATTGAGACAAACCACTAACACCCTCAACTCTGCCTAAACATTGTGAGCTATGTCACTGAAGCTCCCCCTTGTCCCACATGAAATGCTAAAGACTGTTTTATTCACTTCCTGCTTCAGTGTTGACAGGAAGTTTTGACAAAACCAATGCTTTCACCTGTCATCTGGGCATTCCTCTGGACTTTTCACAGTCTTTTAAAAGAGAACATGAACATCCTTTATTTCTTTAGGTCTCAGATGTAGTTCCTATACTTTCTGCTATAGTTCAGTGCCAATGAATGACATTCATGACAGTCATGACAGTGATCAGGACTTTTTAGGAGGAAATTGTAATGGATCAAAGTCTGGTTTTTATGATTGATAACTTAACAAGAAACATTCAGGTCAGGTTTTACAGTCACAGTACTCAGTTAGTTATCTGCTTTTAGCATATGAAATGTGAGGAATTTCAGTGCGGCTCTTGATGCAAAAGAACTTCCATCCAAGGGCCGTCCCTCAGAATTCAATACCTGGATTCTTGAAAAGTTGTATTTAATTATATGTGGCTCTTATCACAGCATTTGAATTGCTTCAGAATCTAATTTCTGCTTGAATATAGACAATGCATACAGTATATATAAAATGAATATATAATTTAAGATGTGAATTCAATATATCCAACACTGGCAACTTCTGCTGGAAGTTTAAAAAATGGACACCACTTCACTGAAAGACCAAATCTCTCATCTAAGTTCCTGATCTTCATATGTGATGCAGAGTGCTTGAACTCTGTCAACTTTGTTACACAGTCATGACGAAATCTGGATTTGGCAAACCTGCTTCTATCAGTACGTCAAAACTTGAAATTAAAAGTGAAGTGTTCATCCCCGCAAATAATGTGGAAACTTTGTACATGCTTTCCTCCCTATCTCATGTGGACTTATTTACTTTCATTCTCTCTACTCAATCAGCTCCCACAATACAATGTTGGAGCTAAATCATCAACAACAACAACAACAACGCACTTAAATTGTGTTTTCATGGCTTTAGGGTAGAAGCTCTTCCTGACAGATACAGATACAGATATATGTATCTGGAATCTTCTTCTTGGTCACAGCAGGGAGAAAGGCCTGCTCTTTGCAGGGCCTTGTGGCCTTGTTTGGTGCTGTAGCTTTATATAAATATTTAATTTATATAATATAGTTATTATTGAATTACATAATTCTGGCTCACAGTTAAACACTGCTTGTTAGTTAGCTTGGCATCCTCAGACGTTGCTTTTCTGATTGTTTGAAGGCCACACCGAGGAGCAACCGTGATGGAGCCTTAGTCATTAGGAGCAGGCTGTGAAGTGTAGCTAATGCGGAAGTGCCAAAAACTGCAATTGCTCAAACAGCCACTCGAGGCTGGCTACAGAACTAGTCAGTCTCCATAAGCCCCCATTAAAATGTTAAACTTGACAGCAGAAATAAACATGTTTACAGCCTGGTACAAAAAATGGTTTTGGTCTTTATAGCTAATTTCCCCATTCATGACAACTGTACTGAGCCTGAAGTTTTATAGAACTCTCATGTTGAAATTATATTAAGACTTAAAGTTATGCAGACTTAATAACATGGCAACTTTGATTGACAGGTGATGCCATTTCAGGTGGCTTGTTTGAGCACCCAGGCGTCATTCAGTCCACCTCAGGTCCACCGATCATCCACTCTTTGACGATTTTCAAATCAGCCAAGATGAGAGCCAACACACTCTCCTCACACACTTCACAACAGCTCTTTAGAAACCTAGGAGTGACATCCACCCGTATTCATACTGTCTATTGTTAACTAACTTTGTAATTGAATGGCCATGAAATTTAATGGCAATCCATCCAGTAGTTGTTGAGATGCTTAGACCAAAGTGTTGTACCAAATGACCAAGAGACAGGCCAGCATTACCATCCTTAGAGCTGCAAGTATGACTAAAACCAGACATTAATCCTAAATTTAAGTTGAGGGCAGAGAAACTTTCCCCTTTAGCAAATAATTTTGACGTTCCAAATTGTTGATTACCTATGGTACCTCAAGCACGTTGCAAGCTGATTTCCATACTGTTGTGAAACAATTGAAAACCATGACATTTACCTCTCATTTGACTTCTTCTAAGACTACTGTAATAGTAACAGCATATTGTTTGGTTAGCTGCAAGCCTGATAAATGTAGTGCCACATAAAATATAGTGTTTAAGTAATGAGTTGCTTTTGAGCCAGATCTAAGTAGATTTTTGTCACATTATATGTTCATGTTTGTTTGCTTGACAGGAAGTGTTTTGTGTCGGAACGCAGCTGTTGATGGCCTGAAGTGGTGACATAAATTGTTATCTTAGACATTTTCTTTATCGGCGGCAACACCCGTTTGTGGGTTTCCTCCATCAACTGCTGTCACTCTGTGAACTATAACTTTGCTCAGTTTCTTTCATTTTCATGTCTTCACTTCCCGCAACTATCTACTGCAGGTATGCTGCTGGGCTACACATTGATATGCATCAAGATAAACGCAGGTTTAACGTGTATTTGAGAAAACGCGTGGTTTGTCAAATACACTTTTTTTTTTTTTACTGTACCCAACAAACTTAACCCTTCTCCCACAAAGATGTGATTGTAACCAGAGTTGTCTAAACTAGAGGAAGCTGTGGTAAGCTGTCTGCACAACACCAAGTGTTGTTGCACGCCTAAAATAAATCCCCCGTACATTCAATGACACCAACACAAACAGAACAAAATGTTCATCTAAAAGCCAGCAGTCACATGGACAAACCACGTTGTGCCTACTTCCACTTTCCAAACACATACACATGAAAAAACCCAGCAAACAATAAACAACTTATGTGTGTATGTGAGGGGAACAATGTAACTGTAGGATTTTGTGCATCATGTTTAATTTAAATCCGACATGCTGAGTTTAGCGTCGTTTGTGAATCTGACATTACGTCTAAAGGTTGGTAGCTTAGTAACCCTGCGTCATGGTGCTTGCCTGCATTTGCATGCTGTTTACATAAACGATTATATGAGATAGTAAAATTCACCATGTCCTAACCAGAAATGACAACAAAAAAAAAAAAGTTTTAAAGATCTAATTCTACTTTAAACTTCCTTTTAAGGGAGATTTATGTAAAAGACAACATACTTTCTCAAAAGAGATGTTTTTTTCCATCGTATTAGACTTAAAGTTGTGATTTGAATCCTCTGGGATTCTTTTTCATGATGAATGAACTCGCCTGGCAACATGAAACCAGCTGATTTACAACAAAAAGTGCACTCCCGCCCACCTCCCTGTGTCTGGTGTTTCAGGCAAATTTAAGTCCAGACCGTGTTGATTCATACAGTTCCTCTTCATATTATATTAAATGCACCAACTTCTTCTAACTGCAGCTCAGATGTTTCAGAAATACACACACGCAAAGTGAGAGGAACTGTTTTTTTTTCTTTTTCCTTCTTGTTTACAGAATGATGTTGCTTGAAGAACTCTGTTGCCCTCTGGTGTATCTTTTGACCAATGACCACATTACAGTCTTTGACAACAACAAATGTGATTTGCATTACATTCAAAAGGGCTGCACCCAAACGTCACTGGACTATTGATAATATCTAGTTTTTGTTTTTAAGGCATATTTCAAAAACTACAGTGCAGTTGGAGACAAAAATATTTGATAGAACAGAAAACTGACACAGATGTTTTAACAATACACTCACATTTTTATTTGCATGTGAAAGTTGAATTTCTCAGAGCATATTAAGATTTCTATTTGCATAATCAATTAGATAAAGTTAATAATACTTTACAATAAAGAAATTCTTTTTATTATTAACCTCATGTAGCGGAGGAGAGAAAATAGATAATCATAGAAGAATTATGTGCACAATCTCTTTAAAGACTTCTTTTTTAACTTAACATAATTAAAGAGATAAAGTATAATACAAGCCACAAATTCTCTTGAGCTGTAACTGTCTACTGAATCACACAGGTTGAGAAAAACTATTTCTGCTACACTTGTACTGTATGGCATAAACCCGTTATCCACACTGAAATGAAAGAGTGCTACAGCAGATCAGAGTTGAGAAGAGAAGATTTTGCGAGCCTCCGTCAGAGAGGCTGTCAGTTTTAAACAGTCACCTTGAATCGTTTCTCCTCAGGAGTCCCTGATAGATGTCAGATTTTAGGAACCGCGGGTAGCAATCCCTGGCCATCAGACTGTAGATGAGCTTCTGCGCCGAATCAAACGAAGTCAGGGTCGGCTGGGAGATGTTCTTTGTTATGTTTTCTCTGGTACCACAATCTATGTTGATCTGGAATCAAACAACATCGCCCCAGGGCATCTTATGGCAACTCTTTTCATCATCATTCACTATAATGTTCTGCAGTGAAAATGCACTTTTACCACTATAAAACACATAAATACACAGCTTTATAGCAGTCACTATATCACCACAGGCCAACTAAATTCAGATTACAATAAATAACCCCTTTGGCATTGGAATTTGAATTCCTTAAAACTCTGGCACGTTTTTTTCAGCTCGCTGTCATTTACCTGTTTGGGTGCTTCTGTTTGGACAAACTCTGAGTAGATCCGGTTGGCAGAGGAGATCATCTCTGGGACCGACTTGATTTTTTTGTACTCCTCACAGGCAAGCCAAAACAGTATGTTCTCCTCACTGTACTCGGACTTCAGGAACTCCCGGAAAGCTATCTGTCCGGCTGAAAATCATAAAGGTCACAAAGTAGGTACCAATCGTATCTACAATCAAATATATATCATGTATATATATGTATATATTCAAAAGAGACTCTCACCTTTACAACTAAGGACTTTGTCCACAGATTCACTCCAAGTCTCAACTTCCCCCAGTGGATCCTTGGGGACGCAACACAATCTACCCTTGAAAAGAGCATCAAGATCTATCACTAGCCCAGTTATCTGTGAACTCCACAGCACATACCACCTGCAAACCACACTGGCAGGCCAAATAATTAATCTTTATAGTATGTGTAATGTTTTAAGATGACTTGAAAACATCCAATTTAATGCTTTGAGCACCTGACAGCAACATTTCGTCACCACAAGCCCCTTAGGAAATAAAGGCACAATGCAAGGTGAGACTTACAGTGAGTGAAAAACTCCTTGGTATTTTCCACATGGCTGCTGTAAGCTTGTTGCCTGCTGAAAATGGTAAAGGTCTAATAATCAAATATGCAGTAACTCACTTTATCGCCATCTACTCGTCCTCTACGAAGAAGAAATAGAGAAAGATAAGATCCTGCCAGTCTGAAGATGGAGTTGTGATTGTTTGGAAATAAGGGAGTCAAATGACTGAACAATCTAAATGACCTCCACCTAACATGAATGGAATATATGGAAATCTGTATGCAAAGTGATGTTGTAGACAGGGCATCCTTCCATGTCTGTTGCACCTTGATGAGAAAAGAACTGGGCTGTGATTTAAGGTGACCACACCTTTTGTCAGGAATACAGTGATTGTTGTTAACATGAACAATATGAGGGTGACAGATTATTATATTTAAACCAATACAGTTAAGATTATTGGATACTTTATTTTTCATCACTCACTAATGACTATAATCTAGTTTTTATGGGTATAATCAGGAACATAATGGCCTATTGTGGTCGAGTACTGCATGTCAAATTCACAGTAAGATTTAACTAAAGCAATGAGCAATGGTCAGGAAGCAACAGGAGAGATCCTGACCATAAACAAATAGCCATAAACAAATTCACTATTAAGGAAAAGCCTCGTCATCCTACCATTTGCATATCTGCTATGTTCCTTATTCTTTAAGGTGAGAAAAACAAGCACTGATTTATTAATATGCCTCATACGATATCAGTTGATGTAGTTGATCACTGACTCTTTGAAACTGGCTTTGAAATACAGAAAAGTTAATGACTTGAAATGCTCTTGTGAACATGAATGAGAGTCCATTGCCATACCAGCAGCTCTGTGAGGCTGCTCTCACATCATATGGGATAGATGAGAAAGATCCCCATGTTAGTGATTTGCGAGATTTCAAACAATTCAAAAAGGTTATACGATTACAAAGTTAGCTGTGTCAGAGTTAAAAATATATTGATCATATAACACTATATCCAATGCATGTGGGTTTAGTTATATTGTTTTGTTTAATAGTTTTAATGAAATGAGGAGTTGTAGTACTCAACATTTGCCTTGAAGATCCTTTTTTTCTGTCTTGTCTTGGAATCGACCACATTTTTACTCTGTCTTGCTGGTCTCAGACAAAGAGGATTCTGGATTTTATTTCAAGACCCGTAAAGACCACAACTGAAGCAATAACTCATTTTTTAACATCATTACTGTGATTGGAAGTAAAACATCATGCTTCAAATGCAACCGATAACCTTAGGGTTAGGGTTAGGGTTTTAAATGTTTAAAGGGTCATGGTTAGGATTAGGGGGTTAGGGTTAGTAATATTTTTAACCTTTTTAATTTTAAATCTTTGTTACTGTTAAAAACTGTCACCAGTACTCCAAGAAATTAAATGATGGAGCCAGGAGAAGAATCTGTGGTTGTGTGGATATAGATGTATGTAAATCCTGCAATGTATCATTTACTGAGAAGGCCAGGACCACGCCTTACCCAAAGACACAGCAATCCATTTAGTATTGGTCAAGACATCACAAACCAAACCCCCCAAAATGTCAACCTGCTGGTGGTGCTACAGGAAAAGTAGGGGGTCACCAGGGTTAGTAGGATTCTTCTAAGGACCATAAATGTCTGTACAAAATCTCAGTCCAGTAGTTGCAGATTCTGTCTGTTGTGTACTTTTGAACTTCTATAAACTGATGTTTGATTTAGATTATAGTAAGCATAGCAGAAGGTGTAGCATACTGGTGTTGGTGTAGAGGACTGTCCTCCACACATAGATTGTATATGATTGTATACAAGTCATGCCACACAGTGAATCGCGATGAATACGTATGTCTAGTGCATTTTAACCTGTCCTGACCTTCCTGACCACTGGTGGAGACGTGATGAGCCCAAACAAACCAAGAATGTAAATCACAGCAGGTGATGGAAAATACCCAGGCTGTCTCTATTTGCATGTATGTAGACACAAGCAGGTCGAGGAATTTGTTTTTCAAAAAAGGCTCTTCCAGTGAGGTCCACACACACAGAGGAGTGTTGTCTTTCAATATCTGAGATGTTTTGTGTTGTTGTGATTTAGCCTTTTATGTTCTTAAATCAAAAGTTATTCTGAGCGGTCAGTGTCACCGTCACCACCAACCCTGAACAGGCACATTTTGTAAAAGAGGACTGATTTGTTTTAATCCTCGCATCTATGAACTTCCACTGTGTGTTTCATACAAAGTTGCAATTTTTCCACTTTACACAGGGTGGCACTCTAGTCCTCTCCAGGCTCCCTGTATCTATTTTACAATAGTATCAGGTGTCCACCTTTCTCTGTAACTGACAGCTCTGAATTTGTGGGGTTCTCTCTTTATTCATTCGAACATGAAAAGGGTTTTGACCCTTCTCCTGAAGCTGCTCAGGACCTGGACGGCAAGGTGGGGGTTGGTGAATGTTGCGGATGTAACCTGAAAACCTATTTAAATGAGATTTTAAACCCCTGAAAGTAATTCAGTAAGCATGCCTTCGACTTAATTAGAAAGTGTTTCATCTCTTTCTCTCGACTTGTAGCATGAAAACAGCGAGCAGCAGGGATCCTGAAATGACCTTTCTTTCTTTTATTTACTTATTTTAACCCTTTCAACAGAAAAGTTTGTCCAATATCAATAAATAAACTATGATAGTCCACACCTCACGATCCACCTGACCTTGATTAAATATAATGGAGAATCAACCGCAGCATTTTATATCATCGCTATCAACAAACTTTATTCCCCTTTCCACTTGATAATTGAGAAAAAATAATTAATGATTATAATTTTTTCCAATTCAGCTGACATAGTTTTTTTCAAATTTCAAATTTTGCATTTTGTTCCAAATGCCAGTACAGAGTTACTCTTCCATACAGAGCTCAACTACAACTGTTTTGTTGTCAGGTATTCAACATTGCATGACCAGAACAAAAGGTCAAACCTGGGTAATGAGAGGACAAAAAAACAAACAAAGAAACAAAGAAACAAAAAACAAAAACAAATATGGGAGCTTAGTTTTTAAGAATCCATCAATCCATTTTCTCAATTTTGTCTGTTGATTCACTTTCATTGATATTGAGCCTTCAACCTGCAGAGATTGTTCGTAAGAACTGCATTCAGGAACCCGCCACCTATTAATAACTGGAGGGAAGCTGTCCGTCAGGCACTCAGTTGGATCTTTTTCAAATAAACAGCTGCCTCTAAATATGTTCCCAACACTTCAGCTGAATTATGGTGTACAAAGTATAAAGTCTCACCTTGAGACTTTGAAACCAAATATGGTCTTCTGTTTGGTGTTGTACTGAAATTTATTTAGGTCTGTCAATATCGTTGCAAGCCAACAGCATCGAGCACAAACGGATTTGTAAGGGGAAAATTTCATAGCTCAATATCTGAGCCTGAGTCAGCAAATCTATTACTGAATTTGGCTCACATGGAGTCAGATAAAAGCTCCTGAGATGGGACGAACTGGTTCTTTAAATGGAAACATGTGGTATAAAAGTTTGGATAACAGAGCCCAAGGGTGCAAAACTATTGATAGACTTTGGCTCAGATCGAGGAGTTTTAAAAAAGAATCCCATTTGTTTGAGAAAATCTGCATAAAACTCCCCAATTAGACACCGTACAATAAATTGTTGTTGTAAACTCCTATTAGACTGGTATTCATGTTGTTTTACAATCCTCATATCTCCAGGCAAACTGCTTTCTTATATGTTTTTGTTTTCCTTCAGAAGTTCTACAATACCTCTTTAACTTATGGAGACTTTTAGCGCAGACTGAGTCACAAATTTAAATACCAAATACAAATTCTTAGTGGGCAACTAATCTTAAGCTGTGATGAATTTGGCAGGCCAGCTGAGCTCCTACCTTTGTTAACACATCATTACATTTTCCCTCCCGTCTCCTACTATTTGTGTGAAAAGACAGCATGCCGCTAGATGGATGCATAATTAATGTGAACTGTGAGGTATTCCTTGCAGGGTTTTTGTAAAATGGCAGTAACTTGCGCTGAGATGGAATTTATCCCTCTGAAGGCTACTAGAAGCCCTGACATCTGTGTTAATGAGCTAAACCGGCTCTGTGTGTGCATGCTGTGCACATGTATGTACTGGTGTACATTTTTCTGCATACATATGCAGGAATTTTAGAGTGAACTCTGTGGGATCAGTGACAGTTTCAAATTAATATGTATTTGTCTAAGAAGTATAGCTTGTGCATACATATACAGTAACATGAATAATTCTGTGCTGAAATGGTGAGAGCTGATAAGGTCTATTAATTTTTCAGTGATTTGCAATAAGGAAGCAACACATGATCACAATTTTCCCCACTAGTGAATTATACACATATTATGGCTACATTTGTCACATTTAGATGTGGTTACCCGAACTAATTAATGACACAAACGGCCTCATTAAAACTGCTTTTATAAGAAAGTGTTTATTTGAGTTACTCCACATATTATAGTATATAAATTTTTACAACAGCGAGGCAACACATATGATCATAGTAATACACAAATTATATTAGATGGTAGCAAAAGGTAAAACAGCATCATAATTAATATAATGATATAATATTAGTATTCAAATAAGATATATGCATTATCTGTGTGTGAAAAAGGGACAGATTTTAACAGAAAATTACAGAATGAAATGAAAGATATATATCCCTCATTAAAAAGTTTCAGTGTTTTGCAGTCACCATGGCTGCAGGCTTTCACTGCAAGTTAGTCTGGAGGGGGTTGGACAGTGCAAAGGATAGATTAATCCATTTTAATGAGATATGGTCAAATTAGCTTATATGCCATATCAACTGTATTAATGTTGTATAAGGTGCTACTGCTGGATTGGAAGACAAAGCACTTGAATCATAATGTGTCTGAAGTCAGGAGAGAGGCCTCATTGTGGCTGCCTTTACGCAGAATACTGTCAGTAGCATGGAGGCGCTTCAGCTGAGATTATGTCCCCAATCATCCCATTGTCATTCAAGTTTTGCAAGATTTGAGAAAATGAAACACCAGTAAAGGTTCAACCCACAAGCAGTGCAGTGTGTCTGAGAAGAAAATACTCAATTCTGATTTGAGGGAAGGTGTCCATTTCAGTTAAGCACATGGCCCTGACAAAATGGCCTCAACCTTTTTCAATTTATTGTTATAGCTGAAAGGCTAATGGTGTCAGCTGTTGTCCAGCTGTGTAGTTTAGTACTTGAAGGAATATTTCAACACCTTGGGAAATATACTAATTAGTTTTTTTGGTGAGAGTCAGATGACAAGAAACATACCACTATAATGTTCCATAAATATAAAGCTACTGCCAGCTTAGCTTAGTTTAGCGTAAAGACTTGAAACAGGGGGAAACAGCTAGCTAAATTTCATGAGTGTGAGGTTGTCAGGCAACTAACAAAGGAAGTTACTGAGCCAATAAATAGTTACACCCAGCATTGTAATGAGTCATTTTTACTCTTACTCTTTACTCAGACTAGCTATTTCCTGTTTGTGGACTTTATGCTAAGCTAAGCTAACCAGCTGGTGGCTGTAGCTTAATTTTTACCCAACACATTTGGTACACATTGCTCATCTCACACTGGGCAAGAAAGCAAATAAGCATATTTCCCAAAATGTTTAACTATTTAAATTAAACGTTGTACTGTGTAAGTGAGATAATCCACTCTGACCCCAGTGGTTCTATATATATAAAAAACACCACACACTCTGCAGATGCAAACCTGTGGATAATAAGCCTCCGCAACGCACATAACATGTTAACGATTGTGCTGCAAATCATAGATTATCTCCTATATAATAATCAGTTTCACAGAGTGAGCTGCTACACCTGCACCTGCATGTTACATTGGGTTACCAGGCCGAGTCAGTCGTGGCCTCGCCTCTCTCGTTGAACACACAGGACCGTGACCTTCTGCGAAACATGGTGGCCCCAGGGCCTTTCCTCCTGGTGAGACGCAGATAAATGTCAGAGTGGAGGAACCTGGGGTAGGAGTCCTTTTTCATCAGGCTGTAGACTTTCATCTGGGCTGCTTCAAAACAGCTCTTAGTGGGCTGTGCTATGTTCTTTTGGATAGCCATCTTGGTGTTGTAGTCAATGTTGACCTGAGTGAAAGGAAATTAGGACATAATGAGAAACCGTGCACAATAAGGAATATCAACTACATACAGTAAATCTATACTATGGGAATGCCACATATAATGATGAACATCATTGTCTTGATTTGAATGTTTAGAACAACACAATGACAAAACATGGGTTGCATATAGGGCCTGGTAGGTTTGTTGTCAACTGAGAATACATCAGATGGTGAAAGAGAAAGAAAGGGGAAACCCTTTCCACTGTAAGAGCAGTGTAAAGTAGAACCAGTTGAAACAGCAGAGAAATCTATATCTGCATAATTAAACACATCACATCAAACATGAACTTTATTGTGAAGATGATTTTTCAGTGGTGTATCTCTAGTTTAAAGATTCTCGGGTTTGTTGGCACCACGTGACTCAAAGCTAATTTGAGTTTAAAGTTCATACAAGCACACACCATCAACTCCCTGGATATCATCACAGATTTGATAGTAAGCCATGCATTATCTAGCAGTGGTGAAGCTTCTTATGCAGCAATAAAAAAAAAAAAAAAAGCAGCTCTCCATATGTGTGAAACTGCACCATCAACCATAAAGGTTACATTCGTTTACATTTGATTCTCTCTGCAAATCACTTGAGGTTTGTATATGCTTCATGTTCTGCAGCATGCTCCAAAAAACTACCTTTCATATTTACACATACGTTCATCTTTAAGTGAAAGTATGTGGGTGATGCAGAGGAATGGCAAAACCTCAAACCAGACACCAAACCCTTTAACGGCCAGACTTGCTGCAGGGCCTGAAAGCGTATTGGATGGTTGTCACAGCATCCTTGCTAAGGGAATGGAAACCTTTGAAACCGCTATTGTCTTCTACAGAAATAAACCGACCTTCTCTGCAGTGGTGCATGCACTAGATGCATGACCAGTGAGCTGCTCATTACGATTGTTTACAAAGGTCAGCCTGCTGCAGGCTCATGACTATGCAGTGCTTTAGCTTTATTTTTTATTTCAGTGACATAAATATTTGAAACCTCCAACAGCCCCCAGTGACAAATAAGGCAAAGAAAATGCACACATAATTTGAGCCTTTATACTATTTTGCAGCATTATGATAAATAAACATGGCATGTCATACCTCTTTAGGGGCATCCGATTCAATAAAAACTGTATAAATATATTTGGCTTTGGACCGCAACTTCGTCTCAGAATCAATGGTGCTGTATTCTTCACAGGCCAACCAGAATTCAATGTTTTCCTCACTGAACTCTGTCCTGAGGAACTGAGAGAAGATTTCCACCCCATCTGATGTAGAGAAACCGACAAACACTGTAAGTTACTAGAGTGACACAATACAAAGACGAACTGTTCAAAACAAAATCTGTATTTTCTGAGCTTGGTAAAGGAACATTTATTTTAGCAGGATGTGTTAAAGACCATGACTTCCTCATTCCAACGACACTAAAATGACCCCGCTGTTCAAACAGTTAAATTACAAGTAAACCATTTATAGCTTAAATATACATTAACACTATTATTATCTTCATTATATGCCATAGACTATAGTAACCATTCCCATATGAGCACATACAGTGGTTTACAGCGTTTCACTGTGACACTAAAGGGCAACTTCTGTGATTATGAGGAAGTTGCACAGTTTCTGTGTTACTATCTGGGCTGACAAACATAAAAAGATGTAGTGAAACTCTCACTGCGCTCTCCATTAACTATTTATTGCCTCAGGCACTCCTTAACAGTTTACAATTCAAATGGAGCAAATAGTTTGACAGCAGAAGAAACTGTTTTGGACAGAAATTTGACACATTCATGAGAAGTTTGGGGCACTGAACTGACCCGAGTGCTTTAGCAGTTCTTCAAAAGAGTCGCTCCATTGCAAAGCTGCCTCTGGTGAGATGCTGCAGAAAAAAGAAAAAAAAATCAGAGATGCGGTCAGCTCTTCCCTAATGATGCAGCGAAAAATGTTTTGGATTCTCATGAGACGTCTAGATGCCATGTTTCTAGAAGTGTGCAGTGAGTCATGGAGGGTGCTGGAAACTGAGGTTAATAGTGAATAATACTTGTCAAAAACAACATTGCCTGTGTATGAAATTAATGAATTTTGCCTCACTTGCTTGGTGTCGTATTTGTCTTTTTATTGGGACTGACGTTTTCGTGAGAGCCTGACTTGGTTAGAAAAAGGCTTAGTCGGCTCTTCCTCTCCTTGTCTTTCTGTCTGCAAACAGAGAAGAAAATACATCAAGTTCCACAAACTGCCGTACATGCAGCTGTGACACTGTTCACCGACTTATCAGAGAATTACTCCTCACAGACACATTTCCAAAGTGGCTTACATGACAAGCTGTAAATTACACAACATGTTTGTGGCTCAAGTTTAATATGCACACGTGTTGAAAAAAAAAAAAGGCAGCAGAAACTCATCATGGAGGATTTTAAAAGTCTAACAGCTTTAGTGTCAGCCTTAAAGGCCTTGATTTACACTCAGACTACTATATAGAGACATCAAATGGCTATTATAATGCTCTGAATAAGACTTTCCCTGCACAGAAAAAAAGTGTTGGCTAATCTCACTCGTGATAAAAGTCTTTTCAGATTCCTGACATTAATTGCACGATTTACTAAAGCTCAATATAAATATAACTTATTCTTAAATCAAATAAACGTATGAAAACAGCTGAGGCTCACACACCAACCTGCTACTGTCGTCCTTCATCTTTGGTGCTTGCAAGTCTTCTGGACCTAGCATTTTGAAATATGCTTCCTCCTTCGGGGCCATGTAGTTGAATTGAGGAAATAGAAAGAGAAGCGTCTCCATGCTGTTCTGTCTGTATCTGGTGTGTGAAGCAGCAGGCCACAAATAGCTCTCTGAAAATTTTTAACCCATCACTCGATGAACCACCTCGTCTTTTATAAACCATGTCACATTTCATTTCCCATACCTTTTGCTTTACTTCCTGTAATGGTGCAACCGCCTGCTGCTAAGAGCTCCATCAATGATGCAGAAAAGCCCCTGGGTTCAACATCCTGTCGACTGTTTACTTAGAAATTTGAAAAGGAAAGCTGGTCATACTTTTTGTTTCTTTCTTTCTTTAGCCTCAGGTAATATCTTGATTATTAGGACACATAATTAGCTCAAATTAGCTAATTTGACACATTGTACTGAAGCAATTATAAACTAATAACCCTGGTTGTTTTTATGTCACACGTGGCTGTTGAATTTTGAACTTTGGTTGATTCTGTGATGTTTATTCACTCTCATCTCACAATGGAATTATACGGTTGACGTTGTTGTATAAATCACATGAAGCTAGTTGATGAATGTCTTTGTTAAGTGGGAGATCCTGGGCATTACAAGATAGATCCTACTCTATGATTACACTTGCACCATCAGCAAGGCCAGACACTGCAGAGATGGAAAGAATGAAATGTAATGAATAATAAAAATGTGTCTGTCTGCAGAGTCTGGGCTTAGCTCTTTCCAGAACATCAGAGCCTTAATGGAGAAAGACAAACTCACTGTGACACAGTGGAAAGCTACAGGGAATAGGTGCGTTATAGGGCAGATGGAGATAAATGTGATGTCTCTGTTAGGGAGAGAACCTTGACAATGTTTCTTTGGTGTTGGCAACAAATAAATAAATTATTATGGTGCTGGAAGAAAAATCAGCAGGTCTACCATCATGGACAGGTCATAGTTTAACTTAATTTAAAGATCACCTTTCGCTGAATGTGTTTTGCTTATTTTTTACATCCCTTAGACTTGACCTTCACTGTGCAGAATGATGTATGTGCAGAGTCTGACACTACAAGGCTGTTGCCTCCGTGCTCACCTTAAGTTTAATATTTGGATATACAATGATTTTGCAACATCATAACTGCTTTGGGAGACAGTCCTGGTCCAGTATGCAACTTAACACACGTGTGATGTGGAAATTTGAAGTTTGCAGTGCTGCCACGGAGACTATGTCTACTATGGTTTGGAGGAAAACGATGGAAAAAACTGAGTTCCTGGGAAGTTCTGAGTTGCCACATGTTTTCAGTACAGGCACACTGCATATACACATAGTTAATACAGGTAGCTAACTAGCAGCTAGCCAGCACAGACTGCACAAACAGTCAAATACAGAGAAGTGAAATTTCTCTTTACTTGTCACACACCAGTGTGACTTTAGGCTAAATCCAGACCAGTCTCTCTCGTCATATTAAAAGCAACACGTTTTGATTAAAAGAGACAAGGTCTGAACCACAAATGCATGTATGCAGCCACAGCCCAGTGGGCCGATAAACTGAAGCTGCAGTATCTCTTCCTTACAGGTAAACAGCCGTCTGCTGAGTCATTGAAAGCAAATTAAATTGCAGTCATTTAGCTTCACTGTATGTATTTGCCTCTTGTCAACATACCAGATGAGAGAACCAGCAAAATCAATACATGCACAGAGCCAAGAAGGTTCTGCCGCCAGCTGGGAACAAAAGATTATGATTGTGTTATGTGATCATTTTGAAATAATATTCCCATTTGCAATTTTAATTATGTACCTATTTCACCAGCACCAGGTCTTGTGGTTCTCAAATGCAATGTGATTGTACACTGTTAGCAAAGACTGAAGGAAAGACAGAGAAGAGGTTTGTTTAAAAGCAATTTAGCCAAGAGATAAAGAGTTTATCTGAAGTGTCAGTGAAGTAAACTATAAATATTGTTTGGACACAGCAGTCACACTTAAATGAAATCACATGATCTCTGGTTGATGTTGGTTAACATCATGTGCACCCAGCATTGTGTTCCTGTATTATGGTATCAACAGAGTTGTACATCTGCGGCTAGTGATAATATGCAAATATATTTTTATGAGTGTGCTTTGCATGGTGTTTGGTGAAAGGGGAAGTGATGAAGTTGAAACTGCGAAGTGCTGACGCGGGTGAAGGGGGAAGAAGGGTTGTTGTTACTTCCTGTCTGAAAACATCTGTTCGTTTAGGTCTAGTCTGCCTGGCAAGTCTGCACATTTTGCCATTGAAAACTCTATAAAGAAAAAAAAAACCTGGCAGACACTGTGGAGCCACCGAAATACCACACAGACACACACGCACACATGCACACGCACACGCACACACACATCGACACACACACACACACACACACACATATACACACACACAGAAAACCACAAAGAAATCTACAACAAACTTAGAAACAAAATGAAGGTTTGAAATGTTTTGAAAATGTACTTGATTCGAAACATCCCATTTGTGTTCTTGCACTCATATGCCACGTGAATGATATGCTGCAGCTGAATTGCTTTCATCTAAAAATGGGACACTTCATGACACTCAAGTGTGATGAAGGGAAAGACATTTGCACAGTGGAGAGGCCGGGCATCGATAAGACCTTGATCTTTCCCAAGAGTGTACAGTATGTCAAACCAGGACAGATGACTGTATTTCGTTTTATTAGATATGCTTTTTAATAATGTAGGCTTGGTATTATTATATGCTTCTATCCAACTTTTGATCAAATACACTCATTCATTCGTTAAAGGATTAAAAAAAGTAAAAGTTTCATCTGAGAAAATGTATGTCAGCTTGGAAATAAACCACTCACTCATGCCCAGTTATGGGCAGGAGCGCAGTGATTGGCCCAAACAAGCTGAGTGTGGTGTATATGTTTGAGCAATATAATAAATGGTGTGGTTACAGGCAAGGTGGTGCAGAAGAACATTTGCCCACCACTACAACACGATTGTGGTGCTTTGCTGCTTCGGGCTTGTAGTTGTGCAGATGGTGTCGCTGCACTAATGACTCCTGCAGGGTGGCTGCTTGTGCACTGAATGCAAAACAAAAAGGAAAATGTTATATGTAACCTGTTGGGTATAAATGAGCACATCTTGCCTCAAACATGATTCCAATTACATATATTCATATATGCAATATTCACAAAGGGTCCATTTGAAGCTCTTCTTGGTTCCATTAGCAAGCCACGTGTGCAGACCATTATGGAGCTACCGTATAATGGAGTCAGTGGACAAATGGGACCAATCATATAGACATGTTGTCTAGGTATTGAATTGATGACTCGTCGGTTCTACATTTTGGGGTCATATATTTGAAACCTGTATGTATTTGTAGTACAACAACCCAATTACTGCTGAGCAGACATCACTGTACCCAGAGCTAACTCTATAGAATCTGCCTCACTTCTAGCCTGGAGACTTTTTCTCTGCAACTGCAAGTCTCATAAGCCCCCATCATTCACAAATTGGATGAAAGAAGTGCTATCCTTAATTCTGTTAGAAAACCTCAGATATAATAAATGTAAGTCCCATCAGAAATTTAGTGACGCTTGGTGCTTCTTTATAGAATTCACTCTTATTTTATGTTCATAAATACTGTAGTAAATCTCTTCCCTCTCAAATAACTACCTCTTTTAATTTAATTCGTACCGAACAGAAGATACTTTAATAACTCAAGTCCTTTTTATGTTTGTGTGTATATTGACTGAAAAACTTGTACATAAAGTTTAAAAAGTGGTAACTTGCGTGAGGTCAGTTACAGTGTTTGCTTAGCCATTTACAGTAGTTCTAAATGGTAAATTGCTGAACTGCACTTGGGGAAGCACGGTGATGCAGCACTTAGCACTGCCACCTCACAGCAAGAAAGTTCCTGGTACCTGGGCCTTTCTTTGCACGTTCTCCCTGTGTCAGCTTGGGTTTATAGGTTAACTGATGACTCTAAATGTTTGTCTCTCTGTGTCAGCCCTGTGATGAACTGACGACTTGTTTGCCTCTCGTCCAATGCCAGCATGGGATAAGATGGGATAGGATGAATTGCACTTCATCATATTAATATATATCTATCTATCTATGTATATATATATGTGTGTGTGTGTGTGTGTGTGTGTGTTGAATATTACTTTGCAAAGATTTGATCTATTTCAATAGAAATAAGCCTGAATGATATGACCAGACCAAGAGGTTAGCATTTGCATTAGTTGGTTTCTTATCTGTTGTAATTTCAAATGAATAAGCAGTGTGCTGATATGAATGATTACATCTGTTAAAACACTGTACATTTTAAATGGTTCCCACAGGTTTGGCTGGTTCATAGCTGATCAGGCGTGGGATCTCCCTCATTAGACTTTACAAGAAGGTTGTGAGCTTCCAGGAAATGAGCTCCACTTTTAGCAGATGTGTCTGAGAAGCAGACAGCGCAGCAGAGACTGTACACAGCAACATGGCTGCATACCGGTGACATCATTTCCCTGTGAGTGAGTCACACAGGTGCTCCCTCCACAGAAGAAAGGCGTGCTTGCATTTCTGTGCAAATTCTCACTTCACAGCATGAAGCGAACAGGGGAATGTACAGGAAAGCACAAAAAATGTTTGCTCTGGTTTAATGTGAAATGGCTTTGATATCGGAAATGACTCATCAACGCATATTCAGAATATGTTGACTCTTGTGCTGAAACAACAACATCAGATTTAGGAACTTACCTTTCTTCATTTCTGTTGTTCGAGCCTATTATTGAACCTTTATAGCATCAGCTTATTTCATGATAGTGTCAGATAAGCTAGTCACTTACAGTAATTGATAGAAGAAGAAAAATAGAAGCAGAAACAGAAGAAGATGGTTAAGATAAGAAAAATTTAAACATAATTCATTTTCCAAAATAGCTTACACCCTAGGAGAGGTCACCAGTTCATCACAGGGCTGACACATAGAGACAGATGACCATTCACACCTATTGTGGTCCAGGGGACCATGCAAACCCACACAGAAAAAAAGGCATAGAAGGGTACTGTATCTGGGGTAACCTTATAAGGGTACAATACTGACGTCTACACCACTGCGCCAGAACATCTCCATTTATGGGGGGAATATTGAATTGTTGACATCATTGTATCTAAAAAATGTATTACAACCAGACAGTATGAGACGTTTAAATGTCAAAATTGGTTACTCATGGGCTTCTTGCACCTTCAGTGAAGGGTCACAACTAGGTAGGGCTTTATTATAAGATGCCACCTGCCCAAAACCCTGCGAAACACTGTCTTACTGGATGTGGTTAAAAAGACAAAACAAGCAATTTGATTACATCATCTTGGGCATTTGTGCCTATTTTTTGACACTGTGTTGCCCCAACAATTAATTGATTGACCAAGAAAATTAGCGTCATCTGTCAGCCATAATTTAAACGCTAAAATGGGGCAATATGTGAGCTATCATCTGAGGCCATCTATTGCTAATGAATGCAGCACAGCAGGTATTTGTTCTCATATGAGCCTTGCATAAGATGCTTTGACAGGCTAAACAGGCTCAATGCTGCCACCTGATGACATGTTCAGGAATCAAAATACAACTAAAAGATGAGCATCATCAAAACACATGTAAAAACCAAGTTGGATGTTCTTATGAGTAATCCAGTTTTCATGAGTATGAATTGCAGCTGTGGAACAGATATTTTCCTGAGTTGGAAGATTGGATGGTGTCTGTTAACACATAAGATGCAGCGTCTATACTTACCCTGTGAGCCAGGAGCTTAGGCAGATTGGGCTTTTCTGCCTGCAGTTGCAAAATGCTAACTCCATCCTGATTACCATACCCACCGCTGGAAAGATCGTTTTTCACATTTTATTTTTCTCTTACGCCAGTATGGTGTTTCAAATCAAAATGGACCACCCCGCCTACTCTCGTGAACAAATTGGCTCTGCTACTGAATCTTACTTCCATTTCAAATGAGAATCAAATGCAAGTCAGATTCCAGCACTCTGCCTGCCCATGAATATTATTACATCTGTTTTTCGCATATACCATTTTTCAAAACATTTATGTTTTAATGTGATTTTAAATTTGGGTTCTTATCCATTTCAAGTTTATTTTTCTTCCTTAAAATATTCTGTAGCATTCCTTTAGTTTAAATGTGCTCCTGCGATCCAGACCCAACAATTTCTGCTGGGATAGAGCAGAGTTAAGGCGATTGTGCCAAGACGAGGCTTGTAATGTGAGTTTTTTTTTCTCTTTTTTTTTTGCAATGCATTGTTCCTTTGTGCGGACACCCTGAGTGATGTGGTTGTAAAGGGGCCTGGACAGAGTTCTTTATCATAGGTCTATGAGACTTTCAGAGTCTCTCCAGTAATCAGGTCCACATGCCGATAGTGATGGATTCTACTCTGCAGCTACTCTGCCCCAGACAACACACACATACAAATCAGAATTTACATGCCCGAGTCTTTCTTGATCAATAAACATTTACTCCTGAGGAGAGACTGCATCTGCAAGCCTGTCTTTGTAATCAGATCAAATGTTTCTATTGATATATGAGAAAATGCATAAATAGGATGACCCCAGTAGATATTTTCTGTCAAAGCACATAAACAGCAAGTATTGTTTTTAATTTTAGTCCCGAGTCACGAATAGATTGCTATTACTGTCAAAGTAAGCAAATGTAGGTAGACACGGAGCCGCTACAGCTGCCAAAATTATAAGGATGCTAATGACATAGCCGTAAAATACAGAGATCATTCTAATCAATTAGCTGAAAGCATATGCATCGCTGATTAAGCCAGAGAGGAAAGCAACAAATGTGTGCGCTCCTCAGGTTGGGTGAGGAGGAAGTTGCCCTATTTCGGCCATGACAGATGTTGGAACATGCCTGGACGCTGTTGGACTGCTAAAACTTTGCAGACAGACGCTTGATATTTCACATTCAACCCCAGTGCAGCTCCAAAGCAAGAAATGTAATACACGTTTGACTGCCAGACTATAAGAGAACAGACTCATGCCGTGAAACAGATTGGAGTTCGAATGTGAAGAGCCTTTCTGCAAGACCAGCACAATCCTCTGCTGTCTTGTTTTATATCAGTGAAATATTATTATTATTTTTTTAAGTAATATTAACATATTCATCCCATGCCACTCTTCCTAGAATAATCACTTTAACACTAAGGTGAATGGATTTCAGCCAGAAATGGACTTCATGATTATTTTTCTGTATTTTTCTGTCATTATTATTTTAGGTATGAATACTAATGTCTGTCAATTTAGCCTCCACGAATACAAAAACTTTTTTTTTATGAATACTAATCTCTCACTCACTAAAAAGTTCTTGCATAATTCTGAGTGCTCCTGCTTCTTAGTGAATCTGTTTGACCGATGCTGCTATCTCACCCGTGCAGCCCGGGGGAAAGTAGATAGTGTATCATATCGTGCCTAAAAGCAGGGAGATTTTTTAGATTCACTTACTCCCCTCTGCATGGAGGTTAGAGGTCAGAGTCAGCTACAGGCCAGTAGTCCTGAAGCTGGTGGGGATTCAGTGTCAACCTCAAGGACATTTTGTTTCTCTGATATTAAGGTCAGTAAACTTGGTTTCATGTTCCACCCTGCTCCAGTCACCTCTGGAACACTTCTCCTAGCAATATTTTGGATTAATTATTGATTAGAACAGTTTGCTTATTTGTCCTAAACAAAATAATATAAAACAGATCATGTTTGGCACGTTCCTAAAGCACTGTTGTGTCCATTTTAAATTAATTGAACAATATCTCTGTTCACAAAGCTCTCCTGCGGCTCCTGATCTTTTCTTCGCCACGTAGGAGAAAGTGCGTCACATTCATCCCACTGCATGCCATTGTATCTCTAATTACAGAGGGTACATTCTCATATTTTTCATCACTCTTTATGGTAAATCATGAAAAACTGCCACAGTGCCACCTGCTTTCTCTCCTCCCTCTGTCTCCTTTTTTCTCTCAGAATTATTGTGAAGGTTTGAATGTTTCATGACTCATCATTGAGGTTGCTCTCCCTCCCTTCCTCCCCCTTTCCCTCTCTGTCTCTCATCCTGTCTCCAATAGCCTGACAATCGGAGAGTTCAGTCCCTTGCTTTCACTCCGTATGAGGCAAGTCTAATTAGAGTGAATTATTTGGCTGATGGTCTGTGAAACATATTGCGCCAATTATCAGTGTACTATAAACAGACTGTTATCTGTGAAATCCCTTTGCCTGGAAGCGTACAAGGATGGAAGCGTGATTAATATGCAAAGAAACCAGGTCACAGATAAAACTATCCATCGGTCAAACTGAAGACACCTACAGGGGGCTTTTGATTCTGAGCAGGGTGTTTTGTCCTAACATGAGGAATGTCTCAGTTGGAGGTGAAGCACATCATTAAAATCATAGAGTCTCAATACTACTGAAATGCTCCTGTTAAAACATGAATGGATAAACATTCTTTTAGTATCTAACAGACAGTCTGCAAATGTTATGTTAGGTCTAATCAGTTAAATGTTCATTTAAATGATCATTTATGTAATAATTTAATTAAAATTGTATTTGTTTTAGTAATGGTGAACATCTTTCTTGAAACAAACTCACGACGACCACATTAATCATCTCTCATTGAAGGATAAAATTTGTCACTCAGAATTTGTGACTCGGCAGCCAACGCTGAACATATTTCTCTACTGTTAATACAGATACTGTATGGCTGTCGATACAGTGTATTTACTGGAAATACAGCACCACTAGCACATGTACTGTGTAGTACTTCCCCACTGTGTAAAAGCTGCTTGGAGGCTATTAGAGTGTAGACTAACATTAGCGTCTCTGTCCAGCTTTATATTGAAGTTTCCGTTGCAGCAACGTTGCCTTAGATAGAGTTACACTGTAGTCCTCATCCTAAAAAGTGTTTTTCTTGTGAAAACATACTTAAACACAAACAAGTATGCAATTTTTTTTTTTCTATTTTTCTTCTTCTAGATCATAAATTGGTGAGGATAGTGACTTTCTGCCTTAGGCAATCATGTTAAGACCAGTGCTAGGGTTCTCAGTTTAAAAATAAGGCAGCTAGAAAAATCAAAAAGTCAGTCATAGACAGCGTTTTCAACCAACTTATGGAGCTAATCTGAGCAAAAATCTCCATCTAGAAATGAGCTGCTTTTGCCTACAGCTACCTGAAAGAATACGTGTGGGAAATCTGCTATTGTTATCATTGTAAAATGCATAGCAACTAAAGGGGGGTTTAGGATTCACCTTAAGACGACAACATCATCACTGGTTCAAACTGTGAATCAAAACAGAAAACTGTACTTAAAATGTACGTTTTGGGGTGGAATTTCACTTCAGTGTGGGTTAAATAAAAGTGAATACTTGAAGGTGCTATGTGCAAGATTATTTGTAAGCATTGATCGCATTCATTTCAACATGAGCTTGCGAAGTGCTAGGTAGCTAAAATAGAGATTACACTTCGGCCAGGGCGTTCTTTTTTGCTCTCCACACGGACTGTTGCAACCAATGCAAACTCAAACATGACTGGTCAAAACTACTCAGACTACAAATGGAAATCAGAACACTTCCGGTGCCAAGATCTTGGTCCCTCGGCCACAGATTTTGTATTCATATGCAGATATCTGTTTACAGAAGCTGAGGTTGGCCGGCAGGCCGTGGCTTGGCTGCAAAGCGTGGGTCTGGGCATCAGTTGCTTTATGGTATTGGCTGATGGGGTGATTTACAAAAGGCAAGCTGGTTAGTATCATGGAGCCAATGGTCCAAACAAAACATAGGAACATTACAGATAGCAATGTTATTCGAAATATGATTGGAATTTAAGTATTCAGTTTTATCTATGTCACTTTTGGCCAATGCCAAGGATGCTGACTGCAGTTCACTGAACACCCGAAGGTGCGATTATTAACAAGGGTTTTCTGAATGCTACACAGAGAACCTTTAAACCTTTTTAACTCCTTAGTAGTGTGGAGTTTGTAAACCTTGTACGAGTATAGACACCTTAGATGGTACCAAGAAACTTAGTTCTCTTACAATATTTAATAATAGCTAACAAAGAGTGCCTCATAATGTTTACACTGCAGTTTCTAGCATCGTCAGCCCACTATACAGTATTAAATCTTATTAGTTATTCTGAATACCTTGTGCTCTACTTAACAAAATTCATTTGGGTCTCATTAGAGTGTTTTTAATGAATAAAGAAACAACTTCATGTGCTCTGGTGGTGACCTGTGATGGTTAATAACATGATTAGAATCACCCGCCATCAAAGTGTAGGCTGATCCTGGCTGATTACCATGAATGTGAACAAAGCAGTTCGGGAAAACTAATTAACATCAAACCAAATGTGACTTGTTTACAGTGTGATTTTTATCTTAATTAAATCCCACATGAAGAAAATACCTGCACACACTATGTCGTTTCTTTTCATGTAATCAAACAATAAGTAAAACAAAGCAAGTGGACATGGTTTCACATTTATGGATTCATCTCCTCATTATATCATAGTGACCCTTTGACTGTGAGTGTTCTGGGAAAAGTGTCATTATGCTTTATGACTTCTGACATTTCAATAAAAAACTGGTGGATTACCATGGTTACCATGTGTACATATCAGCAGCCTTGTCAAATATTAATACATTATATAGCACATTTGCATTATGGGAATTAAACAGTCACTGACCTGACACTAATTATTTAAAGCAGTAATTTCCAGAAATATGACAAGACACAGAGTATGCAGCCCTGTCATTTACTGTAAGACATGCTAGATATAGAAATGAGCTGTTCAGTTTTGTTTTGGTGGCTCATGCAAATTACTTGTTCTTGCAGTCTGACAAAAATCTAAAAATAGACCAAGTGTTGACTGCTAAATTAAAGAAAGGTTAACAAAGTTCAACAGATAATGATGTGTCTGTTTATTTGTGCCACGACAGAAAAAGCAACTTCCTGTTTGTGTACTATCCACCACTTCTGAATCTCACACAGTTTACTCTGCCATTTGGTGCAGCTTCGTATCATGTAATGTGCATTTAAAGTATGATGATCAGACCAGATTTCATAAAAGGAAAAAAGAAATGTTTTCACGGCTGCAGCAGAGCTGAGTATGATAGAAATGAGTCCTCTCGTGTGGTGTAGCGGGCAGCCACGGTTGCCTAGAGGTTATGAGGTTTATAAATAGGAGTGGGATGATTTGGATATCTGTATCAACTGAGAAGAGTGAGGAAAGTTAATGAATAAGACTCATGTTCGTTGACAACTAGTGTTCAAAGTAAAGTGCCTTTAAGTGAGTGACATCTTATCCAACTGCCACTGCAGCATGGTTGTCAGTCTTCAGTAGAAGACCACACAATTGGTAATATACTGTATTGGACATTTACTACATCTGAAAGACACAGAGACAACATATTAGGTGCAATTCACTGTAATAACTATCAAATATAAATAATTTCACAGTATTAATTTCCAGAATGGCCCAGTAGCAGACACTGCCATCTCACAGTAAAAAGCTTGAAAGGGGTTTGAATCCAGCAGCTGATTCAAGCCTTTCTGTGATGTTAACATGTTTCTCTGTGCTTGTTTTATATGTTTCACAGGTGCTCACATGTTTCCTCCCACAGACCAAACACATGCAGGTTAGATGCATTAACAGACTCCTGCAGGCGTGAATAGTTTATATGGTTTTCTACAAACGGCAACCTCCGAGGCTGTGAAGTGAAGCCAATGCAGAAGAGCCAAAAACTGCAGTTCCTCAAACAGAGGACACACACTTGAGACTGGCTATAGAACGAGTCAGTCTCCATAAGTCCCCATATTAAAATGTCCAACTTCACAGCAGAAATAAACATGTTTACAGTGTGGTACAAAAAACAGTTTTAGTCTTTATGGCTAATTTTCTTGTTTTTGACAACTGTACTGAGGCTGTTTTTTTTTTAACTCACCCTTTCAAATTACATTAAGGCTTAAAGTTACGTATAATTAACAGCATATCACACAGGTGTCTGTCTTCAGAGAGGCTGAAAATGAACAAAGATGTAGATTCTACATCTTTGTTCATTTCTAGATTTGCTGGGAACCGGAAGAGGCAGGAACTACCACGCTTCAAAACAGTTCTTCAGAAATCTGTGGGTGACATCACAGACACAACATCCATTCTTCATTCTGTCTATGATTTTATATCTGTATCTGGTTGGCCCTGTAACCTGCCGCGGTGTGCCAGGATGTAGCTCAATGCATGTTGGGACCAGCAGCAGCTATAAAAATATATCAAATATGTCTTGTAAAATGTCACAGATGTAGTCATTGTTTTCACACTGTATCATATAAATGTTGTTGTATTGTGCTTTGTACCTGGAACAGCATACTGTACCTGGTGATTCATAGCCATAGCCTACACATGAGAGGTTAAAGGACAGCTGGCAAGTTGTATTATTCACACCCACATGCTCAGAATACTCAACTACATTTACTTTATACTGTGTGCACAATGACAAAGGTCATTAACATGAATAGGAGTTCATACAGACTTAAATAAATGGATTTTCTTCTTGTATTCACATGGATTTTCTGTGCGTAGGTGCTGCAGTTTTCTCCCACATATCAAAGTCATGCAAGTCAGGAACTGTAAACTCAAGATTTGCACAGTGATGGTTTATCTGTGCGTGTGTATTAACTATCAACCTGTCAGGATCCCTCTGCTTCAGACTGCTAGCTCAATGACTGGATGGATTGATATCCAGAAATTACCTGACTTGCATCTTCTAGCACCATCATGAGGTTGACAGTTTTTGTTAAATGTCTTGACAACATCTGGACATTACATTTTATACAGATATTCATGGTACGGAGAGGATAATTCAGTTATACCTTGACCTTTCATTTGACCTCAGAAGATCAAAATTATCCTGTCAAATATCTCACACACTTGACAGACTGGCTGATGGTGCCCACACGATTTGTAGTTTTGAGTTAAACATCTCACCAAATATTGGATGGATTTCCATGACATTCATTACACATATTCATGTATAATCACCTGAAAATAATAATCATTGTGTTTTCATTGCATAAAATGAGCCCTTTATACCTACAGTGAGAGCGGGTCCTCTTCCATGGAGTCGGTCATGTTGAACTGCCATGTTTCTACAGTAGCCCAGAGCAGACAAACCAAACAGTGATCTAGATATGGCCTTTTGTTTTGTTTTTTGCTTACTTGCTTGGAAGGAGAGGGTGAGACGTGGAGGAGTATTCATTTGGCTGCAATCTGCAACTTCACTGCTAGGTGCCACTAAATTCTACACACTGGACCTTTAATACTTTTGTTTATAGCCAAATACCTGGAAAACTGACATCCATCATCCTAAACAGTGCTCTTTCGTTTTCGCAGTAATATAATCCTCCATGAAATTCTTTCTAAAATGCAAATAAGTGACAAAAGTTTGTTGTTTCAGGCATCATTTGTCAGTCTGTCCAAGCAAATTCAAACAAGTTGGACATTTGATTTATCAGGTTACATGTTTGCAGCTGCTGGACCACAAACCTGTTGGTGAATGATGCCTCTCCTTTCTGTTTATCAGGTTACATTTCAAATGTGAAAAGCATCTATGCAAATAATCCCCATAACCATGCATCTCATATCGTGCCCTTGTTAAGATATATCATCACAACATCTTCCCTGTGGTGTAAGGAGTGGTGTTTTGCCCTAATTAACCCACTTAGATTTTATCCCAAGCCAAGATTAAACGATACCTTTCATTCTGTGCCAGCAGTCAGACTCATTTGTCTTCAGGACACAATCTTCTCTGTTTTAAGTCAAGGGTAAAAGAACAACACTCTGGGTGGTTTACCCATTGTATAAGCCAGAGTATGGCCAACTGAGCCGACACAGGACAGAAACGCATCAGAGCACACTTATGAATTGATGACTTGTGCATCACTCAGCCAGTTTCTTTCTTCTCTCTTTGTTTCTCTGTCTGTGTGCGTGGAGGGAGTGCAGGAAGGGGGGCCCACCATTTGACGTGATTTACTTTCAACGGAGAAAACCGCTATCACAAAAAACAGGAAATTAGATAGGTGAGGCATTCTTCTTCACTTCAAAAAGTTCATCTTTGGTATTCTTGTGAGCCCACGAGGGACCTGTTGAGGTACCTCCCTCCTAATATTCAGGGGGATTAACTCTGGGTGTGATAGAGGACACCCTTGCTTTCCCACATTCCTGTTATAAGAACTAATTAACGGGCAGGAAAAAACATTCAGCCTCGAATACTCATTCTATTCAATTCAAAAGACTTGCTGAGACCACTCATCCTGAAAATGTCAGTTTGTGCCCAATAGATTTTTTGGCAAAGTGAATTAGCCAGTACTTCAAACTGTGTGTCAGTCAAGCACTTGAGTAATGAATAAGTAATTCAGGTGTTTGCTATCTTAAAGGAGGAATAGATCAATTGTAGAGATGTTCAAAATGCAGCCATATCACTCTCTGACAGAAGAAGGGAGAACGATCAATAGATCAGCTTGAAACCTAAATCAGAATGTGATGTGTTTTTTTTTACAGCCAGTACTTTCTGACAACTGATAAACAAGACACGTTTTGCATGCAGTCAATAATGTTTGCTGCGCTGTTTGACTCAGTCAGACTGATTTAACAATTAACTTTTCACCC
Source organism: Argyrosomus regius (assembly GCA_946959425.1). Lineage (NCBI taxonomy): Eukaryota > Metazoa > Chordata > Actinopteri > Sciaenidae > Argyrosomus > Argyrosomus regius. The sequence continues at coordinate 9,301,261 of OX336892.1, read as the reverse complement.
CACACTGAAGGCTATATTTAGAGCTTGACAGCTTTTGACCACACGCTTATACAAATTAAAGCAATCCAGATATCTAGTTAAGCTTTCAACAAACTGTAATAAATCTTTCCTGCTGTTTTCCAGAGTTGCCCATCTTCTATCACGCATGTCTGTTTTAGATTCTACTCACAGAGGCAAGGGTAGACAACAAGGAGAGGCTGATCCTCTGTAAGTTAACTTATTTAGAATCAGCCTCTGAGTCTGAAACAACAACAGATATAAAGTTTCCATATTAAACCTTACCATGCGTGGGTTTCTCTACAGAGAGATATGTCTGTGCTTCAAGCAGCCTCTAAAGTAATTTATTTTATTTATGTGAAAACGGAGTGCTGTTTTGATAGTAAAGCATTACAAAAGAACTGTAATATAGAAAATGATAAAAACAGATGCGTGGGAGCTGTACCTTTCCAGTATCTGTAATGTTATGGGTGCAACTTTAGTATAATTAGTGCCAAGCCTAAAAGGCTTTATTTCATAAAAAAGATAAATGTGTGATTATTGTCATACTCTTAAGAAAATTGGGACATCCAACACTGTTTTAAAGTTCCTTAAAGGTGAAATGGGTAATTGCAGCTTTATTTATGTACAGATTTATTGGACTGAAGAGATATTCAATCAATCAAAAGATTATTAATTGAGCTTTTCTAATACATGGCCTGTCATTATATGACAGAGAGAATTTATGATGTGTTGTACAGAAGCTAAAAATAGTTTGATTAATAAAGTATAGGACTATTATACTACATATCACTGAAGTTGGCCCAAAACAGTATTTTGAATTACAATGAATTCTAATTGTGTTAAGCTTCTAAAACTTTTATCAAAGTCACCCTCCTCAATGACATTTTTCACCATAAAATTCTCAAATGAAGTTAAGAATTTATCAATAATGGTAATTTTCTTTCTGTAAGAGCTTTCTTACTGAGATGAAACTGCTTAATTGAATTTAAATGTGCAATAAATAATATTTTTGGCTACTTGGAGAATAGGGTGTACCAGGTGAAGGTAGAGCAGGTAATGTACACTGGGTATCAAGCTTTTTGCTAAAAACATCTGCCTGCTATCAAAATGATGCTGATGAGACACTGAGTCAACACAGTAAAGTTCTGTGCCATTAAATCAAAGCAATGAGCTGAAAGACACTAAAACCTGAGGGTTACTGCAGATTTGGGTTATAATTCTCTCTGGGTTTGTCACTACATGGTTCCTCATTCACATTACACAGTCATTTGATTCATTGTTTAAATGAAAATATTGCATGGTGCAGTTTGAAATGCAAATGAGCAAAATTAGGCCAAGAAATGAATGTTGATTTAGCTAAGAGTATCAGGTTGTATTGTGTTTGTGCACAAAGTTTGTTTATTAAAGTAAGTGGTTATTAAATTCCTATTCTGCCTACCCCTCTGTCCGCTCTACTGTCCTTTGAAGAGAAATAAATTGGTGTCACTTGAACTAAAATAATCTAACGTATAACTAAGGTAACCTCGGTAACTTAACCAAATTAATGTTCCTGTGGATTTTGGTTTCCATCGAGCTTTTAGTTTGATCTTGTCTAAAATATAATCTGTGTGCTGAAGGATTTAAAAAATAAGGAAGAACATCCATGTTTTGTCAGAGATTTTGTGGTCCTTCATTTCAAGGTTAGACATGTAAAAAGTAAAAATAACACTATACGCAAAACATGCTCATAGTAGTCCAATTTGAGCACAAGAAGTTCAAATAGCAACTAATATAAAATCTACAGAAATAAGATCCACACTTGTGTTCTGTGAAAAAATGTTTGAAGTGATAAATTTGGAATTATGCCCCACTTGTTTTTCGTCCTTTGTTCATCATAAGGGAAAAGTTGAAACAAAAGCGTTTTCTATGCTTGCTATAGGGCCAAATTGTTGCTGTAGTCTTTTTGATCTAGGAAGGAGTGTGTGCGTCCTAGAAAGGATCTCCAAAGGGAGCTTCTGGAATGCATCATGCTGGAATGTGATACCATGAATAGAAAACAAGATGACTGACGGCTGCCTAAAGGTGAAAGAAGCTGTGCAGAGACTCAAAGGTTGTCTGTTCAAAACCTTCAGACTGGATGGGCAGATGTGGGCTGGGTAAGTGTTACACTCTCCTCACCCTCCACTCGTAGCACTGATCATCAAGAACACATCCCATCACTGCTAAAAAATCCTATTTCATATTACAGACTCGTGTCACTGCTGTACTCCATAGCAGTGCGCTCTTACCCGTCAAGTGATGAAGCCTTTGAGCTGTTTTGAGGAAGTTAAGTGATGCAACGTTCTATCTCATATGCTGAAATGTGGCAAGTCATGTAGATGAAGTACACATATTCTCTTAGAAGTTGAGTCGGGAGGGACGAGGGTCTCTGCTGACATTATTGTTTCAACAACACAGGATAAAAGGCTGTGAATATGTCTTAAATATTTACTGAGTTTCACTGACCGGCATTGACACGGGTGATCCTCATTTCAGTCTGACGTGACTTAGACAGATGAGAGAGGGAAACATTTGCACATCTGTCACTCCTTCATAAAAAGGGTGAGCTTGCTGTTGTGCATCAAAGGAGGGCACAGCATCCGGAAGCTCTGAAAATAAGTTTATGTGGAAAAGCAGGAGATATTTGAGATTCAGGGGCAGAGATAAGTTCTGTGTGCCAAGACAAAAAGTGTGTGCCTACAAGTGTACACATGCACACACACACACACACACAATGTATATACTTCTACAGCACATAACACAATCTACAGCCTGTAACACACACAATCCAACCAATACATGCAAAATATAACATGTAAAAAACGGATCAATACAAATTAGTATGTCACATCTGCAGTCGTTTGTGCCTCCAGCTTCATCAAGTAAACATTAATCAAACCACAAAGCTAGGAATTTAATCAAAAATAGTCAAACATAGAGTGTACCTATTCAAGCCTGATCCTCCTTTGACAACCATTAAAGTGCCAGACTTTCACAAAAATCACAGATAAAGAAAAAAAAAAAAATGAAATGTAAATTCTGTGTCAGATGGGTAGTTTTACTGATGTGTGAAAAGCACGTTTTGTTTTTTTCTTCATTTTGACTGTAATTTTAGGGTGGTCTACCTGTCATTGCCTTCAAATCAATTAACAGATTTCCATGAAATTTGGTGGAACATTAGAGCTCATTTAAAACAGCAAAAGTGGATTTCTGACTGAAATCAGTGAATTTTGATAAATTGCAAACCACTTCGCTGAATGAATCATGTACCAGAGAGTCCAAAATGAGTATAAGCTGCTTCACAAATGAGTTACCACGTCCATTTTAACCTATACAGATTTTCCTTTACACTTGAAGTGACTAATAATAATAACTATCTGTCCATCTAAACAATGGATCAAATGAGACAGGAGTCAGTTGTAGTGATGCACCCACAGACTCTGCAGTAACTCTCAGCTCTACAGAGCTTTCGAGCGTCTTTCAGCAATTTTTTTCTGTCTTTCCAGCCTGCAGCTTTAATGCTTTGGTTCACTCTCATCACTCTCCAAAGCATTAGAGCTGCAGTGTCCAGGAACTGACTGTACACTACCTGCTAAGCACCAAAGAGCAGACAGACACATAAAGAGCCAAATATTCTGCAGAGGATTTGCAGAGACCAAAACTAGAACTAAAAAGAGAGTGAATATTACACTTGAATTCATTAAATGCCCAGAAATGTGATTCCAAATTAATGTTGATGTTGCTCCGTATCTGCTGGATAAATATAATATAACTGTTTGGTGACACGTTTGCCATATCATATGCCATATGTGTATATATGTGTATCAGTTTATCATATTACTTTACAGTTAGCCCTTTGTATCTCCAGGTGCCACAGGTTCTCTTCCACAGTCCGCCATTTTGAACCACCATGTTTTTACAGTAGCCAAGAACAGACAAACTAAGCACTGGTTCTAGACAGGGTCTTTTCTCCCTCATGCTCAGAAAGACAGAGTGAAGCACATCGGTTGCAATCAGTACCCAGTGCACCCATAGGTGCCACTAAATCCTACAGATTGGCTGTTTAAAATTTGATAATATGTAAATGTTGTGTTCACAGCTTGTAGATTAGTAAGCATCTTAAAGGTTCTAAAGTTTATTTTTTGGTCAAATTATGCACATAGCATTGCTATTAATTATATACATTTAGCTATGACTACTTGTAAGCATGGTCTATTTGATATTACTTGACATAAGTTTTGAATTGTACACATAAACTCAATAAAAATTAATTAAAACATTTATTTTGTTTTAATGATAAACTTCCAGTGGTACGCACTCTCTAGTTTTTTCCTATTAAACACTTTTTAATCATGTTATTTTGATTTGTCTTTTGCTTTGATATTATTTACTATGACGTGTACTTAATATAAATGTTGTAAATGCAGATTTTATGCTGTGATGTGGTGAAATTTTACAAAGAAAACAATGATGTGATAAATCTTGTGGCACCCATGGTCCTCAAGGCAACCTAGTGTGCAGCGGCACCCTCTTTGGGAAGCACTGCTCTATTTAACCCTAATTTAAATATGCTCAACAGCAGTTTAAATAAGTCTCAACAATATCAAAGAATCAGCCAGTCCCAGGAGTCTGTCTTTGTACAGTATATGGTACCAAGGGACACCAGATGGCTACAAAAAACTTCTCTGTCTTTGTCTGTGCCTTTTATCTTTGCTCATTAAAAAGACCCTTTTGAGGGAGGGGGAGCCCAGAATACAACCTCAGACCTCAATACACAAAGTCCCTTATCTGTCTCTGCTTATAAGAAATCCTGATACAGAGGATTATTGAATGGAACATTTCAGCCGGTTGCACAGACCAATTATATGATTGTGTTGTCCAGGTATGAATCACTGACCCCAGAAACGTGAACAATAATGACCCCCAGTCCTTAAAGTGGTAAGTATTGAGTAGCCTGGAGAGTCATTGGCCTCTAATGCCCTGACTGAGAGGTATAAGAGATGAAGGGGAAAGAGAAGAGGGACAGAAAGCTCTCTGGGCTGCAGCTGCCAGCCCAGCACCTCTCATGGAATAAAAATGTACCTCTTATCTCTGATTCTGTGGCCTCGGCTTGATCCACACTGATCTAAAATGACTTTGTAGTTCCAGAACATTATCCTGCCTCTCCGCAGCCATCAGTGGCATCAGCCAACACACAAGCATTAATTATAAATCCATTAAAAGGGCTAGTTTGTCCGCAATGCAGCCATTATCAGATGGCATGTCATTATTTTCCCTCCTCACTGCAGCAGCGACTGGTAGTGGCTCCTGGTGGGTTCACAGGAACAAACATCTCATCTGTTTAAGGGGCCTAGTTTGGCAACATGTAATGCGTGGTGAGAGGGTGAGGGGTCTCTGGGGGTAATGTGGCATCTACGCTGACAGTATGATGACAGTGATTGGGGTATTAATTACAGACATTTATTTGTCATTGCTAAAACATTATGTACAGTCGCCAAGTTCAACGCACTGCAACTTGCGAAGACACGAGCAAGCAGAAACACAACTGAGTGAAACATCTCTAGACTACACACTGAATTTAGAGGAAAAGCTGGAAAAAGTTAATTAAAGCTGCTATATTTAATATATTAACAACACTACAACTCTTGACGCAATTTATCATCTTTAACCAGCTGTTTCGATTTTATGGCAACTGTCTTTACTGTTGGCTCATTCTCACTGCTCTCATTGGCGTCATTGTCAGACACATCAGGTATCTGTTTCAGAAAAAAAACCTGTAAAAACCCACTGTACCAGCACCAAATAGCTACAGCTGTTAGTGACTAGCTGTTGAACAATGGGTTAGTATCAAGCAGCAACCTCAGTGGCTGTGAAGTGAAGCCAATGCAGAAGTGCAGTTCCTCAAACGGCCACTTGAGGCTGGCTACAGAACATGTCAGTCTCCATAAACCTCCATGTTGAAATGTCCCCAACTTCACAGCAGAAATGAACATGTTTACAGCCTGGTACAAAAAACAAATTTTCACGTTCATGACAACTGTACTGAGTTTGAATTTCTTTTTTTGTTTGAGCACACGGGCATCTTTCAGCCTGCCTCAACTCCCCCGATGATCCACGTCCTTGCCCATTTTTAGACTACTTGGGAGACAGCAGAGACGGGACCGCCAAGAGCGGCCAGAGCCACCACACTCTGAGATTCAGCTCTTTAGAGACCTGTGGCTGACCTCACAGATACGACGTCCATATTTATAATGTCTATGGTTGGCATTCACTAAAGAGCTATATTATCCTGAGGCCTTGGTGTAGACCAAAAACTAGAGCTAAAAAGAAAATGAGTATTAGTATTAGAACGGAAGGCCTGAAAAACAGCTCCAAATGAACGCTAATGTTGCTCTGTATTTGCCAGATGTGTAAATACACAACTGCTAACAACTTACAAGCTGATAATAATAGGAAAACACAAGCGAATACAGCAATGCTGTAAATCATACAGACAACAGAACTGAGTTCCAACACTAATGGAAGAGTTGGTGATTAGTAGAAGCTACACTGTGAATAGTCAATATCTCCAATAATGTCATATAAATGATATCTGACAGCTGTTTATAAATGTCTCCAAGTAACACTGCCTCAGTATATCACATCTCCTCTCAAATTTAAAACCACTGTTCACCAGACTAGATCGGGGAAGAACGGGGTAACTATCGATTTCCCTGAGTAAATACTGAACTTGTAAAGACTGCCTTAAAGTACTTTGAATCATAAAAGTGGAACAAGCTTCAAAAGGCAATCAAACTTAAAAGTTTCATCCCGCTGGATGCATTTAAACTTTTAATTTTCAACCTTTTTAGAGATACACGTGACTGTTTCTGACACTGTATTCGCTTGTGTGTGATTGAGTGTGTCTTATCTCTGTTCTATTTGTCTCTCTGTGCTCGGGCCTCTCTTTGCAAAAGAGATCTTGATCTCAATGAGACTAACTGATAAAATCACGTAAAAAATCTGAATCGTGAAATAACATTATACAAACTAAAGTCAACACTGTCAGTTCCCTTTTTAACATTATTGCCGAGTGGCAGACTTTTAAGCGTGTCAGTCGGTTTTTACTGTCCCTCCTCTCCTGAAGAAACTGAAGAGCCACTAACAAGATTTTTCTGGTACTTTAACCCTGGGTTTTGTGAGAAAATGTATGAATCATATCATAACAGTTTTTACTGAGCCTGGATGTAAGAAAATGTATCACTATGACAACATAAACTCAACATACCCTGATTGGGACTTTGAGTTTGGATTGATTTGTCAAGATCAGTTCCCAGGAACTAAACTTTGAATTTGTGTTGTTTTTTTGCACAAATCTGCAGTGTTTTCTACATCTGCAGTGTTTCTACATCTGCAGTGTTTCTACATCTGCAGTGTGTTCCTTTATGTGTTGTCAAAGTGGGGAAGATGTTTATTTTACTTGCCTGTTGTTTTCTTCATTTGGAAGTGTTTTCTTAAGCTGCAGTGTGTTGATCTCTTTCAGCCACTGTACTGTATATGATTCCATAGCAAGTAAATGTTAATACAGAGAAGAAACACAGAAATACTGTAAGGCAATATTTTTTTCTTCCTTTACAGGAAAAATTTCAGATCAGGGATAAAACTGTTCTTCCCCGAGTCGTGCTTATCATGTTGAAAGATTCCTAAAGTTGGAGGCGCTCAAATACAAGGACTCAGATGTTCACTCAATCAACCGAGAAAGGGATCATATGTCTGTGCCAAATCAGACTGTAGTTTATTTGTGTAGCAGGTGGACTGTGTGCAAACAATAAAACCCAATCCAATTTGATTTTTGCCGTGTTGTGCAGGATAGATAAGCTATAATCAAATAGCATGGGGCAGGGCTAGAACAGGGAAATCATGCCTTGGGAAATCACATACAGAATGCGTTTCTGTAGATAGATGTTTTTAACAATGTTGTCCCCTGCAGGGCAAGCAGCTTTCTGCTGTTCATACTTGACGGACATAAACAGTATATTCAGAGGCATAAGAATAATTTTGACCCAAGATGACTCAATTGGTGTCTTCGTGCAACAAGATAAAAATGAAAGAACTAATTAGCACCGTGCAGATGGCCACCTAAAATTAAGTCCTGCCTGATAATAAAAATGAACAACTATTGAGAGAAATTCAAATTCCCCTATCTTCAGCACACAATTCCACCCATTCTCTAAAAACCACAGTATAAACCCACAATGAAATAGGAAAATCTGCATGTACAAAATAAGCCCCAGGCTTATCATAATTTTCCCTGATTCAGACTCAAAGATCTAAGCCTCAGGGCTGAACACAGGTCTGAAGGCACAGAGAAAGAGAGAGAGAGACGCCGAGTGCTGAGTGCACCTGAACTTTAACCTTTCTCTATTTATAGACTTTTGTTCTGTCAATAGTTCTCAGTGGCTCAGATGAGTAGATGTCACTTTCTACTTTGTTTTATATGTTTTCATTTCCCTGGTGGTGCTTCTTGAAAGACTAATGATACCTACAGTATGTGTTGATTTCTACTTTGTTATCCACACTCCCTCTGTATGAGATATCCTCATTATCTCCAGCTGCACTCTCATAGGCAGAACACCTGAGCAGTAATTCTTATCCTTGTTAACTCCTGCAGACTGGAGCTGTGTTGATCATGTTTACTTCAGCAGCATGCTGGTTTTAAATGGTGCTAACACAGCTGGAATGATATAATGCCGACAATCCACTTTATACTTTATTTGTGTCCTCCTGTATCAAATATGTGGGACTGTAAACAAACATTTTTTTCACTGCTGTGGTTATTCAAGCTGCTGGCAAACCACATGTTGAATACGTAATGCCACTTTAGATCCTTATGTGCATTGAGATATTTTTGAAATATGATGGATCCCCAGAGCCAAAGCTAGAATATAAAGATCAAGTAGATTTTTTGGTAATACCTTTAAACAGGAGGAAAATAGTTAGACTGGCTCTGTCCAAAGATAACAACCTAGTTTCTAATCAAACAGCAGAGATTCCAGGAAGTTAACGCTCCCAGCCAAGAAAGAGTAACACAAATGTCAGTTTTACACGTTGCTTATTGTACAGATTAAACTAATTAGATGTATGTGAAGTGTTGGTTGCTGGAGGTTACCTTTGAAGGTACAGTTTGGGATCTAATATAGATGCCACGATGATTAAAACTGTTTTGTTTTATGTCCATCATATCATAAACAGTAAAAGTTTCTCTCATCAAATAACAGATTTTAAATCATGTTGATGCTACCCTGATGTGTAATCAGGTGAATGGTGTTTCTTTCGACCCCTCTCTGCACCCTGTACGCCTGTTCCTGCACTATGTAACTTTGTTGCCTCCGGCTGCTCAGTTTATGAGCTGTACTGTGAGCTCAGAGCACCGGCGGAGTGTTTGTACCACAGGCGTTTTTGACCACAGAGAAGAGGTTTTCTTTTGGGGAGTGCAGAATCCAGAGCTGGGCAAATGTGCAATGTAGCGTTGGTGAAAGCTTTGTAAAATAAAAGGCTGAAAGACAGACGCCGAGCTGGGCTTCTTGCTGTTGAACTAGTAAGTAATATTAGCTGGCTGCTATGTCTTGTGTTGTTGCACTGGCATGACGTTGGGCTGATCATAGGTAATATAATCATATATGCACATGTACAGTTGTTCACATTTTTGACAGTGGTATTGCGCTCTGAAACTGGGGCCGCTAAATTGCAAAATACCAATTTCTATGCAGTGTTGCTTTAAGGAGCCAAATATGTATACTTTCACTGACATAAAACTTTATTGAAGGACATTATTGGACAACATACAGTATCAAGAAAAGTGTTGTCTTGAGATGTGATTTCATACACTTTGGTATACACTTAGCCACATACATGTGTCGCTTTTGGCCAGATCATAAGTCTGATTACAATTGGCAATTGGTGGATTACTGAGTGGTGATGATAATGCACCTGAAGATGTTTAGTAACTAAAAAAGCCAAATGAAGAATAACTTGTAAAATTTAGTGGTTTATGGAGCACAGTGGCTGATTCTGTGTTTAGTTTCAGGGGACATAAACACAGAGGACAGACCCTGTCGGTGACTTTTTCCAGAAACTTCTTGCTGATGTACTTGCATGTGGGAGAAATAATGACTGTGAATGCAGCTTGGAGGATGGATGCATTAACACCTTTTCAGCATCTAGATGCAATAACAGAAACCACCTCCTGATTCTTCTGGAGTGCTTCTTGGATACACTTTTTTGAGACTTTTTTAGCTATCTGTTCCCCTCAAGAAGCATGAAGTGACTCAGTGTAAGTGCGATTGTCCAGCCTCCATTTCCTGCTGCTGCTCTTTCCATAAACACATAAAGTGCATTTATTTTGCTCTTTGCCTGGTTTGTGTTTTTCTCTTGGTTTCCATAATTACACCACTCTCTGGTGAGTTTTGTGCGTAAGCGATGATTAGTTGCACCACATGTCAGTGTGCTTTGGTCTTAAGGTCGAAAAAACTAACACCTACAAAAACAAAACAATTCAATAAGCAGAAGGCCATTTGGAATATTTCATGGACTCTAATCATGTTCTGCCTTATTTTTTATCCTGAACTGACAGCACGGCAGGAAAGGTGAAGAAAAGTGTTGAGCTCATGGGGACTGTGTAACTGACAGATTGGGTCAAGGTCTCTCCCTTCTACATGAACTCTGAACATCCGGACGAACATCATGGCCAGCCCATGCGTTACCATAAAAAAAAAGAGAATATGGCTGTTTGGCCACAGATCTAACTCTAATCACTGAAGTCAGTCTGTATTTGACAGTGTCTCCAGATGGCAGCAGGCAAGGGGACATGGTCACATGACCGCATCTTTCCCTGCAGTCCCCACTGTGAGGAAGATGGCAGTACAGTTGCTGTCTGGAGTGACAGATTGCTGGAGAGGAGGTCTTTCTAAATCTGTAATGAATCCGATCTCATGTTCTGGATACAGAAAATGTTCTGCTTCTGTTCCGCATGTTTATGCATGTGATCACTATGAAGGCCACCTCTGCTGCTGCAGGTTAGACTGGACACAAATTTCCAGAGGAATGTCATTATTATACGTGGTGTACAATTACAGCACGTCAATGAAGCCCCATATTCTATGTGTAAATTATTCTTCCGGTGGGTCTGGGATAATATTGCTCCTTTGCATCTCCTGATATATAATTTCACATTTCTTCCTGCTCTTAAATTGATAAATTTGATGCATTGCTGATAATTTCCCGACAATTTTAAGTCTTTCTCTACCGCTGTCATTATTACAGTGAAGTCAACCAAGGAGCCACATAACGCCATGTGCGAAAAGAAAAAGCTTTTTGAAGAAATTACAGGGTAAAAACACTCTGCCAAGCAAAGTGTTTTGTTTTTTTTCTGAAGGACATTCTATGTATGTTCTGGAAACAATCCTGGAGGCCACCACTGCTCCTTTGGCGTTAAAGTCTTTCATTTGATTGGCTTTCCAGTGATCATATGAATGCTGTTTTATCTATCTTTATGTATTGATAACACACAGGGCTACCTGTCTAAAACCCACTTGGTTTAATGGACTTTGGAAAAAAAAACACAGAATTTCCTGATGTAGGAAATAGCAGAACAACAATGTACTAATACCACACTGTTAGGTTAGAGTTCCAGATTTTGACCAAGTATATATCAGAATAGAGGAAATTAAAAGGGTTGCATGTTAAAAAAGAAAAAAGCTTGCTGAAAAGCTTCTAATTTGTGTGATTACAATACATGTAAAAAGCCGTGGAACAATGATGAGAAAGCTCCTGTTATAATGGACAGGAAGCCATCTGGTGAAACAAGCTCTGGAAAAAACACAAAGAATCAAGACCTTCTCAGCTGCTTTGGCAGAGTGGACGTAGAGGATTTACATGGACACAGATCAGTCCACCAGCCTGAAGGTGAGCATTACACAAGACACAAAGTGACAAGACGGAAAGTGACACAGAAAACAGATGTCGACACAAACGCCAAGACACACAGCGGGAGAAGATCAATTGTGTCTTCTTGGCTTTCATCAAAGTTTGTCAGGAAAGAAAATGCGTCTGTGCTTCCTCACAGCCCCCAGAGATTTATTTGTAAATGTCACACTTGTCAAATCGTCAGCAACTGTGTCTCCCGTAGATGCCACATTTTCCTTGGAACAGAGAAAAACCAGCAGGTGCAAATGACAAAATAGCCCGCTGATATTTATTTTATTTCATTTTTTGGTCATCTGCAAAGGAATCCTAAATTTGGAAACCCCACTGCAGTTTTTTATTTGTAAATTAAGACTCCAGCACACACACACACACACACACACACACACACACACACACACAACACACACACACACACACACGCACAGATGAACACAGATGTAACAAGAACCTTTATGCTACACATCAGCAGACAGGCAGTATTCAGTCACCTCTCAACCACGTCTTGGTTTGTCTCTCATTAAAAATGTTTGCCTGGATGACACTGTTCTGTCTTTAACCAACTGTGACCATATCATCTGTCCCAAGAATCTGTAAAAAAGAAAAAGAAAAAATACAGTCCATTGTTTTCTCTTGTCTCTTCAAATGATCTACTAGAATGCCAGAAGAGATGACATCTTTCTAAATTTGAGGAAACATCTGTTTTATCTCCTAAATTGTTCTCTGGTGTCAGGTTTGCATCAAAGTGACAAACAGAAGTTAAAAATAAAACATACAGTTCGATTTTCACCATAGAGAGCCCTTTCTAGAGAAGACTGAGCAAACCAATACTGACAGAAAACAACAGCTAAAGGTTGAAACTAAAACATTTCCTCTCCTTTTGAATCCCATGCTATCTGATACACACTGGCCGGCATTATGCCGGTGTTAGTTCAGTACAAAAAAGCAGAGCTGGTGTAATGAAGGCATACTTTACTGTAATATTTTTTCCTATTTAATACTATTATAGATCATACACCTGTATGAGGAAGAATTTGGAATAGTTCAATTTCATAATACTATAATTATAATACAATTATTGAATGAACTGAATCAATGGTCATTCAAAATATGTATGTGAACAATGTTTGCCTAGTATTTAGGTATTAAGTATTATTTAAGTATTAAATGTTCAGACCTATCTAATGAATCTGAAAATACACAATTTAAAGGAATAGCTTGATACTTTGGGACTTTCATTTGACTTTCTTATAGAGAGACAGATGAGAAAATATATTTCTCTCTCATGACTGTGTGGTAAATATAACACTACAGCCAGAAGCTAGTAGCTTAGCTTAGCATAAAAAAAAGGTACTGGTAGACTCTAGATACTGGTAGGTGGATTTTTCTTAACCTTTGCACTGAGCCAGGCAAGCTGTGAACTAAAACTCCACACACTGGGGTAGCATTATGATGAAAAAAAGCAGAGCTGGTATTGACAGTCTTCTTTAAGGCAGAAGTCTGGGATCTCTGTATGCATGAGCTGAGAGAGGTTCTCATGAATTGTAACATTCATGAGAACATTTCACAAAATGTCAAACTATTACTTTAAAAGACGTGTTACCTTTGTAACCCCTGAATCTTTTTTAACGTGCTCATTTACAGTGGAAATATTTCTGCACTTTTATAAAATAAGGAGCACATTGTAAGGAAAGACAATAAATAGACATAAATTACCTTAAAACAGTATAAAACAATTTGAACAGCATAAAAACAGTTGACCTGGTAGTCCTACTCGGATGCACTTTTGTTCACACTACAACTCTCAAGCTGTCTGGAGTTTTAGTTTTGTGGTCTGATCACCCATTTTGGTGCCAAGTATGAAGCGGGTCTGTGAGCAGCAGGGAGCCAGACTTCGAGACTGATTCAGAGTGCAGAGGCGTCAAAGCTTCAGCCTTCATCATTGCTTTGACAGACGACAAGTTTAACAGGCCAATAACATGTCTGCAAGAGTACAGGCAGAACAATTGTATAAATCATAAATCAAACACTTCATTGTAGCTGTGGCATGGTTTTTTTAACACGCGACTAAGACAGAAAGATTTTTACTGCTGCAATCTGTCACATAATGTTTGTATAATTATTTGCATACAAGGTCAGCAGGTGTACATGAAACCTGCTTGTTAATCCTGAACTTAACAGTCTCTGGCCATCTGTCTATCACATACAACATCTTTGAAGTTTAATATTCAGAAACACAGAGAAATGATGCAACACATTAATATTATTTTATAGCATCTATTCAGACTCAGAACAAGTGATCCCAGGGCAGCAGTACATTTAAAGCATTATGTACTTCCAGCTCTCCACTGTGATGTTTTTCTCTGTTCATATTTTTGTAAATTGAATACTTTCTGGATCATTGGTCACACTAAATGCAGAGTTTGAAGGTGTCACTTGATTTTGGGAACTGCTGAAGGGAATTTGTTAAGCTTGTAGATTGTACGACTAATTTAAAAGATAAATGAATTCATAATGAAAATTGTTAGACTAATTTGCCCTTGCTTTATCTGACAACAATCACCCAACCAAATCTTAATGCTGTAACCTTTATTTAAATGTTGCTAGATGAGACTGTCACTGAAAATGAAGAATAATTTAGATCCACACATTACTGTAATATTGCAGTTTGGATATTTCCTGAAACATGGAGTTTTTGGATTATTCCTGTTTTTGAATTGCATCTGTCATGTTCTTAATTGTCACAGTGCTAAAGGAAAATCAATAGAAAAATGTGTGCCTGTGACATTTAGAGTGACCTTTTGCCTTCCATTTCCAGAAAACATCCAAAATTCACATTTAGGTTTATATTTCACTGCACTTTGTCTGTTTGTGTCTGTAGATTTCTCCTAAATTCACCCAAACTTAGCATTGGATAGTGCATCGTTTGCATATTTAAACATAAAATTTCAGAAAACTTCCATCCATCCATTTTCTGTGATCACTCAGAGTCGCATAGGGCTGGAGCTGATCTGACACTGAGGCGGGGTACACCCTGGACAAGTCGCTAGTTCATCACAGGGCTGACACACAGAAACAAACCATTCATGCTCACATTCACACCTACGGGCAATTAACCAATTAACCTGCATGCCTATGGACTGTGGGAGCCGGCGTACCTGGAGAGAACCCATGTAAACACTGAGAGAAAAGGCAGCCTCCAAACAAAGGCCCCAGCTGGGGTTCTACCATGAACCAGGAACCTTCTTGCTATGAAGCGACATTGCTAACCACTGCACCACAGTGCCACCCTTCAGAAAACTTAATTTAAGTCATTTAAGTTAAAACCTTTTACTACATTTAATTGTAGTGTATTTTTTTTGGCCAAAAGAGTCATCAAAAGATCAAAAAAGGTTTTGTTTTTTTTCTAATACTCTCCACTTCAGTAGAAAAAAAAAGCTTTGACTCTAATACGTCAACAAAACGAAATTAGCTCATTTTTAATTAGGAAATGCCTAATGTGCATACTTAAAAATAAAATTTCAGAAAGCTTGTAACATAAAAAATTATTTTCAGTAATCAACTTTTGGAAGTTTCATGGCGATGTCTTTCAGTTAAAAATGCGCCCTTCACCTGTAGAGTCACCTCTTGACCATGCAATAACATCAGAAAGGCTAAATAACAACATTACGTGTCCATATAGTGTTTTTGTTTTTCTCAGGCGGAAGTGCTCTGGGGAGCGCTCAGATGTACTGTAGTGTTTGTACAGTGACAGAGAAAAACATGATATGAACACAAGCCCTCAGGCTGCTGTTTCAAAATCGAAGATCACATTTATTAATCAGGGCACTCACATAACAACGTAGCAGAGTGCTGAATAAAAATACAATTCTTTGTCAAAATCTAAAGGGGAGGGGGCATAAACAGCTGGCAGCTCTGTCTCTCTATTTCTCACTGTCCATTGTTGTGAAACAACAGCTAAGCAATAGTCACATGGATCTCACTGAAAAGATAATGTGAGCACATTTGCTAAAATAATAGTTGGGGCAATTCTGTCCTCCCACAATATTGGTAGGGAGTCCGTATGCAAATGTACACCCTCGTAAACCCTAATAATTACCTCTAAATCAAGCCTGAATGAGCAGCTGCATTGGTTTATTTATTTGTTTGTTTGTTAGGATCCCCATTAGCTGTGACCTCAAGCACAGCTCGTCTTCCCGGGGTCCACATTTAAATGTGGTGTCAGCGGTCCTGGAGAAATCCAATACAGTGACAAATACCATGATACAGTGCGAATGACACAGTAAGTAATCTAACTAATGTTAGCAATGTTGTGGGTTTGCAAACTGTTGCTAAAATTGCACAACTAACATGCAGAGAGATAAAGAATGTTCCCAGAGCCAGCAAAACCAGCTCCAGACAGCGATACTCATAACTCTCCTCTCTACTACAGTTGACATCACAGCAGCAGCATATTTTGACAAACTGGAAAGTAAGATGAACGTCCATCTGCATATAATCTAACACAAATCCTGGTTGTGTTTCTCAGTCTTAGCCACTTTGTGTGTTTCCTTGAATCACTTACCCCACCTTTAAAAACATATCATGAACCTTGAAACATACATTAAACATTGCAGTCCATGTAAATCAATATTTAAAAAAAAATAAATAAAAATACATTAATGGGAAACATAAGACATACTGTAAAAACATTAAAATGTATGAGTAAAGCGTATAGTGTATATATGTGTATATATATAAAAACTGATGACTCCAGAGTTCCTGGTATCCGTGAAATCGTCTCTCTGTCTCTGATGGCTCCTGGCTAATCTAAAAAATGGGCAAATCATGAAGCGTCTTTGGAGCTGAGACACTTGGGTGCTCAAACAAGCCATCTGTTATGGCAGCTACCTGTTAATCACACCTTAAATGAACAGGTGAGTTATATAGAAATTCAGACTCAGTACAGTTGTCATGAACGGAGAAAACAACTATAAAGACCAAAACTGTTACCAGGCTGTAAACATGTTTATTTCTGCTGTGAAGTTGGACATTTTAACATGGACGCTTATGGAGACTGACTCATTCTGTGGCCAGCCTCAAGTGGCCATTTGAGGAACTGCAGTTTTTGGCACTTCCGCATTGGCTTCACTTCACAGCCATCGAGGTTGCTGATTGGTTAAGACAGAGTGCTGTGTTGCACTATGGGAAATGATGCACACATTATTACATTATCACATTTTTAAAATCTGAACAATTGATCTCAGGGTACATTCACATGAATCACTAGGGTGACCTACTGTTGATTGTATTGAAGTCCCTTGTTTAACCTTGTTTTACTAACTGAAACTGATTAAAAAGTAATATTGTAATCCATGTCACAGATTTCACTGCATGAGAAGCTGATGGATATCTGTGTCAAACTGTTAAATGAACACAATGACTTATGACAGTTTTGCCCTTCAACTTCACAGTGTCATTTGTCATTTGTGGGTGGCTTTACCTGCCACCATGTCAACACGACCACATGCTGTGACACTGCGGAGTGTCATTGAGAATACATGGCACGAGACCTTGTTTTTTTGTCCACAACCATCCATCACAGCTCCTTGAGCGCTGATCAAGTCAGCAGTGCACCTCCGGCTAGACGACTCACGACTTACAGAAAAGTGGCTGACCTTCACCTCACTTGAACCTGACCACCAATAAGTGATGAATAACGACAATTATGATCCCAACACACGCACATTTCCCCTCGCCGTCCACAAGTTGTAATGTCAGTTGGGTTCCAATTTCCAATCTGTGTTTGGCATAACATGGCAACATGAGGCGATTGATGAATGCAGGGTTTATGTGGGCAGTGGCCTACTTGAATGTTAGTGTGTGACTGATGGCTGCATCCATCACTTCAATGTCATTATTCAAAAGACATCAAGTAACTATTGGGAAAAGTGGGTCAAAAGAAGGAGAGCTTGGTGAGTGTGAGGGTTTCATCAGAGCATTTGAAGTTTAGTTTTGGCTCTCCACCCCTGTGACAAATCATAGCAGCACTGGAGTTAATGTCAGCTCAGTAACAAAATTAACATTATATGTGTGAACCCACGAACAGAGACGGCAAAGGTGGAATTTACCTCAGGGTCTGGAAAGTTAACACACAGTCCTGCATCGGAGGAATACCTGATGAGGACATGTTTATATGTATGAGCGTTGCTGCTACATTTTATATCTCCATGAAATGGTGTAGCAGATGGTCATAAAATTCACATGTCTACATGTTAATGTTTCGCTCTTGTGTGTATGTTCCTACATGTGTGAGATGAGGAGAAGTAAATGTCTTGTCTAGTCATACTATTTTCCTTTTTCTCTATTTTTCAATGAGCTGAGAAATGTTTGAACTTTTATGATCCTTTTGTAGCTAATTTCAAATCATTCTGCAGTTGCTTGAAACACCAAAACAACAGCAGACATTTTGAATATGCAAACTAACTCTGGAGTTAATGACTCCATTTACATGCACACATTAAATCATGTTATTGGGAGAAATCAGGTTAGAGCAAGAAATCCAGAAAACACATTTACATTCACTGCAATAACTTCCAAACCCAGTGTCAGATTTTTTTTTTTTAAGATATTTTTTTGGCCTTTATTTGATAGAGACAGCTGAAAAGCGACAGGAATGTGGGGAGAGAGAGACGGGGAATGACATGCGGGAAAGAGCCACAGGTCGGATTCGAACCCTGGGCTTCCGCAGCAAGGACTGAGCCTTCGCACGTGGGGCGACTGCTCTACCAACTGAGCTAAACGCCACCCCCACAGTGTCATATTTTTTGAACAGTGAATTGGTGAAATATGACTCTGCAGCCTGAAGAGTTTTAGTCAGATCGTTTCCACAGCGCAGTGAGAGGAAAGTGTCTGAAGTGACAGTGTGCTGTATGGTGTCATGTGTGTGAACCTTACAAAAAGCAGACTGTTGAGGGATGAGAACCGACTTGTTTGGTCTTGATGAGTTCAGTGTCAGTTGCTTGCTTCTCAAGAGAGTTAGATGAGACAATTAACAACAATTATACAGCCAGGAGACTCTGAAGCCCTTTGTTGTTGCCCATTCGCACAAACTGTATAGCACACAACAGGAGATTGTCCGTTTCAGACGTGTTGTCACAAACTGGAAAAACTCTGTTTAAAGGTCAGTTTTGGTTTAAAGCAAATGGCAACCTCTGTGGCTCTATGCTACGTACTTCTCGCAGGTGATCTTACCCGGAGCACAAAATGACATAGTGTAAGAACAGGTGTAAAGAGCACAGAGTGGAATGGGAGCGGGAATGTCAGACGCATCATCCAACTTATTTATTACTTATTAGTGAACTACTTTATTAATGTATCCAATACCTCTAGATAACTATTAGACCCATTAGTACTCTCCTCTCACTTGCTAGCTAGTTTTTATCAATAACAGTGTAAAGAATGGACAGAGCCTGAGTGACGTCACCCGTAGGTTTCCGAAGGTTTTGAAGCCGAAAATATGCGGCATTGGCCACGGCCATGTTGGGTGTACTGCTTCTTCCGGCTCCCAGCTAATCTAAATATCGGCAAAGACGTGGATCATCAGTGGACCTGAGGCAGACCGAATGATGTCTGGGTGCTCTAATAATCTGTAACAGCACTCATCTGTCAGTCAAGTGGAAACGCTGTTAATTAAGCGCAACTTCAAGCTTTACTATCATCTGAACGGTTGAGTTTTTAAAAAAAATCACTTTTACTGCTTGGTTTTATGTTTTTATGTGTTTAGGTGTTACATCTGACTCAATATAATAACTCAGATGCAACTCACACACACTTAATTTTATTAATTTTATTTTTTAGTTGCTACATTCCACAATCTTTCCAGCCCTTTGCAACTACAGCACACTCTATGATACAAGTAGGCTACATCTGGTAGAGCCACACTATTTTTAATAATTTACAGAACTGTTACGGTAATTAGATTTTTTGTTCTTTAGACAGTGATTTACATAGTTAATCTTGTTTTGTTTTTTTCAGCAAAGGTGACAGCAACAGAGCAAGGTGAGAGATTTTTACTATGAATGCGTGCAACACTTCAAATCAAAACACAGAATACGAGTGTTCTGGTTCAAGGATTGACACCTCGTCCTTTCTAATAAAGTCCTCGTAGTTGGCTGCCTCTACATGCTCCACAAAACAAAACACAAAATAATAATGGAGGATGCCGTGCTGACGTCAAACAAATGTCTCTCTGAAGGACTAATATGTAGCAACATGGGTAAAGTTCAAGTGTGCTTGCTACCAGCAAGATATTCTTTGCAACAGCTATGGTCTTTGTATGATCAAAATGCGTTCTTCTACGCACATCAATGATGTGCCTAAATATCCTTCAGCTGAATTCAGACAAAACTGAGACCATCTGGTGCAGAGAGGCTGATATCATCTTGAAAACTAAGATTCGAGTCAAAACTTTTGCTATTATCATGGATTTGAATTTTAATAACTGCATTAAATCAATAACAAAGTCAGCTTAGTATTATCTGAAAAACGTAGCAGAAAGAAGATTACTGTCCTGCCATGACTCCCCCCCCAAAAAAAAAAAAAAAAGAGGAGAGAAAAACCCTTTCATTTCTGGGTTAGTGTGTTTTTTCAGGACACTTCAGCTCTCGAAAAAGCTGCTTTTAAGGTCTAAAATTTGAAGAAAATTGAACACAGAAAATTGATTCTTCGGTATCTGATAATATGTCAAGTGGCCAAAAATTATCAAAATTATTGCAGCTTTAAAGTGACAGCTGGCATCCAAGCTAATACACAAAACAACAGCAGACAGATCAGGGGTGATTTAGAAACACAGCTGCAGTCTATTTTCATACAGATAGACTGCACATAAGACTACACTAAAGTTAACAGTGACCCTGCATCTTAACAGCTTTGACTCAAACTTTTCAATCTCTGAGTCAATGACTTTGTGACCTCTAAGTAAGCGCTCAAAGAATAGTAGATCTTTGTGCCTGTCAGAGAAGAAAAATACCTTTTCTTGTGATTTTTGTGACTTTCACTATGACGAGCCCACTGACCAAGCCGGAGGTATTTCTCTCTATATTTTCAAGGCACTTCAGCCATTTACTGCATAATAATCATCCAGGTTATTGCTTACTCTGAGCTATAAAATCATCATGAGATCTCAGTGCCGAACATATGGTGAACTATATTGTTGCCAAGCCAAGTCATAAAATCACAATACATTAATTAATGGTGAAACTTTGACATCAATCACATTAAAATCGTGCTTTTCTCTCCTCCCACAGAACACAAGTCACATGAAGAGCTGACTCCTGCGGTCATTATAATTGTACGGTAGTTGCATTTATGATCTGTCTATACATAACAAATGCAAATTGCAAGGCTTAGACATAATTGTATGCTTTGGCATTCTTTATCCTAATAGTCACAACTGGACAAAATGCACTTTGTAACCTCTGAGACTGCAAAGTGCATTAAAAGTACAAAAATACTAAAGTAAATTATACTGTACGAAGGTTTGTAATGGTGAAGTTAATTTGTAAAACTGACACTGAGAATTGTTTGACACTGATTTCAGGACAGGATTCTGCATTATTATTTTTTTGGTCTTTGTTGTAGCTGAGCTCCTTTGTCTCCTCTTTTCCTGCACATGGTTTATAATCACTGCCATCAGGTTATCTCTGCCTTTGTTGCTAGCAGTGAGCCAGAACTGAGATGGGATTTTCTTTTAGTTTAAATGAATTATTTGCAGCATTTATTTGTTACCCCTGCAGGCTATTGTTTCATAATGAATTGCAAAGGACAGTTGAGGTTTCTATGTGCTCGGCAAATAAACATTCATAAAAGACAGAAAAATAGAAACATGTTTTTCAAAGTGAAAAGAGCTTTTCGGCCTTCAGGCAACAAGACTCTGAACGATTTTACAGTGGGTATTCATCATGTATGTCACTGTATTCAGCTTTCAAAATATGTAATTAATATGTGAATGACATTTGCTGCTGTTAATTTGTTAAAATGCTAGTTGGCAAAGCCAAAATATATTTCTTTGAAAGTGCCATGGTGGTTTTTGATATTGTATAAAAGAGGGCTATTTTTCTAAATTATATATCATTCAATGACAAATCACTTTTAGTCAAGGCTGAAGTAGTCAATCGTCTGAATGCAAGACACAAGTCAAATCTGAATGTGGCTGAATCAACAGGGACTGAGAGAGAAGATTATCCAGAACAGCTCTTTGTTTGCGCTCTGATAACTACCTGCCTCAGCCTCAGTGGTGGACTCAGGCAGTAAGAGGACAATACAAGGTACTTCATCACATTTTTTTTCATACAATTTGAATTGAACTGTCAAGTCCACCGGAGTGTTGCAGTCACCCACGGTTGTTTAATGTAAACACAGACCCTGCTGTTGCAGTGGCCTTGCTTCAAGTGATGACTGGATGAAAGGATGTGTTGCAACTATTAAGACACTTTATACTGCCTATCTCAATCTCAAAAAGCGCTTGTTCAGCTGTGAAACTCAGATCAAGATGTTTTCATGTCCATGAATTCAGCGCGTTAAAGATACTATTGTGTAGGACTTAGTGGTATAGCAGTTTAGTTACTGATTGCAACCAACTCGCCTCACTCACTTGAGAAGGAGAAACTACAGTGGCTGCAAAATGCACGGAAAACATGAAAGGCCCCCTCAGTATTTAGTTTGTCCTTTATGGGCTACTATAGAAACATGCCACTTCAACATGGTGGACTCCATGGAAGAGGACCCGCGAAACAGGTGATTGTACACTAATGAAAACATACATATATTCCATTTCTGCCATATTCTGTGAATACAACCACCTAAATCTTACATACTGGACCTTTGAAGTATCAAAAATATGTTTTGTTTAATAAGAACAATGGCTCCTATGAGTGTTACACTATTAGATTGTTACTGATGTAATCATTTGTGCTGTAAGTAACATTTTACTGTTGTGGCTGTTCAAGGTGGAGCTAGTTTAAGCTTTTAACCCCGTAGCATCCCAGAGCGCCCTTTCTATATTTTACTATAGTGTCACTTTAAAATCACTCCCAGTGTGTCAAAACACAGAAAATAAAAACTAAAGTTTGTATTGTAGATAGTTAAAATTTTCATCAATAACCGGAACTGGAAATATACATCATTACGTTGATATCGCCTACCTAGTGTCCCCAGGTTTACAAGAGATCCTAACCCACTGTGCATCAGGGAAAGCGATGAAGACATTGTGAGTTCATGTTTTTTTGCTCACATCACATCACATAATCACCATCAGCAAACAGTGGGACTTACCCGGCATTGAGGAGTGACTAGTTGTGGTGACCTTTACACACACATGATTTTTTGTTTTCATGTATCCGTACAGTTGTTTGTTCTAATGAATGAATTTTACAACCGTTTTAGTGCTGTTTGTGTTGAATCAAACTTGGCTTTAAAAAGCTACAAATGGAACTTATATAGTCCTTCTGTTTTTGAGATAGAGCTGTTTGTTGAACAGTTAGAAACAAATGCTCATTTGAGTCTTCAGTGACTGCAGCAACTTTCTAGAATTTTAACTGGGGTCTGGAGGGTTAACTTTATATAGCATAACATAGAGTGCAAAATAGGAGGTTCCTGAAGTGTTTCTCCCTATTCTGTCGCCTTATTTCAAATATTTCTGTCTTCAGTGTTACTTATGCGGTAGTAGAGACTCAAAGTCACAACTCACGGAGGCAAAGTCGTCAGAGTAATAAAGACCTTTATTTGATTCAGCGTAAACAAAAGCATGAGGTGGTTTGCAAAGCATCTGAAGTTTCACTGCCAGGGATCATATTATTTATAACCTACGTCACAGGTGGAGGTTTACCCATTCTCCAGTAGCTGTTGATGTTTGGCGTACACCCCTTGCCCAAAATTACCTTTTGTTCTGTCCTAATAAAGGTAATCTCTGTTGACTGTTGAACTTTGTACATCAACATAGGTAGAAATTATATATAATAACTTTATTCTTGAGATTACATAACCACATAGAAGTCTAGCAATGTTCCACCTCACTTACCATAGAAACATGTGAGTCCTTTAGGTTTATGTTCTGACTAACTTTGTTTCCAAGAAATCGTGTTTTGTTCGATATTTTGGCAAACTCTAAATACTGCAATACCCATCAGTGTTGACAGTCGTTACTATGGAGAAGAAGCCAGCAAGAGGCACCAATCAGAGCTACATTTGTCATGTAGCTGAAAGCATTTCCCTCTGAAATAAAGTGGAGTTGAAGTAAGTAGCATTAAATGGAACTGCTCATGTAAAGCACAAACACCACAAAATAAGTGCTACCTAAGGAAATGTACTTAGAGCCTCACCACCGCTGATAAAGATGCTGTGCGTAACATTAGCCTCGAGTCAGTGGCTGCTGTCAAATCTTTTGCTTCCAGGTATCTTTTAGCCAGTGGACTAAATAGTGAGACAATGAGATGAAAACTTACAAGATATGAAGCCAGAATGATTACAGCTATGATCAATGCTGTGACGTGAGATACCCGATTCCTTCCACACCAAAGCTGAAGCCGTCAATAGAGATGACAAAAAAAAGAAAAAAGAGAAAGAAAGGACGGCATTCTTCTTTATTTTCTCGCAGTTTAACGCTCCAACACTTTCCGTATTGATTGCAAGTCATCCAAGGCTACAAGAAAAATTTTGATGGGTTTCTTTTTAATCTGCAGACAAAATAAATGCAAGTGTGCATTTATGTCTGTGTGTGAATATGTGTATGTACGTTTGTGCCCAGGGGGGTGTAATTATGTGCGTGCCACATGTGTGTGTGTGCGCATGTATACGCCAAACATTTCTTTAATTTAGCTTAGTGAAGCATGGGGACCCACGCCTTGCACCAGTGTTGATTTCATACTCTCATTTGTATTTCACATTTGGAATGCAGATGAGCTTCACTGCTGGTATTTTAGCACTAGCTGTTTGGCTTTGTCTTAATGAGGTATGAGTAAATGGGTTTCTATTACTGCAGATATGGTGCTTAGAGGCGAGATGCTGAAATATGTTGACACAGACCAGGAGGATAACCTTAATGAGCTCAGACTGGAGACTTTCTCAATAGCAACATGCAGATTGAAATCTTGTCATTAGGTGTGATAACTTGCGAAGTTCTGTGATAAGTGGACTTGTGTTTCCTTCTGGGCACTGTTGATCTAACGTTAAACTGCTGCCTCACAGTACTTACACATAAAAATCAGTGCTGAGCTGCTGTGTGTCACATTCCCCTGAACTAATATTTGTTCTAACACCGCGGTGGGAATTTCATCCTATTTTGAGGCGCTGCAAGTGAGGCGGCAGCGACCTCCTCCTCATGATACACATACATGGACAGTTCAGCACACACACATACACACATGCATGCTCGTCTCAGATGTATTCTCCGACTCAAGAGCTCCCGGGGATCCTGTTGAGAGGGATCGATGATGGTGTCTGCACCTCCTGACCTACGCTCCAAGTCTCTGTCACCTCTCCTCCAGCCTCCAACAGCCAAGGGGCAAAAAAACACACCACAAACTCGCCGTGAAATGAGATACTCGCTGTGAAAAATGTCTGCGGCTTTATGCACTCGTTGCCACGAAAGGTCCTTGAAATGCACTTATACTGATAAGAGTGCCGTCTTAAACAAAAGGTTGGAAGTGGAGTGGAGATTTACCTTAAAGTGCTGCTGAACTTTGTCATATTTCAACTGTGTGGGAAGTTCTGTCACGTTGCTGAGGAGAGCAGTATTATTCGTAAGTATTATTCATTTGAGAAAAACACAATTAAAATACAGTGGCAATACACACACACACACACACACACACACACACACACACACAGGGGAAATAGAATGAAACTTGTGCAGGTGATATTAAAAACCCAAGGGGCTCATGAAAGCATCCCACTTCAAAACAAAGAACCCCGTAAAAACACTTTGATCCCCTTCTGTTTATATCCTCACTTAAATTCTACATTTTAATATGAAGCGCATTAATCTTAATGATTAAAGATGCAAACATTTGAATCCTTTTGATCGCAGAGGTACTGTAAACAGGCCATCACATGCCTGTTGTAATGATTCAAAAGTCTTCTTTCATGTGAAAATCTGTGCTTAATCTCTCCGAAAAACCTCAAGTGCTTAATTTAATTGAGATTCCAGTATTCGACTCAAGAGGAGAATTCCATGTTTTCAAATGAGACTCTTAATCCCTGACGATAGGTGATGATGTTTTCCCATTTTATTTCCACAAGTGCCACATCGGCAGTCACACACCTGCAGCAGCATCGCCTCCAGACCAGAACTCTGATCTGTATGCAGGTCACTGTTCAATAAACATTAGCAGTAATAACAGACAACTGTCAAATAGACCTTTGGTGAGGCCGACATTACACCTGAAAGCGTAAATAGATCTGTGTGACTGCACTCTTCTAAAGTGTAAAAGCACATTATCACATGCCTTTGGGACATCAGTGATCTCAGGTCAGTGATTAACAACACAGAGGCAGAAGATGTTTTTGATAAAAAGGTGACTAATATCCTGAACATCCTGTCGTTTGATGCTGTTGTGTCACCGGCTGCTTCGAACACACTCATCGATGTGCATCGTCATTCAGGCAGGTATGTATACTCCCGAGTCTCTCTCCTGTTTGTATTTGTGTGCTGAAGTGCGTCAAACGCTGCCCTACAGTGAACCTGGCTATTAAAATGCAGAAGCTGCCGAGCGGACACAGTCCAGCTGATCTAGATCTCGACTCCTCCGATTGGACAATCATGACTCATTAACCCAGACAGAGTGTGCAGCCCAGATGCCTGTAGGCCAGATAGAGGTCTCACACATAACAGCTCTGTCTCTATATTTATATATATATTTATACACTACTAATTTGATTTGCCACATAAATTTTGGAATTAATGTAATAGCTGCCTGGATTATGTGGATTTTGTTATTCTGCACAGGGCTTACACATTCTGTGTTGTTAGATTTGGACAGCTTAAACTCTTGGTTAACTTTGATATTGATTTTAGAAATACTGAAGTCATGAGTCCAAAATTCCCTCAACAGAATCAGCTACCTTTTCATTATTTAACTGTAAATACTGAATTCTCCTTTTCTTGACAAAAATGATTAGTTATGTGACTGTATTCAGGCCCGGCTGTGCTTTCAGACAAATGCTAACATGCTTACAGTGACAACATGATGATGTTGCTGATGTTTAGCAGATATACTGTTTACCATGCTGTGATCTTTTACAGTAGGTGCCCTGTGATGAACTGGTGACTTGTCCAGGCTGTTTCCCATCTCTTGCCCAATACCTGCTGGGATAGCCTTAGCCGCTATGACACTGATAAGGATGAGCAGTTATAGCAAATGGATGGATGGATGATATTTTAGCATGTAATGAGCATGAAACACAAAGTGAAGTAGAGGCTGATGGGAATGTCATTTGTTTTTATTACAATTCATCCTGAAAGAGGATGTCAGAACAAAAAATCAAATTGTGATGAACCACAACCTCATGGTGGCGCTAGAGAAAAAGTCAGGCAATCACCAGAGACAATAGGATTCATCCTCTGGGAATCATGAATGACTGTACAAAATCTGGGCCAAACCATCTTATAGATGTTTCAATATTTTACAGGAGAAATGAAATGCTTTGCTTTAACATCGCCATAAAAATAGTTATGATGCTGTAGTGGATATTGTGGGACAAGCATATGAAATACACTGAGGCCACGTTTTAATTGAATATAACATAAAAGTAAGTTTAAGTGAGAAAATATATAAATATACTCTATATACACTGTGCAGTGCTGTAAGGTTTCCTACAAAACATACACAAGGGAAACAGGGTCACACATAGACAAACTACTTGTGAAGCCCAAATTTAGCTTAATCCTCTTCTCTGCGTGCTCTCGGTCTCTTTGGGGATTTCTGTTCATATTGGATGAAGGACCTCACACAACAGTGACCTTTTCCTTACAGTAATGTATAACTACATATTAAAAATAGAGCATGTTGCAACAAAAACTAGTCCATTTTATATGAGAGTTATTCTTCTTTATAGAATTGTATATTTTAACACCAAATGTGTGTGCAAACAATCTCCATGAGCAGGTGAGTTTATTCTTGCCTTGAACTCTTACCCTAAGAAGAACCTAATTTCAAAATTAATCCCTAATCCAAAATCCTAATCCTCAACTACTAACTGAACCGGGTGAAGTGAGGACTGGCCAAAATTACCTCACTTCCCCCAAAAAAGTCCAAAGCTCAAAATGACAGTCACAAGCAAAAGAAACTCACACACACCTACACACACACACACACACACAGCCTCTCTCTCTTTTTCTTGATCTCTTTTCTAGGCGGGGGATTGGACACACTTCATCCACTGGACAGCATAATCTCATACCCGCTGTCCCCGGGAAACTAGTAAGTCCAGTACATGAAAGCAGCATCATGTATGTTGTGTGTGGCGCAGGAGTTGCTGTGAGAAACATGCAATTGCAGTTCAAGAGGTTAATGAGGACCACTGGCTCCTACACAGGGAAGTGGAGACAGAGAGGGAGTGATTTCCATTTAATGAGTGTTATGCTGCAGACAAGGGGAGCACTGAGTGGAAGACAACATTGTTTCTGTGCACAGATTTTTAACTTACCTGTGAAGCAGGTATGTTTACAACAAATTTGCTTCCTTCTCCAAAAAAAAGTTTCAAGAAAATGTTAGAGGCCAAGGCAGAGATTAACCGATAAGTAGACAGACAGATATGCAGAGACAGAGAGAGGAAGAGCACATGAAAAGAGCAAAGACTTCAAATTCAAGTAAGAGGCTTAGTTTTAGTCAAAGGACTCTTTTTAGTGTCCTTTGGTTCTTTATGAAAGCTGACAGGGCAGATTATTCTGACAACAAGCGGGTCAGAGTGAATGTCATATCTGTCTTTGAGCACAAAACCCAACAGTTCCTCACATAAATACAGTTTCACTGTGGCATAACTCATTGCCAAATAAGAAATGCTACATGATGGTGAAAATGTGTCCTACTTTTTGTTGTTTTTCCTCTGCGATGTAAAGGGAAAAGCTGCTTTACTGAGATGAAATTTAATGCTAGCAGCTCTGTGAGGCTGTACTTAGGCAAGGCAGTGATTTGAGCTAAATGCTTATGTCAGCATGCTAACATGGTCAATGCTAACATGTTGATGTTTAGCATTCTTGTATAACAAGAAGAATATTTGCAGACTGTATAAAGCAGGGGTAGTCAATTATGATTTAAGGACGTCCAGATAGAGAAATTTTCCTCATGTTCAGGTCTGCAGCATCATCATGTTTAAGTTGCATTATAATTTAGTTGTACATTACAATAATTGTATATATATTGAAGCAGAATTGTCATTGTATCAAACAAAGAAAGCTATAATTCAACATCATGGCAATAATATTTATTTTCAGTGCAACCTGGACTCTGGAGAGCTACATACAATAATAAATAATAAATAAAATAAATAAGAAAAAATAAAGCAAAGTAAATTTGACATTCAAACCAGAATATAAATAAACAGTACTTTCATTATAATAATAATAATAACAACAAGTTATTGGCTGACTTGGCTGCAATTTTCCAGATTAAAAGCTGGTTTTCGGCGATTTTCACTGTTTGTCTGATTCTCTCTCTCTTGTCTCCTCTCTCCTTTATATTTTTCTCTCCATCACTGTCACTGCCGTTCTATTCAGTGAAGGCCCGCCCTACCTGTTGCCGGTCAAAATGTTATCTCCGCCAAAACTGAATAAAACTCAGTGATGTGTCGTTTCCAGCTCTGGGTCCGGACAGGACAGAGTGTGGGTCTGGACCCGGACTGCGGTCCGCCTATTAGTGACCTGTGGTATAAAGAATGGATGCTGTATCTGTGAAGTCACCCACAGGTTTCTGAAGAGATGCTGTGAAGCTCAGCATTTGGTCACTTTGGCCGCTGCCATTTTGGCAGTCCTGCTTCTACTGGCTCCTGGCTAATAAAAAAACAGGCAAAGACTTGGAACGTTGCCACAGATAACAGCACCCACCTGTCAATCCAAGGGGCCACACTGTTAATTATGCATAACTTTAAGCCTTAATATAATTTGAACGGGTAAATTATTTTAAAAAAACAGTACAGTTGTCATAAACGGGGAAATTAGTGACCAATAGAGACCAAAACCGTTTTTTTTTTTTTGTAGTTTTTGGCAGTTTTTTCCACATTGACTTCACTTCACAGCCACAGAGGTTGCCGCTTGTTTATATCCATTTTAATGTCTATAATAAATCCATGAATACAAACGCAAAAACATATTTCAATGTATGCCGCTCTACTCTCCTTTTGGGGACCAACAAATTTTGATGCAAATCATCCAATAGCAACAATACCAACAAAGCTTCATAACATCATTAAATCCACACTAAACGTGGTGGTTTATCTGTCTCCTCTGACCAGAGGATACATAATAAGTCTGACCTTGTTGCTAGAATACATCATTATATATTCTTTTGGTGTAATGAGCCAGTGGGTGTCTCCTGCAGAGGAATTTTTGGCAACTGAATTTCCCATCTCAGGCAAATTAGTAACAAAACCTAATC
This sequence comes from Argyrosomus regius, assembly GCA_946959425.1. NCBI lineage: Eukaryota > Metazoa > Chordata > Actinopteri > Sciaenidae > Argyrosomus > Argyrosomus regius. The sequence goes on along the minus strand of OX336892.1, from coordinate 9,270,653 downwards.
TAATGAGATCTGAAGGTCACATTTTGTACTAAAAAACTGCCACCTGTATAGTTTGAAAAAGTTTGGAGGTGCTCAGGAGAGCCAACAAACCGGTTTATTTGGAAATAGCGCAACAGGTTTCAGAATGTGTACACAGCTTTGTCTACAGCGAGGATGGATATACATTTGCAGTTGTTTGGATTAGACGTGATGTGATGTATTCAAATGGCACTGCCCTGGCAAAATGCTCATGATGTTTTCTTTTCACGTGTTAATGCGCCACTGACAGGGGAATCATTACATATTCACTGCAGAGCTGCATTAGGAGCATTACGACGCTGTCAGATGGAGTGCTCGTAACATTCATCTTACATAACAATCAAATGATGACTTTGTTCTTCCATATGAGCAAGGTGACTTGAATAGTCCATCAAATAATCCTCAGTGGCTCTCTTTGTATCTTTGAGCGGCCAGCTGTCTGACTGAGATCAACCCTGATTCTGAGGCCAGCTGAGCCGATCAATGGAGCAGCCCAGCATGGGAAGTGCAAGTTCATTAATGTTTCACAGTTGTAGCTGAGAAAAGTATCAATTTGAAATGATTCAAAGTTTAAAAAGTCACCACAGTTTTATTGAGTGGGACAAACTAGACAGATACATAACACGTGTTTCAGTAAATATGTTAAACGACTAGGCAGTGTTTTTGCATGTTTAGCTTATTTACAAATCAAATTCTTCTTTTCAGACTTCCATTTGTTTCACTTTGGTTTAAAAATGAACTTGCAGAGACTTGTAACTTGCCTGATCGATAACCCATCACAGAGAACATCATACAGCATGTGCTTGTATTTTTGTCAAGGTTAAGTCAGTGCTTTTCAAATCAAGCTACACTTACAATCGCATTATCTCACGATCACTATGCACCATAGACAAAAAGCACTCATGAATGTATTGAACTTAAGGAGGAAAACAAGTAACTTGAAAAGAATGCAGGTGTGCCTTAATGACAGCGTATGAACATTATTCCATAATCTTTGACATTTTTGTAACAGAATGCCTCTTCATGGAAAGCAAGATAACATCCTGTTAATAGCTTCTGGGGCAACTGGATGTGCTGTAAGAAATAATCTGTATGGCGCAGATAGTCTATTGAGTGAAAACATTCATAAAAATATTTTGAGAAGCCCTAAAAACATAGCAGCTTCAATATGAAGAGTTAAGTATTTACTGGGTTCTTCTGAGATATGAGACAGTATAAATAAGAACAACATTTTTTTAAAGCAGTATACATTTTTTTTTAATTAACAATGGATCACATTAATGTTTGTATATAAGAAGTGCTGGTTGTGATAGTGTGCGTTGGGACAATTATAATCCAACTCTGCAGTTATGCAGCTTTATAGTGTCTTTCAGCTCATTGTTTTGGTTCCCTCTCAACGCTCTCATCAACATTGTTTTCCGCTGCAACAGGCAGCATGTTTTTAGAAAAAGAGCAAAAAAATCTCTAAAAACCCCACGGTACACTACACTACAGTACACTCAGCACCAAATGGCTGAAAGACAAAGTTAGCAATTAGTTAGCCGACATTTAGCATAGCGTTTGGTAGAAAAAGATTTTCCTACAAGAGTTGGTGGAGACTAAAACAGAGCTAAAAGGAGAATAAAAATTGGACTTCACCGGTGGGGCAGAAACACAAGTCCAAATGAATGCTAATGTTGCTTCATAATTGTTAGATTGCTTAAACAGCAAGTGGCTGTCAAAAAAGGTCTCCATAATATGAAAGTGGTGTGTTGTCAATGGCCAAAAATCTGAGACTGACGAGAGCTGAATTTGTGTTAACTGATTAACATCATGAATTGCTGCTTCCCTTCAGTGCCCTGGTGTCAAAAAGGAATGATCTCTGCCTGAGAAGCAATAGATGAATGGTTCAATGCCGGTATTTTTTCTTTGTAACTCAAGGTTCAAATTCACAAGTGCTGAAACTCTTTCAGCCTTTCAACAATCAACCTTAATAAGAGTCTAAGTTCATGGTGACTGCTCGACTTCTAAGAAGAAAAGAGCTTTAATTTATGCTTTCAATCTTGTACTATTTTGAAGCATGACAGGAGTATAATAAAATATGCCAATATGTGTCTCACAAGTACTGTTTTGTGTATATCCAGTAGAATATGACAATTTCAAACTTTTACCACAATATATGCTCTTAATCGGTTGCCCAAGGCAACATGCAGATATTATTCCAGAAAACTTAGCTCACTTGCAAATTACTTTGCATTCATTCAGTCCAGACTAAATTTTAGTTATGAAAGGAAAGAGGAAAGAAAGAAATAAATGGCTTTTGAAGAACTTTCCATTATTACTAAATGTAGTAAAGTTAGCAACCAACTTCACATTCAAAGAGGTATAAAGAGCTGAAAACACACTCCTGTGAACACTTACACGGCTCTGACTGCATGGATGGAGATATTTTTTCACATAATATCAAACTAAGAAGTTCAGATTATTCTTTATTAATTTTCCTGCCATACCTCATGCTCTTAAAACATTACATTATTTTTTCAGTGCACAGTAACTCATTCTGTAACTTGTCCATTAGAGAACTTAATGGTTTGTCAGTAATATAAAGCTCTCGCATTAGAAAAGGTTACCTCTGCATAAATCATTTATATTCCCACAAACAAAAAGGTAAACCAACATACAGAAATTAGACAAATGAGATCATAAAAACAGCTCAAAAGAATAGTTTGATGCACGGGAAATTAATTTTGTTGCTGAGAGTTGGGTGAGAATGGCTTGGCTCTGTCCAAAATTAATAAAATATACATACCAGCACCTCTATGAAGCTCACTAATTAACAATTAACATGAATTAATTATGTGTTGTTTGTTTAATGTCTACACATTTTATCGGTACAGTAGAAACACTTAATTGTCCCATAATTCCACATAATATTATACTTGTTTCCAGCACTTACATAGATGTTCATGTTCTCACAGTTATTATCACAAATCCTAATATAAAAACACGAATGTTGCACCACATGTCTTGATTCACCAGTGTTTTGCAGTGTTGGATAGTGGTGACGTTACTACAGTTTAACTACAGTCAGTTTCCCTGTCTGAATCAAATATCTTTTCACTAGCTTAGCTCTTTTATTGCTCCGTTACATGATACACACTGGCCCAAAAAATACTTTTCCATAAGTTTCAAGTTTATTTCATTTATATAGCTCTTTAAAAGCAAACAGGTTTCAGCACCAAAGTGCTTCGTAAAGACAGACACACAGAATAAAAGAAAGATGAATAAGAAAAAACTAAAAGTGGGTCTTAAGGTGCATCTTGAAAGCATCAACAGACTCAGCCTGTCTAATGGCCTCCTGGAGGGTATTCCAGAGCTGAAGAGCCGCTATAGTAAACACCCAGTCCCTGTGCCATTTTTACATTTTTTTACAATTCCATAAGCTTACATAGTGAAAGAAGCAGCTGTGAAAAAGCAGATAATTTGTTTTTTGACCGACACAAAAAATTATTTGTGTCACTGTCAGAGATTGATCCATTCGGTCCAATACCATTTGGAAAGTCTTGAAGAGCTGCACGATTAAATAACTTTATCCCCATTCAAGTTAGCAGAGGGCTAAGCCAGAAGTAAGTGGCTCAGCCGGTGGAAGTCTCTAGTGTGTTTGCTCTATGGTCCACACAATGCGGAAGTATACACCAAAGATCCAATCCTGGAAATCAAACTTTTTTACACTTTATACATTCATGAGCGAAACAGTTTTACCATACGGAGTATTCTACTCCATGATGTCTAGCTATTATACTAAATTATATACTATTATTTTAAAAAATACAGTGTATTCTACATGAGTGTGAATGCTGTTCATTTAACATAGTCATATTTTTGGTATCCATTTGTAACGACCGTGTATGTGAGTGTTAACAATGCTCATGCACTGTTTTATGCAACCTGGCACTCCGGCATGGCAGCATAGTGCAGCATAACTGGTGATTCAGACACAGCTAGCATAACCAGTACCGCTGAAGCCAGTTTACATCAGCATTTGAAGGAGGAGGAGCATATATTCTGATGGGGGTGGGGAATCACATTTTTATGGGAAATATCTGTGAGTGAATGATCAAAAGAAATCGTCAACAAAGGGTAAGACCACAAGACAAGAGCCTCTAAGTTCCTCCACCCAAGTAAAACTGACAGCATTTTGTAAAAGACCAGTCGCAGAGCCTGATCTTTCTTCCAACATTGCCTTCTCTAAATTGTGTACTCTGCAGAACTGAATTCATAGCACATCTTTCAACTAGTGGCTGTAATGAAACCAGTGGTGGAGCCTGTACCGACTCACTCGGCAGTATATGAATGTATTTATGTTTTTTGAACTGCTGCAAAATTTGATTCATGCAGGCTGAATAAAACTTCTGTTGCATCTACAGTATATCTTTACTGCACCTCTTTTTTGCAGTTTCTGCATAACATGGCACATTAAGTGATAAAACATACTCAGAGGGGGTTTTCTTGGCTTTTAAAAGTAATCTACGTGATTCTATAGTAGTGTGCAGTAGACAAAAAGTGGGCAGTGGCAATGATTGGGCGGGGGGGATGGATGGGTAGTCGGAGGTTCTAAGTTCCAGTGTGTAAGATTTAGGGGGCTCTATTTACAGAATATGGCAGAATATAATATACATAACTTTGTTTTCATTAGTGTACAACCACCTGAAAATAAAATATCTTTTTGTTACCTTAGAGCCTTCCACAGTAGCCCAGAATGGACTAACTAAACACCAACATTTTTGTTTTTTTCACACGTTTCATGGCCCACCATAGTTTCTCCATCACACTAGAAAAGAAAGGGTGAGATGTGGAGGTTGCAATCAACAACTACACTGCTAGATGCCACTAAATCCCACTGGACCTTTAAACTATTTCATCTTTTGGGACTGTGAACTTCGTTCAAAATTCAAAATTGTGATCTATGAACATGAATTAGTTCATTTTAATGTGAACTGAACTTTGAATTAACTCTGCCCTGTTTTCAACTTCCAAGAACAAACATTCAGGTGATTCCCCAATAACAAAGGCAACGCAAACCAAACTAGCGGTCACAATTCAGTGCAGTCTGCAAACACCAGCTACAGCTAACCACTAGTAAGTTACAATTTTTCACTGTCTATTGACAGAATATTAATAAAATGAAAGGTGGGAAAGTGGGGTGCAAAAGACAAATAAACAGCCTCCATATAACACTGACCAGCAGAAACAAAAGTCCCCATTTAGGGTAAGGTGGTTAGTCAAAATGATTTGGCTAAAATCTATGTAGATAATACAGCTACTAGTAAAGAGTGGGCCAAATAGAACTGCCACTTTTTAAACTGTCAATCAGGCAGACAGATGATAAACAGACTAACTCTAATATTTAGAAGATAGAATAGCTAAAACTCCTATAATCATGCCGTTACAATCATCTTACAGTTTCCATCTCACTTGGATCTTTTTCACATTCTGACTTGACCAAGTGTGATCAAAACATTGTAGTAGTAAGTCTGCAGGCATTCCATTTTTTCCTGTGATAGTCATAGTCAGCAGTGCTCCGATATCCTCTGATAGTCATGTACTTCAGTAATGTGCATATAAACACTTTCCTTCTCACCCTAGTTATGTGCCACAACTTCACGGTAACAGTGGGACTCCATCCAACAATAATCTGGCACATAACGCCTCATAAAACCACAACTTGTTCAGATGAAAAACCATTTCTACTCTCATACTGTATCCACTAAATATGAAGCTAAACCCAGGAGGCAGCCAGCTAAACTTAGCACAAAGATTTAGCTAAAAAGTTGTTTTAAAACAGATTAAACAAACAAAATACAGTCATAAATACTGAGCTTTAGCAGTTCTCATGGGCAATTATTGTTTCGCCTTTTCCAGACGTTGTGCTAAGTTAAGCTAAATGGCTTCTAGCTAATTAATCGAGTATTAATCTTTTCATCTAACTTTCAGCAAAGAAAACAAATAAGCATTTCCCAAAGGTTAAACTGTTTTTTTTTTAACTATTATTTACAGTGTTGGGCAAGTTACTCTAAAAAAAAGTAACTAGTTACAGTTACTAGTTACTTCTCCCAGAAAGTAACTTAAGTAGTTACTGAGTTACAAATTATAAAAGTAACTAGTTGCTTTGGAAAGTAACTATTGCGTTACTTTCAAGTAATTTTTTAAATGCCCAAATGTGTCAAAGAATTTGGACCCCACCTCCATCCCTCTTTCACAGAACTTAAAATACATGTTCAATTATTATGATATATACTATACTATACTCTTTGTGTGTCTGACAATTTGTGTAAGCAACACCCGCCCAACTCCACCTCTGATTGGCTTACCATGGAATTTTACTCGACCTCAGCCAATCGTCATCATTTATGCCCCCGCCCTCACCAAGGAAGGAGGAACAAGAAAAATCTTTGCCGCTCGGCTTAGAGATCTAGTTGGTCTGATGAAAAACAGCTGCCTTCAATCATTGTAATGCGCCGCATTTTTTGGCAGTAACGATAACGGCGTTATAATGATGGGAAGAGTAATCAATTAGATTACTCGTTACTGGAAAAAAGTAACGCGGTTACTAACGCCGTTATTTATAGCGCCGCTATTCCCATCACTGATTATTTAAAAGTGAAAAAATATAATTATGAAGTGTACAGTATGAATCATATCATCATTTATTCAACACTAGAATGAAATCAGTATGTTGCCTCTGGGTATAAATTGAATTACATTTGCAGCTTGTCGTAGATTTTTTTTTATTCAACCAAATAACCAACCAGAGAAACGCGTGCTGGAAAATGATATGAAGGGTTCATGAAAGTCCTCAAAAGCAATAGATAGAATAGAATAGAAGAGAACTCTAGCACAATTAGTCAGCAAGGCCATGAAGTGCGTATTTGAGTATATGTACAATATCATTGAAATGCACCAGTCATCTTCAAGTACATTAATCAGCGCTGCTATCATGAGGCTATTTAGATAGATAGATAGATAGATAGATAGATAGATAGATAGATAGATAGATAGATAGATAGATAGATAGATAGATAGATAGATAGATAGATAGATAGATAGATAGATAGATAGATAGATAGATGGATAGAAAAGCAGTTTGAGTGTTGTTACTGTTTAGTTGCGATTCCCATGCACAGATGTTCATGTCCTGTTGTGTGACAGTCTTTCAGTATTCTAGGTCAGCCTTCCAATGCTCTAGTGTGACTCAAGAATGAAAGGGCATGTACAGGGAAGAAGCAAAAATAGCAGCTGGGCCACAGAAGCCAAAGCTTTGACAAAGCCTCGGACATGTGTGTTCCCTGACCTGAATAACCAAGAGAGCTGCGGAGCACTCGACCAGGTGGACCCCAGACCCGTCGGAAAAATAGCACTATTTTCCCTTTCACATCCATCTGCACTTTTCATTTACAGTAAGAGCAGAAGGAGACTATTTTGTTCACTCGCTGATTTACTAACAAAACAAAACAAAAGACCGTACAGGAAGGCCAAACCAGTTATTTTAATAAATCTCAGCATTGAGATCATGTTTAATGTGCTGAAACGATTGCTAATGTGCCTCGGCCCCCTCGCACTCACATGAAAGCGTGGGGGCATTTGCTGTTTCATTTCCAAGCATCTTTTCTGCAATGCCTGTCCAATTACTCACACTAGAGAGGTTTCGGTCCAATCGCTGTCTTCACTCCAGGGTTAAATGGAATTAGCAAAGCCGAGACCTCATCATCATCCGTTCCATTTTGTTCGCACTTTCACATTCACCACCTGCCAAGTTACATCGCCTTTCCATTTTGGAGAGACTTTCAAAGAACAATGGGCGCACAGCAGACAGTGTGGCCATGATCTGCTTTACACTGTGCTCATCAGCTGCAATTCTTTCTTTCACAATAAAAGGTGCAGAAGAAGTAATTACTCAGTAAAGCACATTTGTAGTCAGGAGGACGCTACAGCATGTTATCAGTTGAAACAGAAAGAAGTGTGCGGAACTCTTTGGGAGTTGGCAGAGCTCTTGAGCAAAATTAGTCATTTTTATGGTATTTCAACAGAGCTGCTGCCAAGTTTCACATGCACACAGTCACAGACACAAAGTCCTGCTTTATGCCAAAGCCTTCATGTCACATACGGTGCAGCTGAAACTCTTTCCTCCTAATATGGAAGGAAATCATAATGTCATTCTTGACTTGTGATTACTTTGGCACATTGCATGTTGCCGGGCCAGAGGCATATGTGTTCAGGCATATTAGCACCACTTCCATGTCAAGCCCTTTCACATCATCTTCCTGGACGATTCCGAGTTTCTCCGCCCTTTACTCATCTGATTCAGCGGATGGTTTGGGCGCAAATGATCAAAATCGGCTACATTCGTCCTAAAGCTCAGCAGGCGGCTGAGGAGGGAGGGGGAGTGAATGAGTCAAACGAGAGATGACAGAGAATTCAAATAGAGAGACGAAGCAAAGACGCTGAAAGAGAAAAGGAGAGGCTGCTGGTTGTGATGGTGGAAGGGATGTTAGGGATGTCAGACTGGGAAACTAGGATAGAGAGAGCGTGAGAAAAGCAAAGGAGTGTGGAAGGAAGAGAGAAAACGGGGGGCTGGAACTTTTCAATTACAGCACACGCAGGCAACAAAGACCCAGATTTCAAGAGACTATAACAGTCTGCAGCCCGGAGGGAGAAGCTCATTTAGCCTCCTTCATTTCTCCTCTCCACAAATTACAAGTTGGAATATTTAATGTGTTCCTTTTGTTGCACAAGCAAACACAGGCTTCCTCATCATTACAGATGTCCCAAATGCCAAGATCAGCTACCTGGGGAGGCAAAACCTCCTGTTGGAAGATTAAAAGAAAAACTTCCCCCTGTGCTTTAAATCCTAAAGTTGACTGAGGTGTCACTGACTTCACTTTGGCTTTCAAGATGTGACCCCTTGTTATTGAATTGACTGTCTAAATTTGAACTTGAGAAACAAAAAAAAAAGTGGCACTCAGAGGGGAGCCGGCCAAATAACATTAAAGCCAAAGGGAATCAATGGAAGACGGCTATTGATTCAACCCCATCGTGGATAACAGACAATCTCCTCGCAGCCCATTTAACACAGGGAGGCCTTTGTCAATCAGGTCTTCGGTGTGAATGACAAGCATAATGACAAGATGACTTGAAAGAGCCAAACAAAGGACACTCCTGGCAAACATAAAGTATAATTACGCCAACATCAAACAACTTCTGGCTCGGGAATATATCTTCTTTCATTGTTGTAGCCTCTGAAGAACAGACACAAGAGCCTAATTAGACATTCATCTGCTGTACCTGTCGACCCCTAAACACAGTGATGCCCCTGCAATTTCCACCACCATAATTTAAATGTTTGTGCCAGCAAACTTCCCTCTAACATCATTCAGCTTTCGCGCCTGGAAGATTTGTCAACTGTGTGTCAAGTTGTTGTGATGTTGCTGCATGCAAGGCAGGTGGGAGCCCACATAGGCATCTGTTTTTACACCTGTCTCATCCATCACTGTCTGTCAAGTACAATTAGCAACGTGAATTCACACTCAAATGTTCTGAGCACTCCCGGTTTATTATTTACAAGTTACAGGTCAAACATTTCTTTCGCATGATTAGCTATTTAAGCATCCTTTTACTTTTTTGTGTGTGCAATTTATGATGCGGGGAAGGTGGCAAAATGAGTGCAACTCCTGAACCTGATTCCTGATAATGGTCTGTAATTATTCTCACTGGTGAATCCAGCTATATGCATGTCATCATAGGAGAGGTCGATGTGGGCCATTTAGTCATGCAAGCTGCTCACTCTGGAGCTGTGGCTCGAGACAATAAAAGAAAAGGCGGAGGGGAAAAAACACTGGGAGATAATTACTCTATTACCAAGCTCCTTTTAACACTTTTAAGGTGCCACGTTCACACAGAGAGGAACATGCTGTGATGGCAGTAATGAGGAGGAATTATGTGAAGGTAATGGTGAATGATGGAGGAGGCAGCTCCCATCATCATCATCATCATCCTCATCATCCTGCTCTCCTTAAAACTTGAATACACTCAGACCGTACATATTACCCTCATCATGATGCACTTGCTCGCCCTCTTGCTATCTCACTCGTAAAAAAAAAAAAAAAAAACTGGGGAAGAAAAGCTCTCTGTGTTGAAGCAGGCGCTCATTCATCCAGCAGCTCTCACTGCAGAGGGGGGGATAACTGCTCACGCGCAACATTTATTAGGAATTTAGAAAAAAATAAAAGCAACTTTAAGGATCATACTGTGCAATAAAGGGACTGCACTCAGGATGGAGACGTCTACCCTTTGCGTTCAACCTCTGGAAATATCTGTGTGACCGCGCGGACATCCTCAGAATGAACTCCTCTGTGTTGGTGCCTCCGCTGCTGCAACTTCCCACCGAGCTGGAGGTGGATGCACGGATGCGGGAGGATCGTTTCCCGAAATAAAGTTGAGGGAGAGCAGAAATCAAGTTGGAAACACAGGAGTCATCACGCATCGTTCATCTGACCGGATCACCGAACTGGAGAGGTTTTATTCGTAGCTCTCGCAAGATCGGAAGAGTTTCTCTGGAGAGCGCATCATTTGGTCCTTATTGTAGAATCAGGTAAGTGGGTTTTTTTTCTTCAGTATAATAAGGACTTCACTACGCACGCAGTTCGTTTATCTCTCACATACTGTGCGTTAAAGCAAATGTACACATTCTACCTCCAACGTGTGTGCGCACTACTTTTCCATCCCCCCCAAAAAATCTGTTAAACTCTAACATTGTCACGGTCTGTCCTCCTCCCAGTCCGGAAAGAATGAGGTGTCGCTGGGTGAAGCATGAGCTATCAGAGAATCAGTCATAAGCGGCTGTCTCTGCTATGGGAGGGGGCGGCTCTCAGTCTCTGGCTCTGCTGCTGCTGGACCTCCAGGGCCGCCGCCGGTGGAGCCGCAGCCGCCGCCGGACAAGGCGACGGCGCCCCCGGCACCCTGGGCTGGCTTCTATCGGATAAAGGGCCCTTCCAACAGTCCCTAGAGTTCACGGAGGCTGCGGAGAGGTACCAGCAGGGCTTCAGCACCAGATACAAGATCTACAGGTGAGTCAGCAGATGGAGAGCTCTATGTGTGTGTGTGTGTGTGTGTGTGTGTGTGTGTGTGTGTGTGTGTGTGTGTGTGTAATATATGCTTCTTTCAGGAGTTTCAGCTTTGGGCTGTGAGTGTTTGTAGGTTTTCATTTCACCCATGCCACTGGATAATTTCACTGATGAGCACTTTGAGCCAAAGAGGAACTAATCAAGGAAAGCAGCTGCTGTAGTGTTTGGAATGAAAACCTGCACACTCTCAGGATTGCCCTCACAGGTAACACACCTGCGTCAAATTAGATGCAAGCTGATGAGCAAATCTGAAGAGCTACTGTAGCAATGCAAAGTGTGCCCTTGACTCCTGCCTTTAAGTATTCCGTCTGAAAGCTGATAAGGCATCTGAAGTGCATTATTTATCCCTTTCTTGGGTTTTCTGTTGTCAGGGTTTGACATGTGATAATTCTGTTATTGCTGATGTTTCAAAAATGACCTCTTGCAGCAGGAGTTAATCCCATGACAGTGTGTGGACAGTTGCATCCTTTTAGTGACTTCCTGCAGTGTCCCCGGGCTGCACTTTGCTGCTGCTGCTGCTGCTGCTGCTGCTGCTGCCTTTGTCTAAGCATTTTTAAGGCTTGCACTATACTGTATCCTGCTTTGTTGCAACTGTTAGGTGTCTAATATGTCGATCGATGCACCCCAGTCCCAGAGCTCTGAGTATTCAAGTTACACAAATGCAATAAGATGCATCTGAATTGGTAATTACATATATTTTTATGTTCGTGTTTACCATTTTGTCGAAAGTTGATATTTTCTTGCTGCGCCTACAGTTGTTAGGATGTATTTATGTGGAGGGTTTTAAGGTCTTGCTGAGAAGACATTCTTTTGAAGTCTGTACTTTCATTATACTTAGCATTTAGGTGACTTATCAATGCTTCAGACACAAGACCGTGTTTCTTCTCCCTGGTGGACATTGCCAAGTGTTTACCAAAGTGAAAAAATATTTTATGGTCTGCATCTGTAGGTGTGTGAATCAATAAGTCCATTATCTCCTCTCAAAGATCTTTTAGGCTGTGGCGTTTATCTCTTAGTGGCACCTGCATTTCTTTCAATGGACCTGCTGCATAAGCATCCCAATAGCTTCTCCTCCACAATCAGTGAAAATCATTGAAAGTGACAAAGAAGCGGACAGCTTGGTCTGTCAAAGGCGGCCACCATCTGTATTGGCTGGTTGACATCTCACCACCCGAGGGTATTTCACCGTGAAGCAGTCGATCCTGCAACCTGTAAGCTGCCTGCTCACATTTTTCACCCAAAAGCGGTTTTGAGGATTAGGGATTAAGGATTGTAAGGATGACTTCAAAATGAGACCCAACCAAGGTTAAAGAAAATAACCTGCTGTAACAAGATGATGACTGACAGCAGGGTCAATTTGAATTTGAAGTTTTCAGTCCCTGTTAATTAATGTCTTACATGAGATAATATCAAAGAATGAGTTGTAGGCACAAATATGTCGACTATATTCTACAGAGTTCCCACAGAGCTGCAGATACTCCGGCATTAAACTGCTATTCTACTCCTCTGACCTCTGTAATAGCTGAAACACCACCCCGAACATCATGTGGCATGTCAGTCATGCAGCATATGATTAAGCTGCTCCCTCCATCTGCTCCTTTTGTAGTTTTTCACTCCCTCCATGAAGTTGTTTTCCACACATCATCATTATTGATTGCATACAGTGTGTACAGTAACAATTCATGTTTGAACATCCATGTACGTTCCTACAGCAACCAACCCTTGTCACAGCATGTGCATGCTGATGGAGTAGCTGTAGGCTAAACCCTGGGCTGGATCCACAACGCCCATCTGTCCACCAGGGACGGACATTCAGCCTGTCCCCTCGTTATGATGATTGGCTGTAATGACACACTCCACACTGTCCCGGTTCCCCAATTATTTCTCTGCCGATCATTTTTCTCATGGCAGTGATTTGATTGCCTCGAAGAAGGAGAGGGAGGTACACAGAGCAGCAGGCAGCGCTGTGGGAGAGGAAGACATTAACTGATGGTGTGGAGGGAGGGAGAAACAGGCAGAGAGTAGCAGCGGTATCTCCCAGCTGGTTTGTGAATGGTTAGAGTTCAGCGAGACTTGTGTCCAAAGGGCAGAGATAACAAATGATGACAGCTGATGATGTGGGACTTTATTTTGGTTTTACGTCGCTCTGTTGCTGTGGGAGTTACAGCATTGAATTGCAATAAGTTCTGTTTTATCCGTGCAGGAGTTATTTAAAGCTGCAACAAGCTTGGTTCACAACAGCAAGACCTATAACAGACTCTTAACCAGGGGGTGCTTCTGCAGTTGAAAGGGGCTATGTGAAAATGTTGTGGAGCAGCTCAGCTAAAAAAGAAATTTGAATATATATATCCACATATTTGTCATAACGAGGAAAATAAAATTGGTGCGATGCTGAAGTTACTTTATATTCACTATTACCAGTAACCTTCTAGCAGTGACAAGCTGACTGCACAGGACGTTCCCAGCAAACCTGAGAAGGCTTTAACACCTGAACACCACAAGTCTTATTTAAATAGAGAAGTTCTTTAAAAACAAACAGTTGACTTTTTGAGAAATCCATCTGCTTTCTTGGCGAGAGTTATATGAAAATGTCTGTACAGTCGAGCTGAAGCAGACAGCGTCTGGTGAGCTTAGGTTAATATGAACACAAGGATTGGAAATGGAGGGAAACAGCTGTCCAAATGTAGCAAATTCTCCCTCACAGCACCTCTTAAAGCTTGCTATTTTATACACATTATATGTTGTTTGCTAAGCTAACATGCTAACCGACTGCTGGCCGTAGCTTCATATTTTCCATTCAGATACAGAGTGTGATCAATGCACTTATGTGACTCTCTAAAAGAAATAAAATATGAGTATTTCTCAAAATGTGAAACCATTCGATTAAGGAAGTCTTTCTTAAAAATCAACTGGTTACAGCTAACTTTAATAACTATTCCAAACCTTTGTTTACATGCTGCCTATTTTAAACTTTTCTACCTAAAATAACAGGTTTTAAATCATTTTGATGGTACACTGATGTCTGATCAGGTGAATGTGCCTCTGTCAGTCCCACTCTGCCCCCCCTACGCACACACTACCAATTATTTCACTGTTTTTAATAAAACTGGATCATATTTTATGGGGAAAATGTCTTCTGGTTTTCCCTCTGATGTCCTCTGGCTGCTCCGCTTCAACTCTGGGTGATTTCCAGAGTTTCCTGATGGACAGTGAAGTAAACTGCTGCAAACTATAGCTGCTGTAGTTTTTGATACTAAGTAATGTAATAATACACATGTATACAACAAATTCACATGTACAGCTCTGTACAATTTGCACCCTGAAACTGGGAAACTGGCAAAATCACATAAAAACAAACAAACAAACTACCCAACATATTGGTTGCTTAAAAAAAAGAAAAAGAAAGAAAATAACAGGGACATGATGACGATTGCATCAAAACTTGTTAGCAAATGAGCAGATAATTCACAGTAGAAAAAAAATGAATGGTTGAAATGTCTAGCTTCGTCTGTTGTATGTTACGTCCAGTAGTACAAAAGCTAACTAAAAAAAAAGATGAAAGAATCATTTAAACAAAATTTATGTTTAAACTGTGTAATTAATTGTCTTAAATGCAATCTATTTGAATCAATTTAAATGAACATACCACTGCCCTGATAAACTTGATGTGAAGGGTAAAAGTGCAGGTACAAATCTAACACTGGATAAACATGACCTGATTCACTTAAAGCTCACACTAATCATGTGCTAATCATTTGGGGATACATTAAAGCTTCATTATATGTTAACGATGTATGTGCGTGCGTGTGTGCGATCCTTGCACTGTACAGTGTTGTACATATACACATTCACCTGATCCTTAGCTTTCATCACAGCTTGTTAAACAGTCGCCTGGGGCCTTACACACCACCAAAACAAAGTGAGCAAACGTCTCTGTGTATGTGTGCGTGTTGTCGTGTTTCCAGGGAGTTTGGTCGATGGAAGGTCAACAGCCTGGCGGTGGAGAAGCGGGACAGTGTTGGTGGCAGCGGAGGCCTGGCTCTGCCCCTCGACCCCGACTTCATGCACACCATCCGCCAGCTGGGGAGGCGGCCAACCCTCCAGACGATTACAGAGTGTCTAATCAAGAAGTATGGCACCCACCTCCTCCTCTCTGCCACTCTGGGAGGTACAGTAGAGTACGCAGAGCTTCAAAGCAAGCCTGATTCACACAGCTTCTGATGTGATTTTTCCTTTCAGCGCATGGGGCAATAATTTTACCGTCTGTTGCTTTCCAAACAACAAAGCATATAATTTTTTTTTTTTTTTTGGATCAGTGTTTTTTTGGCTGAAAAATAACATCAAATCGCTCTGGTTTAGTGTACAAAAATAAATTGTAAAGGAGTGAAAAATTCAATATTTTGCTTGGCTATGTGTTAGTCTGTTATTATGTGCAAACAGCCTATCTGATCTTTTCTTTTTTAATAAATCATTACCACAAAATTATTAGTGATCGTGTGGGATTTTAAGTAACCATTCATATGCAGATTTCGTTGATAACAGTTATTAGCGATGTATCTCGCAATCCAGGATTAGCTTTTCTTATTCCCACAAACACTGCAACTGGCCCAAAATCAACAGTAAACATATAGTTTGGCTGCACTCTTCTCAGAACTGAAGACAAAGCACTTTTTAGTTTCACAATTTTATACCTGTGTTCAAAAATCTCTCAGGCAGAAATCCATCAAGACAAAAATACAACCATCTCCCCTGTCAGTGGACTCAGCAGAACAAAGTACAACATAGCCATTTTTAATAAGAGGAACAATACCTGGAACACCTCTTGATCTCTCGCTGTTACAAGATGTTCAGACTTTGACTGACGAAGCTGGTGTTGTAGGTGGTAAAACGTACTGAAGTAGCAAGCAAATGTTTAAATGCCCAATATGACCTGTGTTCCCTGACAGGGGAAGCAGCCGTGAAAACTACGTCTTCAGTCTGTCAGAAATAAAGGGAGAAGTTGCGTGACTTTGTTATAAATAGGGAGCAGGTCGAGGCGGATAGATGCGTCAAAGCATATAACTTGGACATGGGAGACAGTCAAAGTCATATCTATGAATAATTTCTGTCTGCATCATTTGTAAGAGTTTTCAAAGGCATGTCATATGGTGATTAGATCAGAAAGACTTTTCATATGACTATTTTATGACATGCCACAAGAAACAAACAAACATTTTTCTTAGAACCACGACCATGATTTATCCCTAACCTTGGCTACGCAGGTTTCATGCCTAAACCTAAGCACACAGTTGCAGAGAAGAGTCAAATTTAATGGGTTTAAAAGTCACTAATAAGCAATGTCGTCCTGCCAATGGAGGCGATGGAAAGCCGTTGTGTCATTTTGGAAGGCAATTTGATCATTTAGTTTGGAGAACTTGTGCGCCTTTCATAATGGCACACCATCTGGCTATTGCTGCTATAGCAAACAGAAATAAGCAGAAATGAAACGGCATGAAGACTTATTTATTTATTCTTGTGGTCAAATTAGGAAGCTTTGGATGTGGATCAATATGACACTTCTCAAGCAGAACTTTCACCAAATCAAACACAGAAATCTTTGTCTGATTGACAGCTTATTACAAGAGAAGCTCTCAGGTATTGGTCCTTGTTTGACTAGTTGGGTATTACTGTTTAGCTGTGTATTTACTGTATATCCTCAGTACAGCACAGAGAGTCAGAGTTAAATGTCACCTTATATAGATTGACACTCCCTAAGTGCTAGTGGCAAGGGACCAGTTTAGGAATAGGGCCAAAGAGACGTGTATTGACAAAATGGCCTTGACATGCTGTTAACATTAAGGGAGGATTTAGTGTTGTTAAGGTTTGCTAAAGAGTGCTTACTGTGATCACACTCTGTACCTCAAAATGCACTGAAATCTGGGAAACATTTATTTTCTAAAAAAAAATAAAAAAAATAATCAGGTTTATTAATGACCTGTTAGTTATGTAGGTCGCAGTGTGGACACTATGCTATTGCTTTTAAGTCCAAATGTTATAACCCACAACTGAATGTAGCAATTTCACAGTATTTCTTTGAGGCACACAT